>JAPTJF010000014.1:0-240952 GCA_029339195.1 Micractinium sp. NFX-FRZ
CCTGCGCCTGCCGCTGCTTGGCCCGCCGCTGCCGCCCGCCCACCACCCCCCCACACAAAAAGCAGTGCAGCGCAGCGCAGCGCAGCGGCACTCACCACGCAGGCACGGCAGGCCCAGCATCCACTCGGCATCAAACTGCCACGGCGGCGGCGGCCCCTGCTGAGCGGGAGGCACACCCTCCCCCGCCTTTTGCCGCCCCGCCTTCAACCGCCCCTGCTGCTTCTGCTGCTGCTGCTGCCCCATTGTCCCCTTGCTTGTCCCTGCCTGGCCCCGCGGCACAAACCAGGCATGCTGGGGTGTTGTTGGGTCCTGCAATCACGGGGGCGGGGGCAGGAATGCCTGCTTGCGAGGCTACTGTTTTTGTGACATGACATTAGCAATTCACAGCCTGTCAAGCGGGGCAAGCACGACGACCTTGCCCCCACTAGTATTGGCCCTGCCATAACGCGGACATCGCTCCCTGGCCTACCGGCGGTGCCCACGGCTGTGGCCCTCCTGCCTGCAGCTGCTGCACTGCACTCAATCCAACCACATTGGCCACCCAGCGGGTGTCACCAGTCGGCTCAGACTCAAGCACGTCAGCAGGCTCCACGGCATGGGTTGCCTCCTGCTGGGCAGCTGCCAACGGGCTGGCTGCTGCCACAGCTCCAGGGGACGCTGGTGCGGCCTCCACCTGCTGCGCACACTGCTGCTGCTGCTGTTGGGGACCGACCGCCCGCTTTGCCTCCCACTGCTCTTGCGCCTGCAGCAGCGACACCCGGTCGAGCGCCTTCTGATGTTGCTGCCGGGCACCCGTAAGAGCTGCATACCCAGGTGGTGCCAAAAGGAAGGAAAGGTGATGCATTCGGTTAGCAGGAGGTATCCAGGGCAAGGGACCACTAAAACAAGGACGTGCACGAGGGTGCCAGCACAGCACGCACTACGCTCGCATGCGCCCTGGGATCCAAACCTCCCATGTAACCAACCTGAGCGTTGCAGCCTCCCCTGCAGGGCGCCACCTGCATCGCCCCTGAAGTCGTCGAAGCTGATGACGATGGCGGCGCATGCCACATCTGCCATTGGTTTCAGGAGGCCGTGGGCATCCACGGCGTGCCCCATCAGGGGCGGGCAGAGCCCCAACAGCTGCAGCTCGTGCGCCATCGCGCGGATGCCCGTCAGCCAGTGGTCCAAGACGTAGGGGGCGGTGCCAAACCTCACGCAGCCGGCCCATTTCTGGGTGTCGCGCACCACGTTGGTGCCCAGCACGTCGCCCTGCAACGATTTCCAAGCGGGCGGGCGGGCAAGCACGGGAGGAGGCGAGGATTGAAGGTGGGCGCACCGAACTGCGGCACTTTAAGTGCCTTTCTGCATGGCCTCAGCACAATACGGGTGGCAGGCTACATTCAGTAGAAAAGAGCCAGCCACCACCAGTCAAACGCCCACCACGCAGGAGCACAGCAGCTGCATCTCCACACACACCACTGCACACGTTTCTGCACTTGCCCGCCACTTGCCGCTTGCCACCTGCCACCTGGCCATCAATCCAGCACTGTAAAAGTTGCAATGGCCAGCACCAGTGGCCATGCTCACCCGTGCAGTGTCTCGAATGTTGGCCCGAAGGTCCTCGCCCGCGTACTTGACATCCAACCGCTCAGGGTGCCTCATGGAGATGGCGAAGACGTAGCCCTCACACAGGTCGGGGCAGCGTTGGGGGTTGCCATGAGCCATGGGCCGTGCCTCATACTTCGCCTTAGCACCTGAAAAGTTGATGACGGCAGCGCCACGGCAGTTTAGCACACTGGCGGGCGTGTTTCCGGCAGATGAGCATGGTGGAGGAGGGTGGACTGCTGGAAGCAGACAAACAAGAAGGCAGATAGGGATGGGGACGCGGTCGGCTGCAGTGGTCTCGACTGCCCCTCCTTGCCTTCCCGGTGTCGACTCCCCACACCACAGCAGGCAGCCCACAACGTGCCCACCTGACATGACCTGCCGCACCGCCTCTCCGCATGCGACGAGCACTGACGGGACTTTGTAGATCTCGTGAACAACGTCACCCCAAGCATTCTCCAAAGCACTGTAGCCCTGCAAGACAGACACCCAGGCGAGCAGATACAGATACAATGATCGGGGGAGGAGCGGGAGGGCTGGACATGTGTGGTCTCGGTAAAGGAAGCGACCCTCCCACACTGGAAGCAGGCAGCGGCAGCTCCCACCCTCCCACCACCACCAGCGACAGGCTGCAGATGCGATCCGTGTGGAAGCAGCGTGGCCGCAAGCAAGGACATGTCAACAAGGTATGTGTCAGCTGGGCTGGGGAGTACCGCCTGCCCCGATATGTCCGACCATGCGCACCCTGGCTAACGGTTCGTCCATCAGATGGTGGGTCTGCTTGCCCGGCAGATGGTCCTCTCCTCCAACACCGGTGCGCTGCGGCCCCGGCGCCAGGTCATAAATCAAAGGCATCGCCGTGTCCAGGTCGACGAACCTGCCGATAGCATACAGCGCAGTGCCCATCGCGGTCGGCGTCTGGGGCGTGGGGAAGGGGGCGTCCCCGGCCTCAGTTGGGTAGGTGCCACAAATCACAATCTGCACATGCCCGCGCTCCTTGGAGTTGGAGTAGGCAGCATCAGTGCGCTCCAGGCGGGGCGGCCTGCGGTTCTCGTGCTGCAGGAGGGGGGCAGGAGGCAGGGAGGGGAGTGTTCGTCTGGCCCAGGAGACACCATCGCCTTAAAGAAGCATGACCACCGTGCAAGGTGAGTCAGCACGCTGACATGGCACAGCAGGCATCTGTCTGTTGAGCTGTTCAAGCAGGGGCGTGCAGGTGCACGCCTGGAAATGCTTGCAGGCGAGACCAGCTTGCGCCCTGAGCACCCTTGCACCTGGCCCCATGCGGGCGCCCTCCCACAAACACGCTGACTCCAACTTGCTGCCCCGTCCACCTGGCACGCCTCCTCGGGGAGCCTCAGGGTGTCTGCCACGGCTGCAGTGAAGCTACGCTCTGCTGCAAACAGCGCCTCCTTGGTGGTGCCGCCCTCTGCCACGGCCGCTGCTGCACCCCGCTTGCCGGCGAGCCACGCTGCACGGCGAATGGCTGGCAGCCTGCCCGCCTTGTCAGCCAGGCGCAGCGCCGCCTCGTACTCCCCCGCATACTGCTGTGTTGTGTAGCCAGACTGCAGGTTCAGGTGCTTGATGGCTGTGAGTAGCGTCGCCTTCTGATTGGCCACTGCATCATCCTCTGCAGGCACCTGCTGGCACATTTGAAAGAGCTCATCCACTGCCACCGCCACGGAGAGGCCCGGGGCGCCGTCAAACATGAGCTCCTCCAACCTGTTTACCAGCCGCTGCCAGTGGTAACAGGATGTGGTGGCCAGCAACTGGCCAGAGCCGGACCAGCCGACATTGCGCTGGGTGACGCTCTCGGCCTGTGCCTGCAGCTCTGCCACCTGCATCATGACCGCTGGCAGCGTTGGCATTCTCGCCTCGCACACGTGCGTGAGGAACCACCGAAGCAGCCCCTGCAGCGCAGCTGCAGCTACAGCCGCCGCTGCATTGGGGTAAAACTGCTGCACTGGGGCTCCAAGCGGAGTGATGCCACTGAGAAGGCACATGGCGCGGCCAAGCGCCCAGAGCAGCCGCTGCCTCCGCCACCTCCCGTGGCGGCCGCCGCCGCTGGCGCGCCGCGGCGGCCCAACGTGCTCCTCAGCGGTGCGCTAGCAAGGCTCACACCCGATGGTGCGTGCACGTGAGCAAGGCTGCAGGGCACCAGGGTGAAGGAGAAGTCGGCCGGCCACCTCGTTTGCGCCTGTGTGCCTTTCAACCCTCCAGCGCTTGCGAGCTCACCCGGGCCTGCGAGCTGGAGAGGTGCGGCGGGCGGGCAGCACCCGCGTACTTTCGAGCGGGGCCTCGGGAGTCTCTTGAAAGAGAGGCTCCACCAAGACCTTTGTGCCTCCCGCTACTGCTCTTCGCGAGTGATATTGAAACGAGTGCACGAAATGGCAAGTCACGACGAGTAAGGGTTGCCAGAAAAGACACGCCAGCTGGGGTTGGCCAGCTCAGCAGGCTTGGGAGAGCTCTAACCGGCACCCGATCGCAACGCCTCCGATGATCTGGTACTTTGATGATGGAGACTGCCCCGTAGGGTCGTGCGGCGACCTCTTTCAGGTGAGCTGCGAATTGGACCACCTCGCACCAGAACAATGTTGCAGTCCCCAGCAGAACGCAAGTGGAGCAGAGCAGGAGGACCTCTCATAGCTGCCATGGGTCCACGCATGGACGGCTGCCGCCGCCGCCGTGCTGCCACCGCTGCTGCCGCCGCTGCTGCTGCCGCCGCCGCTGCTGTAGCTTCCCGCCTGCCTTGCACGCTGAGGTTCACGCCCCTGCCCAACACCCCAAGCACCGACCTTCATGCCCACTCGCAGGGATGACCTTTGGCAACCAGGCGTGGTACATCCTCGCGGCCGCGGCAGGTGAGAGGGCGGAACTAGGCGGGAGGCAGCATGAGCGCTGAGCCTGCCATTCAAGCACACACCCGCCCGCAACCCGCTTGAGCCCGCCCGAGGCCCGCAGCTCGCAGCACGCCCCTCTCACAATGAAGGAGAAGGATCTTACAGACCCAGGAAGTGCTTCAATCCAAAGTCATCAGTCAGCTAACATCCGGCGCTGAATGCCCGCCCGCCGTACCCACACGCCTCGTGCCCTGTTCCCACCCTGGTGCAGTCGTGATGCTGAAGAAACTGCCGCACTACAAGGTTGCGGTGATCGCCTCAGGTGCGGGGGGCAGGGCTGCTGGAGATATGTGTGCCGGCACCTCCTGTGCTGCTGCGCTGTATCCAAGTCGCTCTGCGCCGCCGCAGCCTGTGCTATCAGCGCTGCCTCCGCACAGCAGCGCGCTAACAAGCTGTCCCCTGCAGCGGCCCCCGCTGCTCTCGCCTCCCTTGCTCGTCTGCCCCCCAGCTGCCCTCCTCTCGGGCCATCCAGCACTCCCCCTTCCTGCCGCCCCTCCAACCGCCCTCCACCCTTCAAACCACCTCCTCCAACCGCCCCCCACCCTGCCACCGCCCCTGCCATGCCGCGCAGGCGTCATCGCCACCGCCCAGTGTGCCACCCTCTGCTGGAACGCACTGGAAGTTGGGGGAGGCGTGTATGGAGACCTGAAATCGTGAGCCTCGCGCCAGGGCGGGCGAGTGCCTGCAGTTGGGCATTCCTCGCTGCCTGCGCTCCTGCACCCTGTGCTGCTGCTTGCACGTGCTTGTCAACTGCCCGTCCCCCCAGCACCTTCAGAGCCGCCCTGCCTGCATCTTGTCTTGTGTTACCTGCATGCGATCAGCAGTTGCCCGCCCAGTTTGCATTGCATCTCGCGCGCCGCCCTGCCTGCTCGCACGCCTGCCTGTCGGTAGGCGCGTGCCGACTCCATGCTTCCCATCCTCTTGACCGCTCGTTGTGTGCCTCCCCGCAGTGCCGCCGAGCGCACTTTCTGGGGCTGCTTCATCTGCTGCATCGTCAACCCCGCTGCCATCTACGCACGTGAGTGTCCCGCGCGCAGCGCAGCCTGCCTTGGGGGGGAGGGGCCCAACCGACGCCCGGCAGGCTGCCAGCTTGAACGTGCGCAGCCCAAGCCCATCAGCATGTCCTCCCTGCACCATGCTCCACACCTCCTGGGCCCGCGCCCGCCTGCGCCCTCACCCCCTGCTATGAATGCTGTGCGTGACGTGGAGCTAGCCTCCACAGGTGGCATGCTTCTCACAGCCGCGCACGTCCCTGCTGTGCATGCAGTGTGTGACGTGGACTTTGCGCTGAAGCAGCGGCGGAAGGAGGAGAAGGCATTGGTGATGCAGGCGGCGCAAGGTGCTTGGTGGTGTGGAGAGAGCGTGCTGAGGCGCAGCTTGGGGGGCCAGCAGCCCGCTTGCCGAGGTGCAGCTTGCGGTGCCCGAGTCCGGCATCCTGGGCTGGTATTTACAGCCTTGCACATTAAGTTGCATGTTGCAAAGAGGGAAGAGCTCGGGGCAGCCGCACTCCCTGTCACACTTTGGCTGACAAATCACCGCGCGCCGGCCCCCTGCGCTTGCTCCATGCCTGCCCCCCTCCCCGCCTGCCCTGCCTCGCCGGGTCCCCCGCTTGCGCACCCCTGTCCCACTGCCTGGCTGCCCAGCCCCACCATGCTGCGGCTCCTCCCCGCCCCCACCCCCACTGCAGCTCGCACCGACCCGCCCTCGGAGGATGACTTCAAGCGGAGCAGTTCGCAGCTGGCAGATGCAGTGTGAGGCGCGGCTCTGCCACGCAGTCGCAATTGGAACCAAGGTGTCACCCCCCCCTGGCCCTGCTTTGCACGCCGAGTGTCCAGGGGCCGCTCTCAGAGTGTGTGTGATTGCCCAGAGCGCAACGTCCCAGCAGGCGCCCAGTTTTGGCCCCCTCCCAGAGTGCTTCCACACACCCATCCATTCATGCATCCAGCCGTGCACATTTTACCACTCCGCGGGGCAGGATGCCCGCAAGTGCACCGCAACAAACACTTTCATTTGGTCCCCTTCCGCCATTCATGCAACATGAGCGCTTTCTTTCTTTCCCCACTGCGACAGCCGCGTCAAACCGTGGCTGTCGCACGCTCCATGCGTTCCTTTCCCACGAATCCGATTCCATGCCCTTCCTGTCACCGCCTGCGCATGACTCTGTAAACGTTTTCCATTGCTGTTTGCCATTGTGTGTGTGTGTCGCCCTGCCGCCCTTTTGCCCTCGTCAGTTTTTCATGCGTTTGCCTGCTCCCCCTCACCAGTCACTCTTTGCCATGCGACGGCGCCCCTTGCACTGCGTTCCACAGCAGCCAGCCATGCCCACCATATCAGACAATGCGCTTCTGCCTTGCCAAACGCACGCCCCTGGCTGAGGGTCCTCTGCCCCCTGCTCCGCAGCTTTGCCACTCAGCCCAACCCCTCTGTCGCTCTTTCGGCATCCAGCACAATTCATCCAACACATGCATCCCTTCCTGGCGCGAGGCTTTCTCCTACATCCGTGTTTTTTTCCCTGGACAAGTGGGCAGTTTTCAGTGCACAACAAACAACAACACAACACAACTGCTGCGTGGCCTCTGTAACACAGGGGCACTGTGCAAGTGGCAGGTCATGCGTCGACTCCTCTGTGTGCAGCGCACAGCTCCCTGCATCCCACCGTCCGGTCATTCCACTTGGCATGACTGTCCTCCCGTCCATGTGAGCCCACTGGTTGCTCTCAGACCCAGCACGCTTGGCGGTGCCTCCTCGCCTTCTGCCCCGACCCACCAGACGCCCCAGCTGCTTCTAGGTTGCGCGCATGCAAGCAGCCAGCTGGCGCCCCAAATCGACCACAAATGCCAAGCAGCGCTACGCACTTTAGGCAGGGGAGGTCAGATGTGAACGGCCGTCCCTCTGGGCTCCTGACGCGCCCACCACCGGCGCAGGCAGGCAGGCAGGCGGGCGGCTGGAAACTAGCTGGGACAGGCGGGGCTGACCGCGGGCGCTGTGGGCCATGTGGGTGCACTTGCCTGCACCAGCACTCCACTTCACTGCATTTGAGAACTGTTGTTGGATTTACTCGCAAGAGCCCTCGCGTCAACCCAGCAGCCCGCACCGCGTTGCTAAGCTGGCCGCTGAGGAGTGTGGATATTTCGGTAGAACCTAGGTTGTGGCAGGCAGGTGCTAGGATACAGGTAGAAATGGCACGAGAAGGGAGAACAGGTAGGCTGTTGGGCAACCTGGCTTCTGTAGGCGACGGTCGGCCGCTGCCGCCTCACGGAAGGAGCCGTGCTGGTAGTGCGCAGAAACATTTGGGACGGTGCTTGTGCGTGGGAACGGATTACCGCGCTTAGCCGCCTCAGCCGCCGCCGCTGCCGCCCGCCCGCCGGCCCCCACGCTCTCTCTGCCTGCAGGCTTCCTGCACGGCGTGGGCAGCTTCGACCCCGCCCCAACGGCAGTCATCATTTGGACCCGCTTCACACCAGTCAGCCCGGCAGACAGCGTGGCGGTGCACTGGGAGGTGTCCACCTGCCCAGATTTCAGCAGCATTGCAGCCGGGTGAGGGCACCAGCAGCAGCAGCAGCTGCCAGAGCAGCCGGGTTGCGTGCGGCAGAGGCATTACAGTGCACAGCAGACCAGTGCCTGCCCCAAATGATGGATCTAGGCATGTCAAACGACGTGGTGCCGGCAACCTCAGCCCGAATTGGATCTGCCTGCCTGTGCCTGCCTGCCTTGTGAATCAGCACCCACCTGCATGCCCATTCCCCGCTTGCCCCTCGCCCTCGAGCCCGCAGTGGCACCGCTGCCGCCGATGGCTCGCGAGATTGGACGGTGGTAGTGGATGTGACGGGCCTGAAGCCGGGGCAGCGCTACCACTACCGCTTTGCCAGCGGCAAGCTGCGCAGGTGCGCCTCCGGCTGGCGAAGCATGCAGAGGGCTGGCTGGCGGGCACACGGGGGGGAATACTGGCAGGGTAGGGCAAGCCATTGGGGAAGGGGTAGGCACAGTGCTCACAGCACCGCCCAGCTTGCGCCGAGCAGCCCTTGAGCCTCCTTCCCGCCGCTCTCCCGCTGTGCAGCGTGGTTGGCAGCACCAAGACGGCGGGGGAGGGTCCCCTGCAGGAGCTCAACTTTGCATCCGTCTCCTGCTCCAACTGGTGAGCTGCCACCGTTCAAAGAGAATGTTCAAGGGGCCTGGGTGTGAGGTGGAAAGAGAAGCTGAACAAGGAGACAGATGTGGCTTGTCCTAGACAAGCTGATCTGCTCCAGCTGGCGAGCCTTTACTGGGAGTCGTTTGTGCGCTAAGCTCGATAGTGTCGCTGTTATGATCCAACTGGCAAGCAGCCTGCTAGGTCTTCCTGAATGCCCCCAGACTGCGCTGCCCTGCCTGCTGCGCTACCCTGCCTTCCCTGCTACGCTATGCTGCCTGCCCTGCTGCCTGCCCTGCCGACGTCGCTGTTTTGCCTGCGCTGCTGCCCGCCATGCCGGCTGCGCTGTGCTGCTGTCGCATGGAAGCCCTCTCGTCCCCCCTGCCGCTGTGTGCTGGTTAGTTTGGCTGCTTGCAGCCCAGCCGCTGTGCATGCCGGGGGTGCCCGCCCGCCTCCCTAGCCCCATCCCACTCCTCTCCACCTCTCCCCCGCTTCCTCAGGGCCTATGGCCACTTTCACGTGTACGACCTGCTGTCCAAGGTCGACAACCTCGATTTTGTGGTGCACTGCGGGTGGGTAACCTCGTACGTGTAACTGATGCGCTGGCGCGGTTGGTTGGGGCAGGACTGGGCGGTGCAGCGGGAGACCTGGCACCTGTGTAGCAAGGGCAACCCACCCAGGCACCGTGGCAACCCACCTCAAACTGCCCATGCTAATGATAAACCCACGTATGCACCATCCATCTGTCCACGCGTGCAATTATGCATTCAGGGATTACATCTACGAGTACGGCAAGGGCACCTACCCCTCCCGCCGCTTCATGGCCCGCCACGGCCTGCGCCCCAAGCACCGCTGCAGCACGCTCGCAGACTACCGCCAGCGCTACGCCTGCTACAGGTGGGCGACAGCTGGGTGCCCAGCACAGCGCAAGTAGTGCATGCATATGGTGCATGCAAGCTGCAGGTAGGGGCTGGCTGCAGCATGGCGGCGTGGCAGTCGCTAGCGTGTCTGCTGCGCTGCTTTGCGCACCGCCAGCAGCTGGCCATCTCGACTGCCCTGATTCCACTCGTGTGCTGCCCCCACATTTTGCCCCAACCCCACTCCATGTCACCTGTCGTACTCTCCCCCCGCCCCGCCCTCCCATGCTCCCAGAACCGACCCCGCATTGCAGGAGCTGCACCGGCAGGTGCCCATGATTGCGGTGAACGATGACCACGAGATCGCCGATGACGCACATGCCCAGGTCAGGGGCTGAGCCCCTGCCTGTGCCCTGCCTGCCAGCACCCGGTCCGCGCCCGAATTCCGCCCTGCCTGCTTTGCCTGGCAGCAACTTGCGTCGAATTTCCTGGCTCGGCCGCCCATCGAGTGGCCCGCAGAGGATGAGAGCCTTGCCTGGGTGGAGGCAGGAACGGCAGATGTGGCATGGGCGGGCAGTGCAGCAGGCGGTGCAGCCCTGTTTGGTGGTGGGTCTTCAACTCGCAGCAGCGCACTGGTGCACAATTTGTTCCCATGCCACCCGCAGGGGGCAGAGGACTTTGACGGCAGCCGGGGGCAGTGGGAGAAGCAGAAGTACGCTGCGATACAGGTGCGCGCCTCTGTTGGGCATGCAGCGCGGGCGGCTGCTCCGGGCCCTCTAGTGTGGGAGGCTGCACACGTGCAAACACGCTGGGCAGCCGGGCCCAGGCCTGCGTTTGTCCTCAGGCGCAACAGCCTGCCAGCTGAAGCTGGGCACACAGTGTCATGCACCGCGCTGCCCACAGCATCGCCCCTTTGTTTGACCCCTTGCTCAACTCACTGCTGCTGTGTGCTGCTGTGCACGCTGTGCTGTGCAGGCCTTCACTGAGTGGGTGCCTGTCAGGGGCATGAGCCACGAGCAGCTGAAGCTGTCTGCCTGCCACCGCACCCTTCAGTTTGGAGACCTCCTCACGCTGGTCGGTGGGGCAGTGGGGGTGGGACAGGCACCAGCGGTTGTGACGTGCGCTATGGCGTGCCGTGCCAGACACGCGTGCTTGCACTGGTGCCCGTTGTCCCAGTGCCTGGTGCTGTGCGCCATGCATGCCACCCTCACTCCCAACTGTGCGTCTGTACTGCATGTACTGCCTGGACAATCGCATGTATGGCCTGTACTGCAGATGACCGTGGAAAATCGCGTGTCAAATCGCAGCCCGCCAGTGGACATGCCCACAACAGAGTTCTACCGCCAGACGGCGCAGCAGAAGCTGGAGGAGGTGAGGGGGCACTGCACTTCCTGCGGCACTGTATCTTTCTTTCCTCTCGAAGTTTAGGGGGGCTCGGTGGGAGACCACCAGGCAGCGCCAGAAGAGCCGGAGGGGGTGAGGGGGCACTGCAGTTTCTTCAGTACTTCCTTCGTTTCTCTCGAAGTAAAGGGGCTCAGTGGGATATCAGCAGGCAGCGCAATAGAAGCGGGAGGAGGTGAGGGGCCGCTGTGCCTGCTGTGGTCGTTCCCTGGCAGCTGTGCGCCCGCTTGCCTGCGCCCAACCTGCCCTTGTGCCGCCGTGCTGCTGCCGTCGTTTGCTACTGGACCGAGAAGGTGCCACAGTGAAGGCCTGGGCTGCCGGGTGCGCCTGCCCCAGCCTGATGGAAGCTTGGGACCCGGGGAAGGGGCATTCTGAGCGGCACACCATGCCTGCCCGGCTGCCTGCCTGCCTGCCATGGCCTGCAGTGGGACGACGACGCCATCCAGGCCGCCCGAGAGGACCTCATGCAGCAGCTGGCCGACCCTGCCCGCCAGATGATTGGGCCGCGGCAGCTGGCTGACGTGGCTGCAGCCGTGGAGGAGTCAGGTGAGGGGGAAAGAGGGGCCAAAATATGCTCAGACGTTGGTGGCTGGGATGCAGCGGTGCCCAAAAACGGCATAGATGCGGGGATGAGGGCGTGGCGCTTGATGTGGCTGGAGCGGGTCTGTGGAGTTGGTGGGGCATGCTGCCTTGCTCGTGGTGGAGGGAACAGCGCGGTTTACATGAGAGCACACGCACCAGGGCCTGCCTCCGCGGCTGCGCCGCTGGCCGACGGAAGCATGGCTGCCTGCTCATCACGCTGTTGCTTTCACTACCTGCTCACCGCCTACCCTCATTGCTCCCGCTGCCTGGTTGCCACCTCATGCTGCTGTGCAGTGGCGGCGGGCAAGCCGTGGCAGGTGCTGGTGAGCCAGACGGTGTTCAGCCCCATCAAGGCGCCCAAGCTGCTGGAGACGATCAGGCTGCAGCCGCGCCTGCTGACCTGGCTGTGCAGGTGCGCTGCCCGCCCTCACATCCGTGGACTGGTCAAGCTCCTTGGCCTGCTCAGGCTGCTGCTTATGCCAATGCTCATGCTGATGTAATGATGCTTGGCTGTTCGTGCTGCCGATGCTCATGCTGCTGCTGCAGCCTCCTGCCTGTTCGTGCTGCCTGCATCCCCCCTATGCGATGCCCTTTCTGCCGCCCCTGCAGGAAGGCCATCACAGCGGCCACCAGCGTGAAGCGCGCAGGCCAGGAGGGTGCTGAGCTGGCACGGATGTACTTGGGTGAGCACAATGGGGCGTAGCATTGTCGGGGATGTCACTGCATTGCAGCCGCATTGGGGCGTAGCATTGTCGGGGATGTCACTGCATTGCAGCCGCATTGGGGCGTAGCATTGTCGGGATGTCACTGCATTGCAGCCGCAGTGGGGCGTAGCATTGTCGGGATGTCACTGCATTGCAGCCGCAGTGGGGCGCAGCATCGCCGGGACGTCACTGCCGAGCTTGTGAAGACCAGGCCGTGTTTGCTGCGCTGTGCGGTGCGGTGTGGTGCCGGCCAGGATGTTCTGAGCGCCTTGCCCGGCGGTGGACGATCCAATGGGTTGCCGCCAGCCTGTGCTCTGCTCTTCACCTCAGCTTCCCGCAACCTCCCTCACCCATCTGGCCTCACCAACCCCCTCAGGTATGGGCAAGTACGGCGTGCCCATGAACCCCGGGGCGTACGATGGCTACGCTGCCGAGCGGGACCAGGTGGGCCGGCCTGGGCTTGGCTGGGCTGGGCTGACCTGCATGGCAGGGGAGCAAAAAGGGACTGTGATGCCAGTCTTTGGGACAGGCAAGCAGCTGGGCAGCACGCTCAGCCTCGCCGACATGTGGGTGCTAGCTGTGGCATGTTTGCACTTCAGCAAGGTGCAGGGCCGGTCACCGACATGGCGCTGCCTTTGTGCTGTGCTCATGCTGCGGTCACGCTGTGCCTGCCCTTGCTGCAGCTGCTGCGCGTGCTGGGCGTGGAGGGCGCCAACCCGGTGGTGCTGTCGGGGGACAGCCACAACGCCTGGGCTCACGACATTGTAGACAGCTCCGGCAAGCGGTGAGCTGCCTGCCTGCAGCCTGCAGCCGTGCAGCCGGCGGTGCCTGTGCAGCGCACCTGTTTGGGATAAGGGAGGGATGAGGGCAGTGGCGCAATTACACTCAATCTGAGGAGCAGTAGGTGTTGCCTCTGTCATGGGGAACTACATTGCACTGGGAAAAGAGGGCGGTCCCATGTTTGCCGGTGCAGGCTGGGCGTGGAGTTTAGTGGCCCTGCGGCGACCTCCATCGGCGCGTTTGAGGACATCTACCAGCGCTTTGTGGAGAAGGTGAGCGGGCACTGGCAGCTCAGATGTGCAGGCTTAGCGCGATGTGGCCGCGGCCTGACAGGTGCTCACTGGGAGGGCCTGCAGGCCTGCCCGCCGCCCCGTCCCTGCCGCAGCGGGCGCAAGGCGGCACCTGTACCCATGCACCTCCTTAGCAGCCCCCACCAGCACGTGTGCTGCCTCCTGTCCATGCGCTTCCCACCATGCACACACACTCCACCCCTGACCTGCATGCACTTGTCTGCGACGTCTCAGGTGCTGACTGTGTTGTACATGGCACAACTTCTATTTATGTGCCTGCAGGTCGGCGCGTTGGCACGCCTCTTCCCGCTATGGGCCTTCACGCCCTGGTGAGCCATCAGTGGTTGGCCAGTGAACACGCCGGCAGCGGCGACCGGCTTGATAGTTCGTGCCAGCCGAGCAGGCCCGACTGCCTTGCACCGTTTGCTGGCAGGCTAGTCTGTGGGCCCCTGCCCCGCCTGCCTCCCCTCCCTTCTCGTCACATTGTGTGGCAAACGTTCACTCGACCCCACGCCCCCTCAATGTGCCCGCCCTGCAGGATCGAGGATGCGCTTGCCGCAGCAAACCCAGACACGCTCAGGTGCCGCCAGCTCTGCCTGTGTCCCTGCTGTACTCAGCCGCGCGCAGGGCCTGCCCGCCACAGCGGCTTGAGCTGCCAGCACATAGCTACATAGGGGTGCGGGTCCCTCAGTTACAATGCATTCATGCAGCCGAGCTGCCAGCACACGCACCCTGTGCTCTGCCAACCAGCGCTATCCGCCTGCCTGGAGGCCCTGGGTCTTGGACAGGCAACTCAGTTCCTTCAACAGTTTGCCCTGCAGGTACTGCAACCTGGACCAGAGGGGGTGTGTGCTCTTCCACGTTACCTGCGGCAAGTTCCACGCAGGTGCGGGTCGGGCGACAGCCCAGGATGAAGGGTAGTGGGGCAGTCTGGCCACGGAAGACACCCGCTGTTTGTGCACCCATGCGTGCCGTCTCAGAAGAGGCGCTTCCATTCCACCAGATACATTAGCACCCCACAGGACGTGCTTACTTGCGGCAGGCTGATCCATCAGCCAAGAGCATATGGGTACGCTTACCCTATGAAGGCCTTGCCTCCAAGGCACCCCTGTGCCATGCTGTGCAGAGTACCACTTCGTGGACAGCGTGACAAAGAAAGGCTACGAGAGCCATGCAGGGGCAGGTGAGGGCGCTGCCAGCTGGCAGCTGATCACAGGCGTCCTTGGCTCCGTGTAAGCATGACTATTGGGAGGTGTGGCATCGTACAGAAGCCAACGCTTTGCTCTACCTGCGGCTGCCCATCCATCCTTGTGGTGTGTTGTGCAGTGTTTGAGGCCGAGGCGGGCAGCCCGGGGCGGCTGAAGAAGGCTGTGCGATACCTGGTAAGCTGGTCGGGTGAGCGACTGCCTGGCACCCGAGATGTAGATCTCAGCCCCTCCCACCCACAGCTTGCATATACCTGCCTGGCATGCAGTCAGCCGTCAGCCTGGCCAGCAGTGCACTTGGGCCTGCTTTTGTGGCGGAGGCGAGGTTCCCTGCCCCGCCTCGCCCACTCTGAATGCGATGCCACCGCGCCCCTTGGGTGTGCAGACCATTGGCGGAGAGATCCCTCGCTCCGAGAAGCCAAAGCGGATGACGCTGCTGCGGGCCACGCGTGACATCAGCAAGCACACGCCGGAGCGGTGGTGACTCATGGGTGCCATTGCCCGCAGTCCAAGGGCGACAAACAGGGGCAGCATGGAAGCATTTTCGAACTGCAGCAAGAGAACAAGCTTCAGGGGGAAGGCTGCCTGTGCTGCCGGTGCAGCCGAAGACGGCTGCTTGGTTGCTCTCCTAGCTGCCTGGCGCTTGTGTGCTCCAGGGCAGAGAGGGATGACTGACGAATAGGTGGCTGCACTGAAATTGCCGTGTTCAGCGCCTGATGTGTAATCAAGCTGGAAGGTGCATGATGTGGCTGCCCATGGTGGAGTGGGCACCCAATCGGTTGGTGCACCACAACCCGATGCATGCGCCATGTTGGCTTCAGGGGCTTCAAGGCTTCACGCACGGAGGCCGTTGTTTTGCAGCCTTGGCCTGCTTTGCAGCAAGTTTCGCATGCTCAAGAGCTTGCTCAGTTCATGAGGATGCACCATGCCGGAAGCCCCAAATGGCCTCGCATTCGGCCTTGCAGTCACTCGGCGCCGCCGCCGGCAAGGCACATGTAAGTGCATGCGCCGAGCGCATCGGCAGCAGCCACCCTCGTGGCACTCATGTTCAGTGCCTGTGATATGCTAATCTAGGCCCTATTCTAGGTCTACATGGTGTGCGGCAAAGTGCACCCCACGAAGAGGTGACTGGGCAGTCAGCGGCGCACCGCAGCATGCCTGGCATGCGCCAGATGAGCGGCGCTTTATCACCTCACATTTTGGCCCTGCACTTCCGCTGCACTGCGGAAATCAGCAAGTGCATTCTGACGCCGTATCGCAGCTTCCAGTTACTTTACGAGTCGCGATGCTGCGCGGGAAGGTAGCGGTCATCACTGGCGGAGCTTCTGGTGAGTGCGCCTTTGTTGCAGTCGCAGCCTGCCCTGCAATCTCCCTCGCGCATTGGACGGTCAGGAGGGACACGAAGGATGTGTTCATGTCCGCGCCAAGGAGGCCTGCTGTCTTTCGGTGCTGCCAGCGCCGCGGCCACCGCCAATGAGGCGCCGCCGCCGGCTGCGCCAGCGGCGGACACTCTGCACTTGTGAGCTGCCCTCTCTGCTTGCTGTGCCCACCTTGGCCGCCCTGGCTGCAGGCATTGGCGCGGCCACTGCCCGGCTGTTCGTGCAGGAAGGGGCGCGCGTGGTGCTGGGAGGTGGGCGGGCACCGGGCCGTGCAGCCGCCGCCTCCACAGTGTGCCGCAGAAGCAGCGGCAGCCGGACACAGCAGGTCCATCCTTCAATCATGCCTTGGAAACCATATAGCAATCTCCCATTCTGGTTCCCTGCAGACATCCAGATGAAGAAGGCCCAAGAGGTGGCAGCTGCACTGGGCGATGACAAGGCCTTGGCACAGGTGTGGTGTGTGTGTGTGCCTCATGTGGCGGGCTGCGCACAGGCGGGAAGGTGGATGACAATACCCGTTGCAGGCAACGCACACAAGGTGTGCCCCCACGTAGGCATGGCATGGCACACAATGCCGCAACACAGAACCAAGCCACGACATGCACACGTTCGCTTTGCCCTCCCCTCGCCCCCAATGCAGGAGTGCGACGTGGGCAGGGAGGAGGACGTTGAGCGCCTGGTGGGCGCGGCGGTGGACCGCTTTGGCCGCCTGGACATCTTCTGCGCCAACGCAGGTCTGTGCGACAGCTGTCATGCTTTGCGTCTACAAGATTGTATGCCTTTGTTGGCTGTCCAAGGGGGGCGGGCCCCCATCTTTTTGCGCGCCCGCTTGAGCGAGCTGCAAGCACGCGGCGCACTGCACGGCGCCGGTGGTGGCGCTGTAATGAAGCAGATAGCATCCATGGCATGCTGCCTGACGTCCCCCACATGTGCCACGCGCTTTGCACGCTGAGCTGGCCTGCAGGGTATGCAGGCAAGCAGATGTGTGTGGAGGCGTTCCTGGAGAATTTGGACGCTGCCGATTTTGACAGGCAGGTGCAGGTGAGGAGGGATGCAGGCGTTGGGGGGGTGGGGGGTGGGGGGGTGATGCGCTGCTGTTAAGAGGGTGAAGCGGCAGGGCAAACACTGCCAAGTGAGAAGGCGAGGTGTAGAGTGCGGCTGTACCCGCGCGCGTGACCTGCAGGCTGCCCACATGCGCCCTCCCACACACCCTCTGCCCACCCCACCCCGCTGCAGGTCAACCTGCGAGGCGTGGCGCTGTCCATCAAGCACGCTGCACAGGCTATGAAGAAGAATGCCCCGGGCCCTGCTGCCTCGGGCCTCTCCCGCGGGTGCATCATTGCCACAGCCTCGGTGGCGGGGCAGCTCGTCAACGCCAGCAATGCTGGGGACCCTCTCTTCACTGCCGCCGGCTATGGTCAGTGCGGGGCGTGGCTGTGTGGGCACCAGAAACTTCGCCTGCGCTCAGTGAGTGGCCTGCCAGCTGGCAAGTGAGACCCCAAGCAAGTGAGACCCCAAAACTGCTTCAAACAAGTTAAAAGGTGTTGCCCAAACAAACAACGTTTTTGTGAGGCCATCCCTGCCCACCCGCAGCTGCCTCCAAGGCTGGCGTGATCCACATGTGCAAGCTGGGCGCCTGCGAGCTGGCGCCCTATCACATCCGTGTGAACGCCGTCTGCCCGGGTGAGCTGGGCCAGCGCAGGTTCTGGCGTTTGCGGTGACAGCAGCAGGCGTCCTCGGCTATAGGGTGAGCTGGCCAGATGCTTTATCCGCCTCCCATGCCCCCTCCTGCCGCCCCGCTCTGCTACAGTAAGGGTTGTAATGTGCAATTGCTGAGCATGTAGCATACTGTATGCTGGAGCAGCACTGTATATGCCTCAACCACTTGCGCCTGGATCACGGCTGTCCGCCTGCCTCACTGACCCCTCCGTGACTGCCAGGCTTTGTTGCCACCCCCATGGTGGGAGAGGCCGTCATGGGCAATGCCGCCATGACTGAAGAAGGTGGGGAGGGCAGCGGGCACGTCGGCCACCCAACTTGCCGTGTGCCATGTGGGTGCTTTGCTGTGAGCACTGGTGTTCATCCTGCCCCGCTCCGCCTCTGGAGTGCCGACTTTTCCCTTCACCGTCGGGCATGTCCTTGTGCTGTCCACGCCGCAGAGGTGGCGGCCAAACTGGCCCCCACCTCCCCGCTGCGGGGCGTGGCCATCCTGCCCAGAGACATTGCCCAGGCCATGGTCTTCCTGGCCAGCGATGCCGCGCGCTGCGTCAATGTGAGCGCCGTTTGCAGCAGCAGAAGTGTGCCGGGATTGAGTTGCCGCCGCTCACTTGCGGATCATCCAGCAGAGCGTGCGGGGTGCGGGAAGGGGCAGAGCAGCTGCAGCAGGCGGCCTGCAGGGGGAACGGCGTGCTGCTGCTGCTGCAAGAGGCCTGTGGTACTTCCACACACACCCCACCAGTCGCTTCCCACACGGAACCGCTGCAATGCTGGAACCCCCTTGTGTGCGCTGCAGGGCACCGCGCTGACCGTCGACTGCGGCATGGTGGCCGGCGTGGCAGGTGCGCCCCCTGGGCTGCTGCACAGCCCTGCGCCCTTGGCAGCCCTTGGCTCGTGCGTCAAGGGCCACTGCTCAGGAGAGCACAGCAGCTGCTCCCACTGAGAGACGAAATGTGCACGTGTCTCTGTCCCCACCTGCATTCGCTTGCTTGGTGCTTGACCAAGCACAGCCCTGCATGCCTGCTGCCATCCACCCCTCGTGTGCAGGCTTCGTGCCGGGCCTGTCGGTGGATGGGGCCGAGCTTGGCGAGACCGCATGAGGCCGTCTGGCTGCTCTGAGTGGCCTACCACTGCAAGCCTTAGCGGTGGACAGTCGAGAGTCACCTGGGCCACAAGGCTCAGGCACACAGCGCAACCTGTGTGTTCAAGAGCTGCCGTGCTGTGAACCCTTCTACCCCATGCCTGCCCTGTGCACCTAGCTTTCGCCTTGACTGTTGTTTCCAGGTGGAACATAGTCACAGTAGCTGCCCTATGGAAGAAAATGACAGAGCACAAGCAAAGTGGGTCACGTCAAACCCGGCAGTGGCACAGTTGGGTCGGGGACCCACCAGTCAGTCAAACATACACAGCATGGCAGCAAGGGGAGTGCTTGGCTCAGCACTGCCGCACGGCTGCCGTCATGGGGGAGAGTACAGGCCGGGGCACCTGCCAGCGCCAGCACCTGGCCGCGCTCAGGACTGTGCCGACAGCGCCGCGGGCGTGCTGCCGAACAGCGGGTTCTGCCAACCGCTGTGGAAGGCAGCGTCTTGGTTGAGCGCCGGCCGTGGCAGAGCATCCCGCGCCAGCTGACTGCGCACAGGCAAACAAAGGGTGCGCGGCAGCAGGTGAGGCGCACCATGTGAGCATAGGCAGAAGGCCCACGGCCGGCATGTCCCTCACGACAAGAGGATGCCCTGCCCAGGAAAGATCGTAGGTAGAGCCAGCACTGTTGCAGGTGGTGTCAGACTGCCCACCTGAGCTGGCGGCAGATGGCACGCAGGCGGCCCGGCGCCTCTGGCACCGCGCCCACCGCCTGCGCAATGCTCTGCTCGTTGAATTGGCCCTCGTCTGCGGTGGGGGGGCATGGGCATGGGCACAGGTGGATTGATGTAAGCTGGGCAGGAGGCGCACGCAGGCCGAGGTGCGCACACACCTCCTGGCAGGCAGCTGCTTGGCGAGCGGCCAAGCGCAAGGTGATGCAACAGCCTCCGCCACGAGCAGCAGCGCTGCCACGCCCCCAGCCCATGCTCCCAGCAAGCGTGCGGCGCTGCCGAGCAGCGGGCCCACCTCCAAACCATATCTTGGCCTGCTGCAGCTGCACTGCGCCCAGCGGGTAGCTGCCGGGCAGGCGCAGGCTGGCAGAGAACTTGACCTCGGCATCCAAGTTCACAAACGACAGGGCCACACAGCCATCTGCGGTGGGTGCAAGAAGTCAAGTTGGGGTTTCGGGTAGGGCGGGCAGGGCACACGTGTTTGCAAAGGGTAGTGCCAGGCAGACATGTGCAGGGGCACAAGGGCAGACAACAGGGCGGCTGGCAGGGCAGGGCTGCTTGTGCCACGAAGCAGGGCTTGCTTGTGCTGATGCAAAGATGAGTCAGCAGCAAAGACCGGTCAGCTCGACATACAACCCAGCTGCTTGGTGCTGCGTTTCGTCCTGCAGTAGCAGCAGCACCTACAATGCCCGGGCCATGGCGCCACTTGCCTGGGGTGCAGGAGATGTCTGTCAGGGTGGGGAAGGCCAGGCGCAGGCCATCCAGCTCTCCCGCCAGGTCAGCGATGCGGCTGCACAGCAGAGCAGAGGCGGGACAGGCAGGCGAATGAGCAGAGGAGCTCCGCAGGCGGGCTGGTGAGCACAGCCCAGTGCAGGCGGGCAGATGCGCAGGAGGCACACGGGCCACAAATTGGTGCACTGTCTTTCCAGTGGCGACGCCTGCCAGGCTGGCCGTGGGCGCCGGCACCCTCCCCTGCTGCCCACGCACCTGAGGCGCATAGTGACTGACTGCACCAGCGCGGCCACTGCCGGGCCGCTGGACTCTGCCACCCGAGCCTCTGCTGCCGTGCCCTCTCCGCAGCCCGCCAGCGCCGCCAGCAGGGCGCGCTGGTCAGCAGGCACCCTGCACTCCTCCTCTGCACGCATGAAAGGGTAGACGGTGCAAGACCAGACAGGTTGGCAAATGAGCGTCGTGTCCAGGCGGACATGGTGAGGTGACTCGGCACTGTTGAGCCCTCCCATCTGGCACCCATAACCCTTGGCTCAGTGCTACAGTGTCGCGCCCAAGCCAGCTGCAGCTGCCAGAAGTGCGGGCATTCATGCGCACGCCACTCCTCCCTTGCCTCCATTTATCCCCAGCCCTCGTCCCCACCTGGCAGCATCTCCAGTGAAGCCGAAGCACCCGCGCGGCTGATGCTGAGGCGCAGGCGGAAGAGGCCAGCCATGCGCAGCGCCACCTCGCCGCTGACAGGGTCCTCCGCTGCACCCTCCAGCTCCCACCCCACACAGCGCTTCAGCACGTCCAGCTCCTCCAGCTGAGCAAGGCAGGCCGTCCAGGGAGGCAAGGGATGGCGGCGTCAAGCAGGTGAAGCAGGCAGCGCCTGCTGATGCGACAGCAGGCAAGCAGCAGCAGCAGCAGCATCAGCAGCAGTATCCAGACAGCTGCCAGACCGCGCAGAGAGCCACCCACCACCCTCCAGCTCTCCCTCACCTTCCGCAAGATGGCGGTGGGCGAGGACTCCTGCCTCAGGCCGCCGCCCTGCCCCTGGCTCTGCAGCAACGTCATCTGCAGCGCGTCCGTGCGGCCACGCAGCGCCTCACGCTCCCGGTGCAGCAGCGCATGCTCCTCCTGCGATGGGGCGGATGTCAGAGCACGGGGAAGTGCAGGCAGGGGTGGGTGCGACAGGGAGGCCGCCCTAGAAGGCATGCAGCGGCGCCATATCGGCAAGGCAGGCACCACTTCCCAGGCTGAGGAAGGCAATCCAGCCAGACTCGCTTGCCCCGCAGAAGTGCAGCACAGCCTTGCAACCTGCCGCTGCACTCACCCGCAGCTTGGCCACCCGTGCCTGGGCCTCTGCCAGCTGGCTGCGCCGCTGCTCATTGGCCGCCGTCTCCTGCTCAAGAGCCTGCCGCATGCCCACCACCGCGGTGCGCTGCGCCGCCTGCTCCTGCGCCGACTGGTCCTCCTGCAGGGGCCAGGCCATGCGACCATGTAAGCACCTGCGCAGCTCCCAGCGCATGCTCCGCTTCCCAAAGGCATTCTCAATCCCAAAGGCAGCTCTGACGGCCGTATACCTCCTGCAGAGCGCACGGGCTTAGCCATTGTCCTGATCACATGGCCGGCCCAATCGGTCGCATGCCCAGCGCAGGAAGCCCCACCTGCGCCATGCGGCGGTGCTGCTCAGCAATGTACTGCTCTGCAGCCTGCGCCACCCCCTCCAGCTGCTCCCGGCTGCCCTGTGCCAGCGCCAGGTCGCCCTGCAGAGCCTCCAGGTTGCGGCGCAGCCGCGAGCCCCGGCTCTCCTCCATCTGCACACACCGCGTAACATCACGGCCCAGCATAGGCATCAGATGAGTGGCTGCGGGCCACAGGTGTGCAGGCAAGCTTGCACGCAAAGCCGGCACACGCAGCTGTGCCACCACAGCAGCCTCAGCGGCGGTCTAAGCCACAGCAGCCACGCAGCCAAGGCAATCCAGTGCAGGCCCGCCTGAGCCGATTCCGCTGTTCCCCGTCGCTGCTGCCTCACCTGGCGGCGCACGTCCTTCAGGCAGTACACCGCCTTCTGGCGGCAGACCTTCTTCAGCAGGCCCACGTGGTCCCGCAGCTCCTCCAGCACCTCGTCATCTGCGGCAGCAGCCTTCTGGAAGGCCGCCGGGTTGGCCTGCCCCACCAGCTGCTCCGCGTCAGCAGCGCTGCAGGGCGGATTGGCAGTTGGGTAGGCATGGAGGAGAGGGTGAGGCACGTGCAAGTCAGGTGCACCAAGGTTGCAGGGTTACAGCATAGATGCAGGCCATAGTTGGAGGCATAGCTTGGAGCTCTGCAGGTGCCCCCGCCAAACAGCGCACGCAGCTGCCTTCGTGGCCTGGCATGCCCCCTAATGCCTGCTCTCACCTGCCACGCCGTGACTGCACCTCCTCCTGCAGGATGCGGATGCCGTTCTCCAGGGTGGACACCTGCACACACCACGACAGGGTGGGCAAGGTAAGGTATGGTTGAGACAGATATTGTCAACGGCAATGCTGTCAGACAGGCTGGCTTGGGATGTGGCCCACTAGCCAGATGCCACGCCGGCTGTGGGCTGGAGTGAGAGGCAAGAGGAGTAGGCTTGCGTTTGCCTTACCAAATCCAGCCCTTGGCTGGCCCTGCTCTGACCTGCGGGGAGATGATGGTGAGCAGGCGGTACGCGTCTGCCAGGCTGGCAGGCACCGGGTTGGGCTGCAGGTCGGCGTAATTGATGGAGGCGCCACGCCGCAGGTTGTCCAGGAACTGCACCTCCGTCAGCCGAGCAAAGTCCTGCAAGGGGGGGATGGTGGGCAGCGTAGACAAGGCGGGTGTAGTGAGGCGAGCACAAGGTGTGGAGCATTGACACGCTGGGCACTGGGCACAGCGGCCGCAGGCTGACTGCAGGGAGGAAGCGGCAGGCACAGAAGGTTTGGGCTGGACGGCAGGGCAGTCGCAGGCAAGACTGTGCAGCAAGCCAGCCTGGTACCCAGCTGGCGCTCACCTGGAACGTCATGGGTGGCGGCGCGTATGCTGCAATGCCGGCCCGGTGCGCAGCGACTGCCGAGCCAGGGTAGCGCTGTGCTGAAGCACTGCCAGGTGCCGGCGCAAAGTGCACCGCACGGGCGCTGCCGGGGTAGTGCTGCGCAACTGCAGACCCGGGGGCGTAGCCACCGGTAGCAGGGGTGCGACCCACAGGGGTGCGCGCCAACTTGGGGCCACCAAGGATCTGCAGCACCGGTGCACACATGGCAGGTTTTGTGTGTGAAGTGGAGGGCTGCCCTCTGCTGGGTCCGGTGTCAACCACATGACGCATGAAGCATCCCTATCCCCTGCACCGGCTTGCCTCCAGCCTCAAGCTCAGCAGCAAAAGCAGCTCACCAAGTTGTTGCCCGTGCCGTCCGCCTCCATCGGGTACGCCGCCGCCGGCGGCCGTGCGCTGGCCGGGGTGCGTGCCAGGCGGTGTGCGCCGTGTGTGCCGGGCGTGGCATGCTGGTGGAGGTGCTGCAGCAACTGCTGCTGCAGCGGGTGGCTGCGCACGCTATGTGCGTTGCTGTGGGGCGTGCCTTGAGCGGGGCGCAGCTGGGAGGCGGGACGGGCAGTCACTGGGGTGCGAGCCAGCTTGGGGCCACCGGGGATCACATCCCCTGCTGGGTCTGCCATCGGGTACCCTGCAGGTGCAGTGTCAGCGGGGGCAAACCTCAAGTCAGCGCTGATGCTGTTGCTGGTGCCATGGATGGCTTAATCAGCGGGGGCAAAACTCAAGTCAGCGCTGATGCTGTTGCTGGTGCCATGGATGGCTTAAGAGGTGATGTCGGTGGAAGGACAAGGCCAATGGATGCTGCAGCACCAAATGCTGAAACCCCACTCCAACGATTCACGCAGCTGTTAGGCAAGGTCCCCTGCCTGCCCCACGTCACCCGCTAACCTGCGCCAAACTCGCCGCCGCCGGGATGCAGCGCTGGTGAGGCATACTCGTCAGCCTGCTGCTGCTGCGCTGCCGCCATGTCATGCAGGTGCCGCCCATCCGCTGCTGGCGCTGCCGCGCCTGCTGCCTGCTGGCTGGGCAGCTCAGGCGGCTGCTCAAACTCGTCAAGTGAGAAATCTGTGAGCCCATCGCCGCTGCGGGCGTGGCCCAGCTCTGGTGTGCCTGCAGGGCGGGGGCATGCCGGACATGCACTGAGCAGCAGGCGAGGCGCTTGGAAGCTGCCACAGGCACATGAGAACAGCCAGAGATGCCTAACAGCAGCCAGGGGCATCTTGTTCTTGCGCTGCACAAACAGCCACACCACGGCGCATGGCTGCAACCCATGCTTCCAAAAAAGTGTCCCTGCCGATTTTCTCATCCACCCACCTTCCATGGGCCTGCCCAGCAGCTTGGCGCCCACCACAGACGCCATGGTCATGTCTGCCAGCAGCTTGGTGGTGCCGTTGGTGCGGGCAGTGATGCCGGCAGCGTCTGCCAGCTGCAGCCGCTCCTGCATGCTGCCGCCAGGTGCGGCCAACCCCGCCTCCCCCTCTTCGTCTGCCAGAATGTCCGCCTCCTCATCCGCCTCATCGCTCAGCGACTCCTGCAGCAGCCGTGTGGTGCCGCCGCTGCGCAGCAGCCTCATAGTGGCGGGATTGTGGCTGTCTGCATAGCCCATGCTGACTGCAGTGCGTGGGGTCTTGGCTGCGGCCACCGCTGGCTGCGCCTGGGCAGCAGCGAAAGCTGCCTCCTCAGCGGCTGCCAGCTCTGCCTCCTCCTGAGCCGCTGCAGCTGCCACCGCTGCCAAAGCATCCGGCTGTGGCGCCAGCACTGGCGAGCCTTGGCTGAGCATGCGCATCTGGCGCCGGAGGTCAGCCAGGGGGCCCGTGTCGCCATCCAGGCTCTCGTCGTCCACTAGCAGCTTCTCAGTGACATCCCGCACTGCAACTGCACAGAAGCGCAGGCAGGCAGGCATGCAGGCATGCAGGAGGGGAAGGGTGAGGCAATCTGCTCTGGGCAATACATCAGAGGCGGCAGGCAGACGGTACCCATGGCATGAAGCGCTGCCTTCGCAGGGCACCATGCAGCAAGCGACAGCATACCAGCAGGCATCGTGCAAGAGAAAAGCGCGGCAGCACCAACTCACAGGCAGCGCCGCTGTTCCGCCGCGCTGACCGGGGACCAGTGGACGCAGGCGTGCCCCGGGGCAGCAGCCCCGCCGCTCCAGCACCGGCACTGCTGGCAGGTACAGCACCAGCCTCCCCGCCACCGCCCTCAGGGCTGATTAAGTCGTCGTCAGCCAGCAGGCGGCCAGTGGCATCCTGCATGGAGAAGCGGCGGCTGCTGATGGAGGCGCGGCGCGCGTCCACCCCCACGCTGATGCGTCGCGTCTCCAGCGTGTTCATGCTGCTGCTGGTCACGTTCGGGCTCTGCACCAGCGCAGGGTGGTCAGAGGGTGCACCGCTGGCAGCAGGCGCCTGCATGTACGGCGGCAGGAAGGCCGGAGCCGTCCAGTTGGGGACTGCCGCCGCCGCAGCCGTCCCAGCCGCCTGCTGGGGCGCACCCTGGGAGACCGCCGGCGAGGGGGCCGCCTGCCGCTGCACACCCTGGGAGACAGCTGGCGAGGGGGATGCTGCCGGCGCTGCCGGGGCCTCAGCTGGTGCCTCGCTGTCCTCGCTGCCGGCCAGCAGCAGCGAGTTGCCGGTGTCGTCGGCGTCGGCGGCACCAGGGCGGCCATAGCCGCTCTCGCTCGTGGTGTTTTCGCAGTACATGCGGTTGAAGGTCTGATCGCCCATGATCATGCGGCCTGCACCAGGGTGGAAAGGGAGGACTCGAGGGAGGGGGTTGAAAGAGCACAGCTCATAGCAGGTCACACTGCAACTAATGCCAGCAAAGCTGCAGGGTCTGCATGTGATCGCTGGGACGCACCGCGCCATGCAGGCCGGCTCTCAGCCCCTGGTATGCCTGTCCAGCATGGCGCCGCCTGCACCCACCATGACCCCACCCAATCACCCACCCAGGCGCCACAACACCCTGCGCCCACGCCACGCACCGTGCATCTCCAGGTTGATGTCCAGGGTGTCCTCCTGCCCCGGCGCAAAACCCCACTTGTTCATCTGCACCGCCTTGACGGCCTCCACACGTGCCACATCATCCGTGCTGCTGCGCCTGCCGCGCAGGCTCCTGCGGCCCATGCTGGGGCGGCCAGCCGCCGCCGGCGAGGGAGCCGCCACCTGCTGCGTACGCTCCAGCTCAGCCTGCTGCGCAGCCCCGGGCTGCTCCTCCTGTGCATCAGGGCTGGCTGGCACGACAGCGGTGGGTGCAGGTAGCTGCTCTGCATACGCTGGTACTGCAGCTACGGGGCCCTCTGTCTCCGGCTCCTGCTGCTGCACCTGCTGTGGGTGGTGCTCCAGCACCCGCCCTGCTGGCATCGTCAGGTCCATGCCTGCCGCATCATCCTCATCCTCCTCCACCAGCGCCCCAAGGCCCGGCAGCGCTGCTGTGATGTTGGCTGTGTTGTTGGCCGCCGCCGCATATGCAGCGGCTGACCAGCCCGCCTGCTGCTGCGCCGCCGCCTCCTCCTCCCACTCATCGGCGTCTGCCAGTGCACCCAGCGAGGGCAGGCCCGCCGTAACCTCGGCCGGCGCATGGGCAGCCGCTCGCTGCTGCGGCGCCGCTACCGCTACCGCTGCCTCCTCCTCCCACTCATCGGCCTCAGCCAGTGCGCCCAGCGAGGGCAGGCCTGCCGTCACCTCGCCCGGCATGTGCGCTGCCGCTGCCGACTGGCCCTGCGGCTGCACTGCCTCTGTGGGCTGCGTGATCTCCATATCCACCGAGCCGTTGGGGCTTTCTGGAACCGAATCCGGCAGGGCCGGCGGGTCGCTCAGCGGGCTGTTCTCTGGCACAGTTTGGCCCCAAAAGCCCGGGCGGTAGGCACCACCGTCCGCTGCAGCGCCGGCGCCCGCCAGTGCCGGGTGCTGTTGCCGCTGTTGCAGGGGCTGTGCCGTCACTGTGTGGTCCTCCTCCACTGCCACCACCACCCTGCCCTCGGAGTTGGAGGTATAGTCATCATCCTGTGATGACAAGGAGGGGACACCAGGGGAGGGGGCCATGTGATTGCTGGCACGGGAAAGCACGCCTGCACACGAGAGCGGGGTTTGCCATGGCAGCACACGCAGGAAGCATACATTCCTCTCCCTGCCAGCAGCACCCACAAGCAGCATTTACGAATCTGTGCCCTTATCCAGCACCACAGCCACATGCCCGCACCTTGAGGAAGTGGTGGACCATCGTGAGCTCTGGGTCGGGGGCAAAGCTGACGCGCCGGCGGTCCTTCTTGCTGGGGGCCTTCTTCTTCTGCTGTTTCTTGGCAGGGGACCCCTCCAGGGCCCCCAGCGCGCCACGCTTGGTGGCGGCCTGCAGAAATGGCAACAGAGAAGAGGAAAGGTGGGTGGCACAGTGGGACAGCAGCGGCTGATGGTGCTCTGGGTTGGTGGCAGGCGGGGAGCGGTGGCGGGAGTGGCGGGAGCGGTGGCGGGCACATGAAATTGAACTGTGCTCACCTGGGAGCCCGCGGCGTTGGGGTTGCGCCCCTCCTTGGCGGGCGACCGCATCCTGGCTGGCCGCGGAGCCTCAAGCTCGCGATGCTGGCAGCTGTCGCACGCGGGTGCTGCCCAACAACTGTCAGCTGTTCGGCGCCATGCAGTTGTTGTTCTCAACAGAGAGACAGTGCGGCTGTGGCTGACGCTCGCTGCAGAGTTTTGGTTTGCGTGCTGGGCCGTGCTGTCAAGCTGGTGCAAGTCCTTGCAGAGAGAGTCTTTCAAGCTTGTTGCAGCATGAGCATTGTCTGCCGATTTATTTGAGCAGCATCCAACCCCAAGAGGGTCCTGCTGAAGCACTGCGAACCCTTCGGCGCCCTTCCTCGATCGCCCTGTCTCCCACCTCCACGCCTTTCCGACTGATTGAACGAACGCATCATCTATCAGGCTTGCAGCCGAACTTGTGCCGTCGCTGGGGCACAGGGCGGGCGCGCTGGAAGCGGAGAGCGCAGCGGCGGAGGACTGCCACCCACGGGGGTCCCCGCCATGAAGAAGGCCAAACAGCTTGGCTATGCTCCGCTGCCCGGCAACCACATGCGCTCCACCTCGCCGCTGGAGCGGGCGCCAAGCGGAGTGCTGGGGCGGCGGGGCGTGAGCCCCGGCGGCGAGGCGGCAACGCGGCGGCCAGTCAGCAAAGCGTCGGTCAAGACGGTGGCTCCAGGGCAGGTGAGGGTGTGGAGGGTGGGGGGCAGAGCGGCCAGTTCTTTAAGCGCGGGCGGGAGTGGCAGCGTCAAACCCTGCCTGCTTCCTGGGGCGGGCGCCACTCACCCCAACTCCGCCTTGCGCTGCCCTACCCGACCGCCTGCCGCCCTGTTTGCTCCATGCAGCCCATACAACCAGGGCGCAGCCGTGACCGCTTCATCAGCCTGCCAGATGAGTTGCAAGGGGAGCAGCAGCTGGGGCCGGCGCCCGACGTCACGCCCACCATCTTTGAGGTGAGATCCAAGGCTGGCATGTCTGCCCCGCCTGCATGCATGCACTTGCGATCGCTCACTTTGTTACGGTGTGGTGGCTCGCTGCATCACTGCTTGCCCTGCTGGACGCACGTTGTTGGCTTGCGCACCCGTGCTTTGCCTGCCACCTGGCACTTGCCGCGGCGCAACCCAGCACCCATTTGCCTATCCACTCACCTCACCCACCTGCCCGCTCTCACACACGGCTCCACTTACCACTGCGCCCACCCACCACCTCAGGACTTACTTGAGGACGGGGCGGGCATGCGGGGGCGCATTACTGTGTACTGCGTGGCCGAGAGCATTGACCGTAAGGCGTTAGAGCTGCGCCTGCGCGAGCGCGGCGGCTCCTTCCTGCTGCACCAGTACCCCGACGTGCTGTACGGGCTGTACGAGTCATCAAAGGTATGTGGGGTGGGGTGGCAGGGAGCGTGCCAGGTGGGGAAGGTGGCTGCACACCAGTACGCTGCATGTGCTCCACGCCCTGTGGACCAAATGCAGGGAGGGCCAGACCCACCAGCCATTTCGAACAGCGCGCGCAAGCGCGCGGGCGCACGTGGGGCATGCTGCACTACTGTGTACCGCCGCTGCCGCCACTGTGCTTCCCGCCTGCGTATCGCTGCTGCCAAATTATGTGCTGCCAGCGTGCAATAACCCAGAATTGTTCTTTCACCCGCTCTCAACACACCTCAACCCCTCGGTCCTGTGCGTTGAACTGCCGGAGCGACGCGTCCTGCCGGCTTGGACTTTAGCTGCCTTGCGGCCTTCCTAATGGTTGGTGCAGGAGGGGGAGTACTGCCGTGGCGAGGTGTTCTACTTTGACTACGGCTGCATGGCGCTGTGGGGGCTGTCGGAGCGGCAGGAGCGGGAGGTGATCCGCAGCCTGGCGGGGCCGTGCCTCGTGGACGCGCTGCCGTCGGGCGAGGTGGAGCTGGACGAATTCCAGGCGAGTGGTCCCAAGCATGTGTTTCTCGGTCGCCTCGTAACTTGGCAGTGATGAAGAAGTATGGGTGTGTGCGCTGCCGGCGGGCGAGGTGAGGGTGGAAGGGCATCAGGCTTTGTCATGGTTTTGGGGCAGGGACCTGCCTGGTGGGCTCGTTACTGGCGAGCGAGGTGGTGGTGGGCGGGCTCCAGGTGGGTCGTAGGAGTTATAGGGGGTGAGAGCGGGCCAGTGGCATGGGCAGGCAGGTCCGTGGAAACATGGCAGGGTGGGGGGCAGTGCAAGGCATGGCGGGGCGGCACGCCATGCACACAAGGTGGTGCAGCCTACGCTCGCTGCTGAACTTGACAAGGGAAGCCTTTTGAACCACCTCTCCCCTGCACCAACTGATGCAGTTCCACTACACGCTCAGTGAGAAGCCGCACATCCAGAACGACACCATCACCAGTGAGTGCGCCTGACGGCTGGCCAGT
Source organism: Micractinium sp. NFX-FRZ (assembly GCA_029339195.1). Taxonomy (NCBI): domain Eukaryota; kingdom Viridiplantae; phylum Chlorophyta; class Trebouxiophyceae; order Chlorellales; family Chlorellaceae; genus Micractinium; species Micractinium sp. NFX-FRZ. The sequence goes on from JAPTJF010000014.1 coordinate 29,988, forward strand.
GAGTGTGCCCCTGAGCCAGTGGGGCCATGCGAGCAAGACAAGTGGGCAGACCTTGCCCCAACTTGCCCAGCAACGAAGCGGCATGGCAATGTGTTCCGCAGCTGATCTACCTGTGTCGCCTACCACCCAGCCGATCAACTACATTCCTGATGCTGTCCATCAGACACCCTGCCTGCTCTGACACTCATTTCCAATGCCCCCTGGCTTGCAGTCAACTACCGCCTGCGCAACGACCACCTCATCAAGCTGTCCATCAGCCACGCGCTGGCGCAGTCGGCCAAGCTGAGCGTGTATGAGGAGCGGGTGATCGACATTGTGGAGAGCACAAAGGACCTGCCCGAGACGCTGGCGGCCACGGGAGAGGTGAGGCCTGCCTGCCTGCCTGCCTGCCTGCTAGACTGCCTGCTAGGCTGCCTGCCTGCCTGCCCTGCCTGCCTGCCTGCCTGCCTGTTTCTGATGCTGGCAGGCATAGGACAGGCGGGTGTCAGCCAGGAAGCGTGACAGCGCGCCGTGTGCACACGCTCAAAGCTGTGGTCGTCGCAGGGGGAAAGCAGGCTGCGCCCCGCCGCCGGCCTGCCCCTTCCTGGCCTCCTGCCGCCTCTGCTTGTCACGCCTCATGCGCCGCCCCTCTCTTTTTGCCTGCCTGCAGCGCCTCACTGCACCCTGCCCGCTCCCCTGCCCTGCCCTGGGCTCCTCCTGCCCTTCCCGCAGGTGGGCCTGTCCCGCAAGCAGATAGCGCGGCTCATAGGGCGGGTGTTCATCCAGAAAAGCGCCGTCAACCTGCTGAGCACGGTGCGTGGCTGGAGTGTGTGCGGGTGCACAGCACAACTGCAATGTGTGGGATAAGTGCACAAGCAGGCGGCGCGGGTGCCCAGCCGGAAGAGTGCCGGGCGTACTAGCGTGCATGTCTGGCGGGGGCATGACTGCATGATGTGGGTGCCTTGAAGAGCGCAGCATGATCAGTTTATGTGGCAAGGCGTCCTGGCCCCTGCTTGCACCCATGTGGGCCCCTGCCTCGATGTCCGCACACACAACTGCCGTTCCTGCCCTGGCGGTGCCTCCTCGCCTCCCTCCTCGCCATCTCCCACCCTCCTGAACCCCACCCCTGCCTCCCTGTGCATCACCCCACCCACAGGTGCTGGACACCCCCGAGTTCTTCTGGTCTGCTCCCGACGCCTTCCAGAACCTGTACAAGCGCGTGTGCGAGGTGAGGCGGCGGCATGTGTAGCGTGTGGGTGCGGGTGCCTGGGTGAGCGTTCGTGCGCATGTGTCATGTGTGTGTCCGTGAGAGAATGAGAGCGCGATTAGCAAGGCAGGATGGGGGGGAGGGGTGACAGACCCACCCTGTGCAATGGCTGTGGTTGGTTGGGTTGGAGGGCGCAGCGGCGGTGTGGTCTATTTGGGGCACTGCCTTAGCACCACTCATGCCACACCATGATACGCCCAACCCCTTGGCAACCCCCCTCCCTGCCCCCTGCTCTCCACCCCACCCCACCCCACCCTGCAGTACATGGAGTACGACACGCGTGTGGAGGTGCTGAACAACCGCTTCCAGGTGCTGCAGGAGATGCTGGACATGTGAGTGAGGACAGTTGGGATTGAGGTGGCAGGGGTGGGCGTGCTCAGAGATGCCGCCAGTTTCCAGGTGTTGCAGGGGGATGCTAGATATGCGAGTCACATTGAATTGAGCAGATTGGTGGAATAGGTGGGTGTTTGCGGAGGGTGCTGGCAGGTGGTGTTGGGTTGAACGCACGTGGGTGGGCGAGGTGAGGGGGGATGGGTGCTAAGCATGCACGTGAGGGAGTAGGGGAGGCGCGGGGTGGAGTGTGGGCGCCAGATGAGGGGCGCAGCGCTCTTGGCGGGCGCTAGGGCGTGGGGCCAGCAAAGACAGGAGGGCAGCAGGGCAGAGCTCTGTGCAAGTGGTCCTTGTGTGGTGGCAGCATATGCGCCGCGCCGTCGCTGCGTGGGCAAAGCAGGAGCGTGCTGCTGCTGCTACCGCACGCTGCGCAACCACAGCAGCACAGCGCCATCTTGAGCTCTTGGTTGACTTGGCCATCCGTGCTGCAGGCTGCGGGACCACAGCAACAATGCGCACACTTCGCGGCTGGAATGGATCGTGATCTGGCTGATTGTGATTGAGGTGGTGGTGGGCCTCTTTGAGTGCGCCTCCATCTTGGGCTGGGTGGGCGTGCATTGACGCCTGTGTGTAGCGGGCGAGCTGTGACCTCAGCTCATTGTACTTTCTACATCCTGGTAGCACATCTTTTGCGACCCCTCACTTTGTAGCAGCTGTAAAACATGACATGCAAGCAGACATGCAGGGCGTCCAGGAGAAGACCAGCTGGGCAGCAGCGGTGGGGGGACGGTCACAGGTAGCTTAGCAGCCGCTGCACGTTCAAGCAGCATGTTTGAGATGGTATATGCTGCTCTTTGCTAGCAATCAACCTGCACAGTGCACAAGCACACCCTGCACCCGTCCCGCCCAAGCACTAGTTCGACCGCCCCACCGGGGATGGAGGGAGCGAGCCGAAAGGGGTTATAGAGAGACCAGGGGTTGCGAGATGTGCCACCGGGAGCTGGGCAAAAGCAAGCAAGCAAGTTGAAGCTGAAGTTGCAAGTGCAGCTGTTGCCGGCAGGTGGCTGCCTGCGTGGACGGAAGCACGCCCAGCGCACCCAGCACGCCCGCCACCTCCGCGTATCTGCCTCCAGGTGACCCACTTGGCCAGGGTTGAATCCTACAACTATCAATCACCATGCCGCCGCGACGGCGCGCCCCACCGCGTGCTACTTTCGGAGGAGGCGCCGCTGGCATCGCGTCGCTGCCAGACGACCTGCTTGAAAAGTGTCTGCACCCGCTCGACGTTTCTGAGAGGCGAGCACGTTCATAATGCGCTGCATCGCCGCCGCCACCGCTGCCACCAGTGTCCGTGACTCTTAGCACTTCAGTCTGAGCTCTGCAGCCCCAGCCCTCCCTTGCAGACTGCAAACCGTGGCCCTGGTCAGCAAGCGCTTTGCCAGGCGAGCCATAGCCCCTTCGTTGCTGGCCCATCTAGACATCCACATCGCCGGCACCCATGTGCATGTGCTGCCCCGCACGCGCGCCCTGCTGGGCTTCCTCACCGCTCACGGGCGGCACATCCGCTCTTTGAGCCTGAACATACAGCCGCCACTGGAGGCATACATGGCGTTCATAATAACACCACAGCGCAGCGAGCTGGCGGCGCTTGTGACCGGCTGCCTGGGTGCCTGCGGCGCTGCGGGCGGCTTGGAGGTGCTCTGCATCAGCCCGGGGACGCCGCTGCCGGCCACCGAGTGGCTCCCCGGTCTCACTGCGCTCCGGGAGCTGCGGATGGGGCCTGGCGGCCAGCCTGGCAGCCTGCCCCTGAGCCTGCCGCCGGGCATGCACCGCATGCAGGCGCTGCAGTTTGTGGAGCTGCGTGGGAACCCTGTGGACCTGGGGTCTGTGCGCCTGCCGCCCTCACTCACGCGGCTGTGGATTGCCGACGGGAGCAGCCCAAAGATGCCTCGCCAGGTGCGGCTGCACTGTGCACGAGCCCGGACTGGTACCCTTGCGTGGCCACCTACCTCATCCTGTGGTCTTGTTGGGCTTACCACACCGTCGCATCTGGTGTGCAGTTGCATACAGGCCGGGCACGAAGCTTGTGCATTCAACTGCTGCTGCTGCCGCTGCTGCACCCGCTCGGCCCCAGTACCTTCCTGGCTCTCACCCACCCCCTGCCCTACCCCAAACACGTGTGCAGCTGTCCCTGCTGAGCCAGCTGCGCAGCCTGCAGCTGACGCACACGCACTACTCCCGGAGCAGCATGGCGCCGCTCTCCGCCCTCAGCGCACTGACAGCCCTGTACTTGGAGGGCAACCAGCCAGCGGTACCGCCTGTGCTGACCAAGTTGAGGCAGCTGCACAGCCTGGCGGTGTACACAATCAACGACCTGGATGCCTCTCAAGCCGTCCTCTCAGCGCTCGCGCACCTCCCCTGCCTGACGGCCCTCGTGCTCTACGTCGCCACCCAGCCCGACTTCCCCGCCGCAATCACCGGCATGAGCGGCCTGCGCCGCCTCTGGTACTCCAATGCACACCCGGAATGTGGGTTTGCACTGGCACCCGGCCCCTGGCTCGACTCCATCCGCTGGCTGGGCCTGCAGTGGAACTTCATCGAGGCTGGCACCGCCACCCTGGCGGGCGCCCCCCAGCTGGTGTACCTGTGCAGCCTCGCACTCCCCAGGCGGCAGCAGCCGCAGCAGTGGGACGCGTTCTGGGATTTTGCAGCGACGCACGCGCCGCTGCGCTGCCTGGGGCTGGAGCAGATGGCAAGCGTGCATGCGCAGGTCTCCTTGGAGCTGCTTGATGCCGTGATAGAGGTCAAGTCGCGGCGGCCGGCGCTGCAGGTGCGCCGCACTCCCCGCGAGGGCGCCACCCACACAACCTTCATGTGGGAGCTGCTGGGCTGTGAGCGCATCCCAGAGGGCGCAACTCAGTGAATTCGCACAGCGGCAGCTTGCTCTGGCGGCAGCAGCCTGCTCTCAGCTGATGCCCCCAGTCCATAACAGATGTGCCCCTGATGTGTATGCAAGTGTGTTTTCCACTTTCCAAGCTGGTTCCTTGAAGCTAGTTCTCCTCTGCAATGCTCCTCCTCTCGACCCGCCTGACTGCTGTGTCACATGTCTGCCACGTCCCTTGCGCCGCCTGCTTGCACCAAACACTGCTGCTGTACCCACACGCCTTGTGCCGCGGGCCGAGACCACCAGGAGTGTGCCGACCAATTGGGCGTGGTGGTGCGCATGCACAGCGGTCTCCCCGTGAACCCTGCCAGCTGGCCTGAGCTCACATGCTTAGGACCTGGTTGCTTGCATGGAAAGGCCTCGCTTGCAGCTGTGGTGCACCTTCACTTCGGACAACCGTGAACAGCTGCTCCAGTAGCCAAATGTGGGAACAACAGCTGCTCAAGTAGCCAAATGGGGGAACAACTGCAGCACCAGCCTGCACAGCGCCTCTTTCTGGCTGTGCTGATGCGCTGCACCGACGCCCTTGCAACACTGCTGCTGTGTTGCAGCCTGCGGCGATGCCAGTGGCACGGCCATCTGCCAGCTACCGGTTTGGTTCAAAGCTGGCTCATCACAAGCACCCTGCCAGCTCAGAGTCCAGCACTGCCCGCAGCGCCTGCTGGGCAAACGCCTGCTTGCGTGCCAGGATTGCATCCAGCAGCGCTGATCGGTCCTCCACTGCTGAGTATAGCTCGTCGCAGGCGGCACCAACCGCTTCCTCTGCCTCCGCAGCGCTGCCTGCGGGGTGTGAGGGTGGGTGGGCAGGACGGGTGCTTGGGGGGACGGGCCAGGTGCATGGGCAGCGTGCATGGGCAGCGTGGGGTGACGAGCAGCGGCGGCACAGGGTGGCACGATGTGCAGGCAGGTACGCATAGCAAGGCAACGCAACACACAGACGAGGGCTGGACAAAGCCATGCACCCCGCACAAGGCACTGACCCCCCTGCCTGCCAGCTTCCGCCAGCCCACCCACCTGCTGCCGCCAGCTCCTCCTGCCGCCGCTCGATGCATCCCGACAGCAGCTCCCAACCCGCAGGCTCCAAGCTGTGCAGCAGCAGCTGCGCTGCCAGCCCCGGGTGCCGGCGGCGCAGGTGCAGCAGGGCATCCAGCAGGGACTGTGCTGAGCTGGCAGCCAGCGTGGCAATGACGCTGGTGATGAGCGGCGGCGGGGGGCCAGCCGCCTGGTGCTCTGTCACAGCAGCCTCCAGCAGTGCCACCGCAGCGGCCTGCTCGGGAGGCAGCCCAGCTGCCGCTTGCTCCTGGGCCCCCACAGCTGGCGCCAGCTGGCCCTCACCAGTTGCCTCTTGCATCCGGCCGCCGGCTGCCTCCTGCCCCTGCCCCTCCTCGCGCTGCTCTCCTCGGCTGCAAGCAGCTGCAGCTGCCAGCTGGAGCAGGTCGCAGTGGGGCAGGGCCGCCAGCGCTGCCTGCTTCTGCTGCTCAACTAGGCTCTGCACCAGGCGGCGGAGGTAGTACCTGCGAGGGTACGGAGGGTGGGGGGAGGAGGGGGCGTGGTGGTGTGTGTCAGGGAGTGACGGGGTGCTGGACCTTAATTTTGAGAGGAGTTCGAGGGTATACCTGAATGCACATGTGTGGAGAGCTACTCCAGGGGGAGAAAGGGTGCTGCGCCTGGACCCTCCCAGGTGGGCAGAGCAGGCAGAGCAGGCGCAGGGTTTGCCAGCGCCAGGCCAAAGGCCCTGCAGGCGTGCCACCAGCGTGCGAGGGCGACAGGTGGCATCCAAGCGGGCCGGGGCGGCAACTGCATGGCACAGCACCGCCGTCAGAGGCAGCCCCATGGCATGGCCCAGCCGGCGCAGCGCCGCCAGCTCAGCACACCTGTCCATGTGGCCGCCCAGCTGGCGGGACACGCCGCTCTCCCACCAATAGTTGACAGCCAGGGTGCCCTCGCTGCTGTCCACCTGCAGAGGCAGCGTGCCAGCCAATCAGACGCTCCCAGTGAAACTACAGTTGGAGTGCACGGAGCCAGCGGGACTCATGGGGCAGAGGCAGTGTGCCTGTGTAGATATCTCAAACACTCGCCAGTGGCGCGACACGCAGGCGGGCGGTGTGTACACGCTGCACGCCGGCTGGCCGCTGCTGCCTGCCTGCCGCCGGCGCACCGGCCTCCCACTCAGTGCCTGCTCACCTGGTGCCACCAGCCTTCGGGTATGAACAGCGCATCGCCGGCAGGCACCTCGAAGCGCTGCACCTGGGGCAGCGCCTGCGCCAGCCGTGGGAACCGCCCCAGGTCGGGCTGCGCCAGGTCAGCGGGCGAGTGGTTTGCCGACTCAGCCGTCAGGGGCTGCGGGCTGAGGCAGGGCGTGGCGCTGGGAGGCGCCAGCCACACGGTTTTGGAGCCACGCACCACGCAGAGCAGGTTGGTGTACGGGTCGTAGTGGAGAGAGCTACGGGTGGCGCTGCAGGGCAAAACAGGGGCAGCGGTGTGCCAGTGAGTGAAGGTGCAACATACAGAGGCAGGTGGGACAACGTGGTTTGGGAGATAGGAGCGTGGGGCAACAGCGCTCTGGGGCGGCGGGTGGCGGGGGAAGGGCGTGGGGGGCAGCCGGGTGTGGGGAGACATGGGAGTGGGGGCAGGCACACCAGAAGGATGCAGCAACTCGGCAGGGGCAAGGCAGGGGCAGCACCAGACACACCTCTGGGCAGATGAAATGTGTGTTGCACAGATGGGGCAGAGGATGATGATTACAATGATTACGATGATTACGATGATTACGCACCCCACCCCTTGGTGTTGCCCCTCTCAGCCCTACCTGTGCCACGCATCCCTGGCCACTGCCCACCCTCCTGCCGCTCTCCTGTCCCTCACCTCATGCTCCCCCAAAAGTTGATCTGCGACAGCGGGGCAGCCTGAAGCAGGGCGGGCACCCCCAAATCTTGCATCAGCGCATGCAGCGCCGCGGGATCCAGCCGTGGCTGCTCAGAAGCTTCGCTGCCACTGCCGCGGCTGCCAGTGACGGCACCGCTTGGGCCGCAGCAAGCACTGCCGCCCCCGCCGCCACTGCCGCCGCCGCTGGCAGGGGCCGCCGCCGCTGCCGCCGCTGCCAGCGGGCTCTGAGCCAGGTAGAGGCGCAGGGGTTCGGCCCCTGGGGGCTGGTGCTGCTGCAGCTGACGTGCTAGGGAGCCTTCCAGGAACTCTCTGAGGGTGCACCCCAGCAGGATCAGGTGCTGCATGTCTCCGTAGGACCGCCCAGAAGAGGCGGGGCTGGCAAGCACCTCCACCCGCGCGTCGCCCGCCAGCGCCAGCAGCCGCTGCAGCCCCGACTCGCCCCGCCACAGCCGCAGAGCCGGCCAATGAGCCACCATGCCTGTGGGGAGTGCAGGTAAGCAGAGGGCAGGAGGCAGGATTGAGCCCTGGGGCAGCAGCAGTGCCCAAGCAGGCGGCGGCAGGCACGGCCGCCACACTCTCTGGAGGCCCAAACCCGCCGCGGCTCCGCCCACAGGAGCACTTCTTGGTTTTGAGCTCCTCATATCACCTGGGAAGTGCACAGGCACGCTGTTCTGCTCCAGCGACTGCACATCGGCATCCTCTTCGAAGGCCATCCCGGCGTGCTGTAGCTCCCTGTGAGTTGTTGACTGCGAGATGTGACTGCGAACGGGTTGGCGTAGTCACAAAGCCGACACAATCAACATGCACCGTCCTTCCCAAAGTCCCGCCCTGGCAGGCTGCTGTGCTGTGCCGCTGCCGCCTTCCCTTCACCGCCCACGTCCGGCCCCTCTGCTCTCTGTTGAGACGCATTCAAGATGCCCTACCCCCTGATTGCATTGTCTTGTATACATGCTCCCCTCTGTTGTCTGCTCCAAAGCATGCTCCACATGGGTGTCGCGCTGGCGCCGACCAGCACAGCACACGCACACCACAATTGTCTTGCCTTCCATGTGAGTCCCTATCGGCCCTACTCTCCTCTGTGTCCCGTGTGCGTGCTTGGACAGTCGAGAAAATCACACCGGGGTTTCAGTTCAACGTCAGGGCAGGGCGATCAAAACCGGGGGACATGGGTTGAGCGGAGGAGGGGGGGAGGGTCGACAGGGCAATGCAACACTAGGGGAGTACTTGCTTCTGGGCTTTATGAATCGCTGGGCTATAATGATTGGCGGAAAAACTTGAGAAAGGGAAATTGAACGGGGCCACTAGGGGGGAGGGGGGGGGCGGGCGCGGGCAGCCAGCCGTTGAGAGCAGGCCTGCTGCCGCCAGCGCAGGCTGCTGATTCACCCGTGCGAATTCACTTGATTGCGCCCTCTGGGATGCGCTCACAGCCCAGCAGCTCCCACATGAAGGTTGTGTGATCGGCGCCCTTGCCGGGCATGCGGCGCAGCTGCAGCGCCGGCCGCCGCGACTTGACCTCTATCACAGCATCAAGCAGCTCCAAGGAGACCTGCGCATGCGGGTATGCCATCTGCTCCAGCCCCAGGCAGCGCAGCGGCGAGTGCGTCGCTGCAAAATCCCAGAACGCGTCCCACTGCTGCGGCTGCTGCCGCCTGGGGAGTTCGAGGCTGCACAGGTACTCCAGCTGGCGGGCGCCCGCCAGGGTGGCGGTGCCAGCCTTGATGAAGTTCCACGGCAGGCCCAGCCAGCGGATGGAGTCGAGCCAGGGGCCGGGGGACAGCTCGAATTCGCAATCTTCGTGCCCATTGGCGAACCAGAGGCGGCGCAGGCCGCGCATGCCGGCGATCGCGGCGGGGAAGTCGGGCTGGGTGGCGACGTAGAGCACGAGGGCCGTCAGGCAGGGGAGGTGCGCGAGCGCTGAGAGGACGGCTTGAGAGGCATCCAGGTCCTCCTCGAGTGTGTACGCCGTCAGGCTGTGCAGCTGCCTCAGCGTGGTCAGCACAGGCGGTACCGCTGGCTGGTTGCCCTCCCAGTACAGGGCTGTCAGTGCGCTGAGGGCGGAGAGCGGCGCCATGCTGCTCCGGGAGTAGCGCATGTGCGTCAGCTGCAGGCTGCGCAGCTGGGTCAGCAGGGACAGCTGCACACGTGTTTGGGGTAGGGCAGGGGGTGGGTGAGAGCCAGGAAGGTACTGGGGGCGAGAGGGTGCAGCGGCAGCAGCAGCAGCAGTTGAATGCACAAGCTTTGTGCCCGGCCTGTATGCAACTGCACAGCAGATGCGACGGTGCAGTGACCCCAACAAGCCCACAGGATGGAGTAGGTGGCCACGCAAGGCTCCCACTCCTGAGGGGCTCTTGCACAGTGCAGCTGCAGCCGCACCTGGCCAGGCATCTCCCGGGTGCTCCCGTCGGCGATGCACAGCCGCGTGAGCGAGGGCGGCAGGCGCACAGACCCCAGATCAACAGGGTTCCCACGCAGCTCCGCAAACTGAAGCGCCTGCATGCGGTGCATGCCCGGCGGCAGGCTCAGGGGCAGGCTGCCAAGGTGGCCGTCACGCCCCACCCGCAGCTCCCGGAGCGCAGTGAGTGATGTGAGCCACGCGGTGGCCGCCAGCGGCGTCTGCGGGCTGATGCGCAGCGCAGTCAAGCCGCCCACTGCAGTGCAGGCTTCCAGGCAGCCGATCACAAGCGCCGCCAGCTCGCTGCGCTGTTCCTCATACACAAACATGAATGGGTCCTGTGGCCAATGTATGTCCAGGTCCAAACAGCGGATGTGACGCGCGTGCGCAACGAGGAAGCCCCGCAGGGCGTGCGCGCGGGGCAGCACGTTAGCTCCGGTGATGTGGATGTCCAGATGGGCCCTGGCCAGCCTGGAAAAGCGCTTGCTGACCAGAGTCACGGTGTGCAGCCTGCAAGAGAGGGCCTGGGGCTGCTGAGCTCAGACTGAGCGTGGCGGCGGCTGCGCTGCCAACTGCGGCAGCCGCGTCGGCGGCGGCAATATGAAGACGAATCACCTCTCCCCACTGTCTATCGGGTGCAGGCACTTTTCAAGCAGGTCGTCTGGCAGCGACGCGATGCCAGCCGCGTCTCCTGCGAAAGCGCCAAACGGTGAGGCGAGCCCGCGCGGTGGCGGCATGGTGACAGCCATTGCTGGAGTTGGAATTGCCGAGTGGCAATTGCAGGCAGAATGGGCGGCGCTAGGCGACGGTGGCGTGCGTGCTGGGCGTGCTGGGGCTGCCTCGTCGTCTACGCCTGACCAGCATGAGCCTCTTCTTGCTGGGAGGGACACGGTGCTTGTGCATTGTGCAGCTTTATTGCTAGCAAGCTGCAACACGCACCATTTCAAACAAGCTGTTCAGACGTGCACCAGCTGCTGAGCTACCTGTGCCGTCCCGCCACCGCTGCTGCCCAGCTCGGCTTCCTCAGCTGCCCTGCACGTCCGCTTGTGTGTGACCTTTGACAGCTGATGCAAGTGACGGGTTGCAGAATGATGCTGTCACACAGGATATAGAAGTGCAATGAGCCGAGGTTGCAGCATGCCCGCCACATCATCATGTGGGCGTCGATGCACGCCCACCCAACCCAGGTGAGCTCGTGCGAACGCAGCTGTGTGCACGAGGGCTGGCTGGCGGGGTTGGCGCGGCTGGCTGGGTACCTTCACAACCACTGCTGCCACCTTCACAGCCACTGCCTGCATGCCTGGCGAGCGTGGCTGGTCACCCAAATGCACGGTGTCGAGACGCCGCTGCGCAGGGCAGGAGCGGGCCCCGCCGCTGGCATTTCCGGGCTGCCCCAGCGGCAGGGCACACCCGTAGTGTGGCGCATCTGCACGCCGCCCTCATCCCGCCCCGCTGCCGGTGGGTGCCTGCTCGCCTTCCTTGCCCAACCCCAGCACAGAAGCAACCCGCCAACCAAGCTACAGACACCCGGTTGGGGCTGGCGCCGACCAGCACAGCACACCGCACACCACATTGTCTTGCCTACCATGCAAGTCCGCCCCACCCTCCTGTGTGCCTGTGCGTGCCTGGACAGTCGAGCAAATTACACCGGGGTTTCAGTTCAAAGTCAGGGCAGGGCGATCAAAACCGGGGGGCTTGGGGCACATCAGACGCCCCCTCGGGCAAGGACAACAGGACGCAGGGCAAATGTGGATGGTGGTGTGGGCGTGTGTGTGTGTGCTGTGTGATGGCAGGCGCGATGAAATGGGCAGCGGCGCACTCACAGGGAGGGGAGGCAAGCAAAGAAGGAGGGGGCGGGGCGGACCAGTTCAGTTTAGAAAGGCTATGGGAGTGCTAGTAGGGGAGTAGCGCTGAAGGGCAGGTGGGCGGCTTGCCTGGGCGCCGCCGCAGGGTGGCGGGGCGGGGGCCTGCCAGAAAACCCAGGGGAAACGGTGGTGGATAGTCGGCAGTGAGAGAGGGGGAGGATCCTGGCCAGGGCAACGGTGGCGAGTGAAATCGAGCGTGGAGCCGGCAGGCGACATATGCTGCCGGGCGCGCGGGAAGTGTGGGCAATCAGTTGGGGGCAGGGGCGCAGAAGCCCGCCCGCCGCTACCGTAGCGTGGGAGGGGCGGGTGGGGAGGGAGGGGGCGGCCGCCAGGGGCGGCCGCCGCATTTGTGCATACACAGCAGACGTGGGGTTGTTGTTGGAGGGGAGAAAGTTCTTTCAGCGCGGCCGCCGGGGCAGAGCTGGTTTTTGAGGGACGAAACGGGGGGGTGCACGCTAAGGGGGAAGGCACCGCGCAGGGGGAGCAGGGTTGAGCGGAGGAGGGGGGGAGGGTCGACAGGGCAATGCAACACTAGGGGAGTACTCGCTTTTGGGCTTTATGAATCGCTGGGGAATAATGATTGGCGGAAAAACTTGAGAGGGGGCAAGTGAACGGGGCCACTAGAGGGGGGGGCGGGCGCGGGCAGCCAGCCGAGCGAAGAGGGGCAGGAGGGAAGGGGGGGGGAGCTCATTCCTTGGGGTGGGTGGTAGGGGGGTGGGTGCGTGTACCTTGGGGAGGATGAGTGGGTGTGCAGGAGTCTGAGCGGGCTGTCGGCGCTCGCAAGTGCTAGAATTTGTGGCGGTGTTGCTTGGCCCGAAATGCAGAGAAGCAGGGAGCAGGGAACGAGGGGGCGGAGAGGGACGGACGGCTGGCAGGGCTGGCAGGGCGACTGGGGGGTAGGAGGGCAGGGGTACGGACGGTATGTGCAGTGCTCTTGTGTGTGGGTGCGGTGCGGGGCGGGGCTGACGTGTGTTGTTCCGGTCGGCGGTCCTCCTACCTCCCTCGGTATCATGGGGACGGCGGTTGGGGCTCCTCCTCCGCAGGGGTTTCGGCAGCGTGCGAGCCAGAGCATGATTGGTGGTGGGGGTTCTGCAGGGTGGGTGCGCGGCTTTCAGCCGGCGGCACCTTGGGGTTTGGCGGGGCGGCGCGCTCACATGGCGGCCTGGCCCTGCGCGGTGGGGCGAGTCAGCGAGGACTGCAGGGGGGGGAGCAGCGGGGGGGCAGGGGAGCATAGGTGAGCACGGTGCGGTGCCGGGTGAGCAGCGGGAGCCGAGTCTGACAGAGGCTGGCTGCCATGCCTGGACGCAAGGCAAGCCGTCCACTGCAGCGCACGCAGCAGTGCACTGCACTATTGCAGTCGCCGCCACAGGCTTGCATTCCTTGCCCACCAACCCGCCAAGTCGTCAAGCAATGCACTTGAAACACCACCCCGCCTCACCTCCTGGGTCACGTGGTTGACGTAGTAGACCAGGCCCTGGCCGTCAGTCACCTTGGCCCAGCCGGGGGGCAGCATGCTGTCCGAAGAGGTGAGCACGCTGACGTGGCTGGCGCTGGCGGTGGAGGGGGGCAGGTCGGAGTGGGAGGCGGGCGGGGAGAGGCCCGTGGCGGCCAGCTTGGCGGCCAGGGCCTCCTCGGCAGCGGCGCCGATGCCGCTGCTGGCGGCGCCCTGGGAGGAGGGGGAGCCCACGGCACCATAGCGCCCCAGGGGGGAGCCCGTGTCGCTGCCAGGGCGGCGCGTGGTGAGCGAGGGATTGGCGGCGGCCAGCGCGGCGGCGGCGGGGGACGTGCGGCCAGAGCCTGCATGGGTGGGAGAGCGGAGGAAGGGGAGAGCGGTGACGCACACGAGTGGCTCAAGCATGGCTCAAGCACGCAAGCAGGAAGAGGTGGTGGCAGGCTGCAAGTATCTGCAGGCAACTTTCAACTGGCAAGAAAACTAAAAACCAAACGTTACCCCGCCCCAAACCTTTACCCCGACTGCTGCAGCCGCAGAAGCTCACCTGCCGAGGAGTGGGTGGCGGTGGGGGAGGTGCCCAGGTACGAGCCCGGGGCCTGGGCCAGGCCCCCCAGCATCGCGGCCGAGTTGGGGCCGGGCACCGGCACGCTCATGCTCTGTGCGGGGCTGGTGGCGCCGCTGCCGCCAGACAGCGCGGAGAGGGCGCTGCCGGCGGGGGCGGCGCCATAGGAGCGGTCGCTGCCGGCGCCGGCGACCACGGCGGGGGCGCCAGTGGCGCTGAGCATCAGAGAGGAGCTGGGGGGCAGGCCAGGGGCGGAGCTGGCGGGAAGCTGGTGGGCGCTCATGCCGGCAGCGCCACCGCTGGCCACACCCATGTGCTGACCGCCGCCCAGCAGCCCAGCCTGAGCCAGCAGGGCCTGGATGGTGGCGTGGTCGGCTTGGCCTCCGTGGGCGGGGTTCTGACCGCCCATCTCCTGCTGCTGCTGGTGGTGCTGCTGCATGGTCATGGCAGGCTGCTGCTGCTGCTGCTGCTGCTGCATCTGCTGCTGGTGCTGGCCGGCGAGCTGGCCCAGCAGCTGGTTGAGCAGAGCGTCTGCGGGGGCGAGGCGGGAAGGCAGTGTGGCAGGGTGAGCGCTGGCGCGACGGCGCGATAGGGGGCAGGGCATGGCGGGACAGGCGGGCGAGCTAGCAGGCACACAGGGGGGAAGCACGGCACACGGCAGCATGCCACGCCCACATCCAGCCCAGCGCAGTCCCTAGCAATGTGGCCCCTGCTTACCCTGTGAGGCACCGGGGCCGCCCATCTGGGGCATGCCGGGCATGGAGGGGCCGCCCATGGGGCCGCCAGCACCGCCCTGCTGCTGCTGGCCCAGCAGGGCCGCAATGGCCTCGGGGGTGAGGCCGCCAGCGAGGTTGTTGGCGGCGGCGGCGCGCAGGGGGGTCATGGGCGGCGTCAGGGGGCCGGTGGGCGGGCTGCTGCGCAGCATCTGGGCGGCGGCCAGAGGGTCGTCGGGGTTGTACACCTGACGGGGGGTACCAGGGGGAGGGAGGGGCAGGAGGCAGCAGGGTGAGAGGACATGGCAGGAAAGGGGCCCTTCGCAGCAGGGCTGCAGGATGCAGGGAAGCAGAGGCCTCCTCAAGCCTCGAGCCAGCAGGCGGCACTGCTGCTGGACAGCAAGCACTCCAGGCCCCGCAGTGGCCCCCACCGCCCTGCCTGGCAGCACACCTCAGCCACTTGAGTCCCCCTCCCCTGCAGCCCGGTGCACGCCCCCGCACAATTGAAACCCACCCACCTGGCTGGGCGGCACAAAGCCGTAGCCCTGCACGTACACCGGCTGCGGCTGGCCAAAGCCGGGCATGCCGGGCTGGCTGGTGGAGAGCGCGATCTGGCGCAGCATGGCAAAGCCCTTGAAGGTGCCGCGCACAATGTCGTTCACCATGGACACAGCCAGCTGCAGGCTCTGGGGGGAGCCTGCGATGGTGACGCGCGTGGGGTCGGTGGACTGGTCAATCTGCGGAGCAGGGGGGAGGTGGGGAGGGAGACGGGAGGGAGGGGCGATTCAGAAGCGGCTGGCGGCGGGGCAGGAAGGGTGAGCCTCCAAAAGGTGAGGTGTGGCAGGTCGGCATCGCGCTGAGTGTTGAGGAGAAAGAGCAGCAGGGAAGGCGGCCACCTTGGCGGCTGGCTGGCTGGCTGGCAGCAGCGCGCTGAGGGCAGGCAGCCGCAGCCGGCGCCTGCTGGAGGCTTCCGGCTGTTGCGTTCCGCTGCGAAGGCTGCCTGCCCGCCAACCCAGCTGAGGGCGGCCACCGCAGCACCGCGGGCTCACCCACACCTCTCCTCCCACAATACAACCTGCCTGCAGCCCCACCCAGCGCCCCCACCCACCTGAATCATGGCGCCGGTGTACTGCTGCAGGCTCTTGATGGTCTCGCCACCCTTGCCAATCACGCGGCCAACCATCGACTTGGGGCACTCCACCACCGCCGTCTGCTTGGGCAGCATCTTGGCGCCCAGCAGCTGCACCAGCTGCTGGATCTGGGCTGGGTCAGCCATGCCGCCGGGTGCGCCGCCAGCCGCGGCTGGGTCGTGCATTGGGGGGCCCACGCCGGGTACAGTGTGCGGCGGGTACTGCGGCGGGTACTGTGGGTGCTGCGGCCCTAGGCCGAACCCCGCGGCATGCATTCGCGAGGGCTGGCTGAAAGAGTGGGGCGCGTGCGCGAGGGGTGGGTGCTGCTGCTGCAGGTGTGGCGCGTGGTAGCCGAGTTACAAAGCGTCCTGCGGGAGCGGGCAGAGGCGGCGAGCGGCGGGTGAGAAGCGGCTGGATGTGTGGGCCTCAGGGCGGCCAGACGAGCCTCTGGAGCACCCAGTGTCTAAAAGAGGGCTCGCGAAGGCCCCAGGAGGCGCCGCCGCCCGGAAGAGGCACACGAGTCCAGCGGGACGCGGCCCCTCAAAGCGGGGGTGGTAGTCAGACAGCCCAGGACGCGTCCGAGGACAGCCCACAGCGTGCCAGGTGCAAGGGAGATGCCCGGAGGAGGGCGCAGGGGCGCGCAGGGGCGGCATCGGAGCTGTGCCTTTTCCGGCACTGAGGGTCCGCTCTCCACCGCCCCGCCACCGAGAGCTTCAAAATGCAGAGCCCCCACAGCGTGCCAGCACCCCCGCCGTGCGCAGTGGCTGGCCGGACGCGGCGGCAGCCCCAAAGTCCCTCGCCCGCGCCCCCACCTGCCCCCACCTCCCAGGGCTCCAGCAAACCATACGAAGTGGAAGGGCTGGCGCACCGCGCGCCCTACAAGCCCGCGGCTCACCTCAGTGCTGAGTGTTCTAGTGCTTCCGTCCGGCGCTCTCGGCTGGGTGTTTGAAGATTGAAGTGCAAGTATGTTGAGTGAAGAGAGCGCTGGGGAGATGAATTGTGTGGGGAACGCGGAGCTGGGCACTTCTTAGAAGGGAGTCCTCGCTGGCAAGAAATGCGGTCCGCCTCAGCATTCCGAGCCCTTGACACCTGCAAGAGAAACAATTGTGGGTTTGGGGCTTTCGAAAACCTGCGGCAACCTGGCAGAGGCACCGCTCATGAACTTGCACCTGGTAGTCACTGGGGCGACCTGTGCCCTCAGCCCGCGCCCAGCCGTGCGCATCGCATCCAGCAGCGATCGCAACCGCCTGCAGCAAGCGGCTACAGCGGCAGGAGATGCGGGGAGAGCAGCGGCAGCGGTGAAGCGCTGCAGGCGGCGGCAGCCTGCAGGCCGGAGACCGAGCCTTGCAGCGGCGGCTGAAGCAGCAGCAAGCTTTGCCGCAGCAGGTGGGTCACCTCGACTTGCAATGGGGCATGGCAGCGTGCTTGCTGGGCTCAATAGACCTGCCTGAGGACCTCCACAGCAGCTGCCCGCTCCTCCGTCGCCGCTCACCTGGCCTCCTCTCAGCCCCCGCCCGCAAACCCGCGCTGCACTCCCTACCCTCCTCCCACCCCCTGCACTGGCTGCCCCACCCAACCCCTTTCTCACTGCAGAAACCGAGCTGGTGACACCCCAGGATGCGGCACACATGCGGCGGGCGTTGGAGCTGGCGCGGCGGGCACAGGGACAAACGCACCCCAACCCCGCCGTGGGCTGCGTGATCCTCGACGCCAGCGGCGCTGTGGTGGGAGAGGGCTTCCACCCGCGTGCAGGCATGCCCCACGCAGAGGTGTACGCCCTGCGTGGGGCAGGGCAGGCCGCCGAGGGCGGCACAGCTTACGTGACTCTGGAGCCGTGCAACCACTTTGGGCGCACGCCGCCCTGCAGCCGTGCCCTGGTCGCGGCGCGCGTGGCACGCGTGGTGGTGGGGTGCACCGACCCAAACCCGCTGGTGGGCGGGCAGGGCATTGCCACGCTGCGCCAGGCCGGCATCTCTGTGGCGGTAGGCTGCGAGGAGCCCGCCTGCTTTGAGCTGAATGCTGAATTCATGGCTCGCATGCAGGAGCAGGCGGCCGCCGAGGCGGCAGCGGCAGCGGCGGCAGGGTGCAGCTCCTGCTAGCTCCTGCGCTCCTCAGCTGCACGTCCTCTGCCC
This sequence comes from Micractinium sp. NFX-FRZ, assembly GCA_029339195.1. Taxonomy (NCBI): domain Eukaryota; kingdom Viridiplantae; phylum Chlorophyta; class Trebouxiophyceae; order Chlorellales; family Chlorellaceae; genus Micractinium; species Micractinium sp. NFX-FRZ. The sequence continues at coordinate 47,641 of JAPTJF010000014.1, forward strand.
GTCTCATGCATGCTCAACCTGTTCCTTGATCCGCACGTGGCTAGATCTCTGCTGGGCCTCTGTGCTGTGTGTCCAGCCCCTCCCCGCAGCCGACCTGCACCATCACTGCTCTGCAACACTGTAGCATTTCCAACTTGCCTCCGCTCCCCTGCCCCACCTCCCTCTGTCGGGCTTGATCCACAAACCAGCACTTGTTGTACCCTTGAACCTCTTGCTGCGAGCCAGTTGTAAGAAGAATGGCACGCCAAATCTGCCCAAATCACGCAATGCAACAGGCATCCTGCCAAAGATCTGTGTGAATCTGTGGCAGGCACCACAGAATCGCAGGGTGCACTGCCCCCTTGATGGCCTGATAGGCCATCCTGCACACTCCCAAACTCCCGGGGCACCAGCCTGCGTGTGCCACTCCCCAGCCAACATGCGCCCGCTGCAACTGCCACGGCCCCCGTGCACTGCCCTGGCTGCGGGGTTGCCTGCTAGGACATCAGACAAGTTTCCAAATGCGTTTTCATCATGCTTTTGCTGCGGCTTAGGAAGCACATAGTGCACCTGTATATAGTGCATACAGGAGAAGGGCGAGGGCACACAAAAAGAATACAGACTGACGGGCACAGCCGGAGGGGAAAGGGGAGGTGCGTGCTGCAACGGAATCAGCGATTCTCGAGGGGGGGAAAGGGAGTCGGTTTGCAAAGCGAATCAGATTTTGAGGGGTGCGGCGGCGGGTGCTTCACAGGCGCGGCGCCAGCGGCAGTGGGCCAGCAGGTTGCTCATGCCAGCCGGGAAGGGTTGGTTCAAGGGGCCTCAGCCCGCCGCCATCTGCAGCCGCGCTAAGCCAGCACCATCGCCGCCACTGCTGCCTGCTGCTTAGTCGTCGTACACGCGGCACTCGGGCTGGCTGGGGTCAGCATCGCAGTCCTTCACGCGAGCCTGCAAGGGGTGAGTGGTAGGCGTGTAGTTGTTGAACAACCAGAAGCAGCGCATGCTTCTTGGGGAACGAGGAGGCAGCAGCGGGCAACAAGCCGACGTGCATCACCAGCCAGCAACCGGACAACCTGGGCAGCTGCCAGCTGCATAATATCTGTAAAGCGCTTCACAGGAGTTGGCTTGCAAGGGCACGGCAGTGAGCTTGCAGCAGGCTCTGGCTCGGAGAGCACAGCCCTGGGAACGAACACGAGCCCCCACTCACATCCTCCAGAGGGTCGCCAGAGGTGCTGGCGTTGGCGGCCTTGGCGTGGGAGGCAGCCGCGCTCAGCTCCTCCACGGTGTCCCAGGCAGCAGCGCTGCAGGCAGAGTGGGGTGGCCACCGGAGGCAGGGGCTCAGTTGGTTGAGAGGCGTGCCTTTCAACGCGGGGAGGGCGGCGGGCCCCGGCGCAGGCGGGCGCTGATCTGAGCTTCCTTGCGGGCGTCGGTGCGCCTTCACCAGGCGCGTTGCACGCTCCCACCCACGCTCCACATTCGCTGCGTGTGCACGCGTGCGTGCTTGTGGCGCAGAAAGCTGGCGGGAGGGCCTGTGCAGGGCCCCATGGTGCCATTCCGCTGTTCTGGAGGCTCACCACTCGCCGGTGGCGCCGCCCGCGCAGGTGTCCTGGGCCTCCTTGATGGCGGCCTCGATGTCCTCCTTCTTGGGGGCGCTGCGGACCACCACGCTGGCCGCGCGGGACGCAGGCCGGGCGCGGACACCCACGGCGGGGCGGACGCAAGGGGCGCGAGCGGTGCAGGCCTGCATGGTGTCTTGGGTTTGATTGCTTGTGGAATTGGGGACGCAACGATGGTGGGAAGGGTGGCCTTATCGTGCCCAGGCACAGCATAGGCACAGCAGGCTTCTGCAGATTTTCCACGTCCTCCTGCTGGGCCAGTAATGCCATATTTGGAGTCAGGTACCATCTCTGAGTTTATCTACACGTGCCACACCGCCCCCCGGCCCTCACCCCTTGCCCCGCCCCTACCACGCCGCTCGATCGTCCCCAGGACCTGCACTCCACCCAAGCACGCCAGCCGCAGCAAGCAGCACCAATGCAGCGCTCCATGTGCACCGCCCTCGCACAACCGGTGGCCGTGCCGCGGTGGCGGCCACTGGCGGCGGCACGCGGCAGCAGCCTGGCGGGCTCCCCCGCCCTGCTGGGCAGCAGCAGTGAGTGGCCGCTTGCTCAGGGCATCCCCAGCACATTTACACGACAGCACATGTTTTTGCATACATGCACACAATTGCATGCCCTCGACCCGCACGGTCACCTGCGCTGTGCCCGCCCCGCCTCCCGCCCCGCGCCCGCCGCAGGCCTGCGCCGCGCCAGCAGCCGGCCAGCAGCAGCGGTGACCTCTGCGGCGCTGCCCCAAGCGCTGGAGGCCGCGGCGGCAGCAGCTGGCAGCAGCGGCAGCGGCCTGGAGCTGCTGGCGGGGCAGCAGGCCACCGACCTGCTGCTGTCCACCCACCACGCCGCGCTGTTTGAGCTGTCGGAGGGTCTGGAGGCGCCTGTGCAGCTGGCATACCTGGTCACACTCATGGGCTTCCTGGTGGTGGGGGCATACCTGGTGGTGCGCCAGGTGCGCTGCGCATGCTATGCTGGGGTGGCATGCTGTGGGTTGGGGCAGCCGGGAGCGAGCGAGCGCAGGCTGTGCCAGCGTGCGGGCGGGCTGTGTTGCCGGGTGGTGCTGGCGGGGCGCTGTGAGTTAGAACGTGTTGATCTGAGGCCAGCCCACATCCCGTCAGTGAAGCTGAATCGGGGTGCCGCTTGCAACATGTGGTGTTGCTTCACCTGTGCAGGTGCTGATCCGCCGGGAGCTGGAGGAGGCGGCCAAGGTGCTGGGGGAGCGCGTGCGCACGGGGGCGGCGACTAGCGAGGTGAGGGGGCAGGCAGGCAGGCAGGCAGGGCGCCTGGCAGGGGCGCAATAGGCAAAGGCAGCTCAGCTTTTCCACCCAGCTCAGCCCACCATCCGCCGCTGGCCTGTTCTCCTGTGCACATCTGCCCCCCGCCCCCCCTTGACACCCACCCTCCTCGCGCGTCCCAGTTTGTTCATAGAACTGCTTTGCCTTGGGGGGTCGTTCCCCCCTTGCCACATGCCTTGCCATGCCTCTTTCACTCAGCTCCGACTCCTCTCTCCGGCCGCCCAGCCAGACACCAGGTCTTCCAGAGCCCCTTGCACTCCTCTCTCCGGCCTCTTCATTTGCTGCAGCACCACCTGAGCTGGGCGGCACCCCTCCCCACCTTCCCTTCCTCGCTCTCCACAACACAGGCGTTTGGCCTGCTCTTCCATCGCCCCCTAATCCTTGCCGCAGGATCATGTTGAGCTGGGCGTCTTCCATTGCCCTGCCCTCGTCACATTGCCACGGCATTTGTCCAATCCAGCCTTTCTCCCTGCCCTTCTCCCTGGCCCTGCTGTTGTGCCGCAGGACTTTTTCGAGCTGGGCGTCATCCTGCTGCGCAAGAAGCTGTACACGCAGGCGACCAAGAACCTGGAGAGGGCGCAGAAGTCGTGGGAGGGGGAGCCAGAGGAGCTCGCGCAGGTGGGCAGGATGTGGGCACGCACGCGCGTATGTGTGTGCATGGTGTCGTGTGTGGTGAGGGTGGGGGGGGGCTGGCGGCAGCAGGGGTGGCAGGGGGAGCATGAGGAGCTTGGCCAGGTGGGCAGGATGTTAGCGGTGTCCATATTCTTTCCACGCAGGGAAGGCATTGAGGAAGAGCGAGTGGGGCGTGGGCAGTGCGGGGTGGCACGGCGAGCGCCGGGTTTGGGCCTGAAGGGAGGCCATTGGTGGCAAGGGGTTCTTTTCTTGCGGGGCAGGTGGGACAGGGCGGCATGGGTAGCTGGAGCAAGTGGCAGGGAGCCTGGGGACGGGTGTTCAGCGCACTGAGCTCCACATTCCGCACTCACCATCCCTCCCTCCCTCCCCATCTGCCCCGCGCTGCCACTGCCGGGTGCGCACCGCCCTGGTGCTCCCAACAGCGGGCAATATGGCGCCTTCATTGCTGCCTTCACACCAATACACTGCTTCCCCCTCCAAAACCTGCAGGTGCACAACGCCCTGGGCTATGCCTACTTCAACATGGAGAAGAATGAGCCGGCCATTGCCGAGTACCGCAAGGCGGTGCAGCTGCAGCCCGGATACGTGACGGGTGAGGGCGGTGGGGAAGGGAGGGCTGGCTGGCTGGCTGGGGCAGTTGCGGGGGGAGGGTGGATGGAGCGGCAGCAACGGAGGCTGATGCGTGCACGTACTGAGCAAGCGGGCATCTGCTGCCCTTCTGGCATCTGCTGCATCTCACCACAGCCGTCCCCTCCCAACCTGCGCGTCTGGCTCACCACCCCTGTCGGCCCCCACCTCCCCCATGCGCCGCAGCCTGGAACAACCTGGGCGACGCATACGAGCGCAAGAAGGCGTATGGTGATGCGCTGGCTGCGTACCAGGAGGCGCTGACCTATGCACCCGACAGCAAGGTGGCCCAGGCACGCGCAGACTACTGCCGCACCCGCCTGCAGCGCGCGGCCTAGGGCACGACGGACACGCCGGGTGTGCCGCGTTCAGGCGTGCCACAGCACGCACGGCAGGAAGCGTGCTGTGCGGTGTGCAGCGTGCCGAAGCAAGCAGTGGGGCAAGGAGCAGTTTGGAGTGCCCCCCTGGGCTGGCCACATGGTCGGCAGGATAACATGTTGGCGGAACGAATGAACGAACGAACACGCACGATGCGGCACGGGGAACCCCGCCTCCCCTCCTCCATGCCGCCGCTCTGCCGCCTGCTCTGCCCTCTCCTTGTCTCTTTCGCTGTTTGCACTTGCAAGGAAGCAGGCGGCACTAGCAACACGGGAACTGAGGGCATGAAATGGTGGGGGCATGCAGTTGGGGAGGCATGCAGTTGCACACATAGGCAGGGCAGCGTGTGTTCTTGGTCAGGCGGAAGCGAGTCTAGTTGTACAGATGATGTACAAATGGACAAGGTTGGGTACGGCATCTTGGGGCAAGCAATTGGGTGGTGCCAGAGCATGTTTGGGGCCATTTGGTGCCCTCGGTTACTGCACCAACTCGGGAGTGCCTTTACACTGGCTCAACTGCCGCCGCCGCCCTCTTATGGGCAGGCCTGCCAGCAGCAGCGGCCCGGCACAGGACAATGTGTGCGTGCTCGCTGTCTGCTGGCGTTGGGTCAGAGACACCGCGGCTGGCATCAGGATTAGGGGAGGTCGCAGGCTGCTTGCTGCCAGCTGGGGAGGCAGGGCAGGCCATTGTGGCTCTCCCTTCACCTAGCCAGCACAGCAGGCTGGCCGGGGCGGGAGGTGCTCAGGGTGGGAGGCCCTCAGGGCTCAAAGGGTGAGCGGGGGTCCTCCTGCACCTGCGGCAGCACCACGCGCGCCCCGCTGCTCCTGAACAGGCCCCTCCTGCCTGCACCGTGGTGTAGATGGGGGGCAGCGCAAAGGGGGGCGGGGGAAGACGGTGGATTGAGCGCCTCCCAGCAGGCCTGCAGGCGTGTGTGCTGTTGGGACCTCCCCAGGCATTGCTGTGCACAACTCACAGCCCAGCCCAGTTCTTCAAGCACCACCTGCCCCACGCTGACAAAGTAAGCTCAGCGAGGGTGCTGCAACCAAGCACCAAGAGGGCACCGCCGCTGCTGCTACACCCACCGTCCCAGCCCCCGCCGTCCACCCCTGAAGCAGAATAAAGCGCCTCACCTGGCTCCACGCTGACGGCGTCAGAGGGCGCGCTGTGCTGGGAGGCCTGGGAGGCGCCGTCACCGCCGCTCCCAGCGCCCCCGCTGGCCACACCGGGAGCTGAGTTCCCGCTGGGGTGCGTGGGCACTGCCGAGGGCAGGCGGGGCAGGGACCCAGAGTTGGCGCCGGCGCCGGCGCCGGAGGCTGTGCTGGGCAGGCGGGGGGCGTTTGACACGCCTGAGAGCCCGGTGTAGCTTGGGGCCATGCTTGACACGTCGCTGAGGGCGCTGTGGTAGCCTGGCAGGGAGTCGTTTGGCCCCAGGGAGAGAGACTTGCCGGAGGACAGCTGGATGGAGAGCGCAGCGGGCAGAGCGGCGGGCGGGACGGCGGAGCCGCCGCCCGGCGGAGGGGGCACGCCCGCCTCGGGGTAGCTCCGCTGCTGGAAGGCGGCGGCGGGGGAGGCGGCGGCGGCGGCAGCCGGGTCGTCGCTGAACCGCTCAAAGCTCTTGCTGCGGGGCAGAAGTGTAAGGCAGCAGACGGAGAAAAGGGGAGGGTGAGTTGGCAGGCTCGGTGGTGTGTGCATGGGTGGGTGGATGGGGTTGGTGCTGACCGGCTGAAAGGGAAGGGGCCGGGAGAAGTGCCCAGCAGGTGTTCGGCAGGCAGGCAGGCGGGCATCAGGGCAGATAGCGCGCTTCCTTTCTAGCAGGCGGGCAGGTTCATGGCCGGCAGGCAGCTGGACCATACGGACAGACGTGGGCAGAAGTGGGCACGCACCCCCGGGCTCGCTTGCGGTAGTGCGTCGCCGCCAGCACTGCCCCCGTGGCCACGGCCATTGCGCCCCCCAGGCTGGCAATCACAATCCCAGTTATCTCTCCAGCCGACAGCCCGCTGTGCCCGCTGCCGCCGCTGGGGTCTGCGGAGGGGGCGTACAGCCCTCCCATTGCCGCCTGTGGATCCGCCCCCTCGGCGGCTGACACTGCAAGGGGGGAATGGGAGGGCGGGCAGGGGGCGACAGAGTGCGTGCATGGGGCAGGTGAGCGTGGGCCCCAGGTGACAATCCAGACTGACTACTTGTGAGGAATGCACGTGCTTGCACAAAAGTGCTCACTTTCCACTGCCTGCCTACCTGCCTGCTTGCTTGCCCGAAGATTCACGCCTCCCAGCTTTGAGGACCCCTGTGCACTTGCCCACCTGTGGCGTTCTTTGTGTACGTTTGGTACAGGCCGGCCACGTTCTGTGGCGTGAGGGCACGGTTGAACAGCAGCAGGTGGGCCAGGCTGCCGCCAAAGTACCTGCAAAGGAAGGGGGGGGCACGGGTGCAGGGGTTCGAAGAGCGGCAGGTGCGGTGCAAGGAATGAATGGCTGTGCAAGGCCGGCACGTGACCCCCGCTCCCAGGATGCCACTTGCTCCTGCTGCCACCATTGCGCGGCCACCGCTGCCGCCGCCGCTGCAGCAGCTGCTGCTGCCCCAGCTGCCTTCCCTCGTTCCTGCCAAACACCACCACTCCTGCTCAATATGCTGTGCGCGCTGTGCCTTCACCTTTCAGGGTCCATGTCGTGGCGGGAGCACAGGTGGACCTGGCCCGACAGCGCAGCAGGCTCGCCGCCGGTGGCATACGCCCTGGTGCCGTCGGGCTTGACGGCGCCGGGGGCCAGGGAGCCAACCTGCAGGGCACCGAACGAACAGGCTCAGCTGTGGATTTGGATATGCGCCCGACCTCCCAAGCTTTATGTGTTGTGCAAGCGCTACTGCACAGGCGTCCAAAATGATATGGAGCGCCACTGCCGGCTGAATGCTGCACGCCGGCTGGCACCTGCTGTCGGCCCGGCTGATGAAGCTCCCCCTGCATGAAGCAGCCCTGCTGGCCCCGAGAAGCCCCCCCCGCACCTGCACCCCGTCCACAAACAGGGCAAAGCCCTGGGTGGCGTTGGGCAGGGTGGACACCGTGACCATGTGCCACCCGCCGTCGTTCAGGTCTGCAGCGGTTTGGGGGCAGGTGTGGGCAGGGGTATGGACAGTGGAGCGGTGACGCATGCTGGTGCTGCTGATCAGCGTGCAACCCGCGTCACGGCGCAACCACTAACAGTGGTGGGGGCCAGGTGAAGGCCAGCAAAGATGGCTGCACCTAGGTCAAAAGTGCATTTGAAGGTGAAGCAGGTAGGGGCAGCGTGCTGCACACACACACACACATGCGCACGCGCCCACCTAACCCCTGCCCACCTCACCTGCGTGGTTGGGCTTCCTCCCGGGGGCATTGTTGCCTATGGTGCCGTCGCTGTCCAGCCAGATGAGCTCCGAGCGGTCGTTGGCGTCCCGCACGATGACGCGCACCACGCCAAAGGAGTCGTGGGCGGAGTCGGGCATGTAGATGGACACCTGTGTGTTTTTGGGTGAGGGGGAGAGGGCAGAGAGGTGGAGAAAAATCACGGGGGAATGGAGCAAGAAGGGAGCATTACAACTCACACTCATTCCAAGTTCAGGGCCCTTGGAGTGGCAGCACCCCCGCACGTGACACACAGCGTAGGGGCACTGTTGGACAGAAGAAGTCAGCTCTCCCCACTATCTGAACATGTCCCCCTCCCGCCCACCCTCCCCATCCACCGCCCACCTGGTTGGGCGACCTCTCCCGGGAGCGCCCCCTCTCCACGGGTGCAGCATGGGAGAAGAGGTAGGAGAAAGCATCACCCGAGAAGTTGGCACCCGCAGTGCGTCGCATCCAAAGGGAGACGGCAAAGGGGCCGGCGGCGGCGTAGGGCACTGGGTCGAGCAGAATGGCAGACTGGTCGTCCTGCAGTGGAAGGGTTGACAGGAGGGCAGGCGGGCGGAAAGGTGGTGTAAGTCAACGCTGTGCTGGCATGCACGGAAGCTGCTGCGGGGATGGTGCACGGCAAACAATCTGCACGGGGTGTGTGCAGCCACGGGCCGCGCCGGCGAACCTGCCAGCCGAGCAGCGGAGCCCGCTGATCCTACTCGGCATTCTCACTCATGCACGAGAATTGACAGCCCCCAAATCCATTATTTGAGACGGCAACTTGTGCCGGCTGCTTTCCCCCGGCTCTCACCCGGCTGCAGTTGACCACGGAGGAGAACGTGGGGTCTTGCACCCAGGAAGGCAGGGGGATGCCGGAGAGTGAGCCGGCATAGGCCGGGAGCAGAAGGGAGTCGGTTGCGCCGCCAGTGAGGGGGAAGAAGGCCAGCGGGGTGGGGGCCTGGGCATCCTGCAGTGGCGGCAGCACAGGCAGGCAGGGCGGGGCAGGGCAGGGTGCGACGCTCGATCCGGGGAGGCGAGCAGGCACGCCGGAACCAGGTGCTACTGCAGGTGTTGTAGAGTGTATGTGTGGTCCCCTCCTGAATGCCTTGCATGTGCACGATCCTGACGCGTCCCCAAGCGCTGCTCAGCGATCCTGCCCAGTGCCCTGACACCCCCCCACAACATCGGGCAGGCCCCCCTGCAGGCGCCCCGCTGCAGCGCTTGAAGACAATGCCCTGGCCGAGGCACAGACCCGGCCCTGGCTCCCTGGCCCCTTGCCACCCCCTGCTTCCCCCCCGCCCCACACACCAGCACACCTGCAGGTAGTGCAGCGCTCCCTGGGCGGCCCCTGGGGGCATCTGGGCGCAGTATCCCAGCCCCTCCAGGTTGGTGGTGACGTTGGGGCTCAGCTGCAGCACAGGGGCGCAGCAGGGCGAGCTGAGGCATTTTCAAGGGGGCGTGTGGGGCACGGGCCAGCTGAGCTTGAACCGTCCACACCAGCTGCAGCACTCTCTTGCCTGTATGCATTCTCCCCTCACCCCACCCCCACCCCCACCACACACAGCCGATCGCTGGGTGCCCGGGGCCAGAGGCTCACCGAAGGCAGCGGCACGCAGCCAAGGCCCTCGGCGCAGCCGGCGGCCGGCTGGTCGGGCGCCGGCATCGGCAGGCACAGCATGCCCTGCTGCCCAGGGGCCGTGCGGTTCAGCACCGCTGCGGGGCTGCAGGGATGGGGAGTAGGACGGGCGAGGGCGAGGGGGGCAGACAGCATGATGTGTGGAGCAGTTGCAGCAGGGATGGGGCTACTGTTGTTTTGCACACCGCTGCACAAACAGCCACGCCTCTTCCACTCTGTTCTAGAGCAACTGGTGACTAGAAGCAGGGCTGAGGCAGGGAACAGATGCTGGCCGTGCCCTGCTGCCTAGAGCAGCACGCAGGACGGCAGGGTGCAGGGGTGCGCAGTGTATTATCATCAAAATGCGAACACAAACTTTGACAGAGCCCGCAAAGTGGGGTGGCCTGCTCACCTGACGGGTGTGGGGTCAGCGGGGTCTGAATGCATCAGGCCCACATCAGAGCACTGCTCCCAGTCAGCATCCTGCAGGGGCGGACGCATGTGAGGACATGTAAACATCAAATGCATTTGACCGGCACGTAGTGGCGCCGTCAACTTGAACCCCACTGCCTTCCACTCATTGCCAGCCACGCTGCCAATCTACAACTGCCAAACCGCTGCCAACACCTTCTCAAAGGCAGCCCAACGTATCCCATCCCACGCATTCTCAGTCGGCAGTGCCGACAGCAGGACTCAACCCGTGTGGGGCAGCCTCCCTATATGATGAGAGCATTGCCAAAGACATTCCACGTCCTTCCCAACCCTGCCCTGTCTGCCAGCCACCCGCCAGCCCACTGCCAACCTCAACCCTCATTTGTGGGCATTGAGAGTGCCAACCTGTGTGGGGCAGCTCTCGGTGATGGTCCCGTTGCCGGAGATGTCGACGGCGCAGTCGAAAAAGAGGTACCCATTCTGGACGGCGGGCAGCAGGCAGGGCTTGCTTGCCACGGTGAAGCGCTGCAGGGGGGGCGGGCAGCGGGGTCAACACATCGGCAGAGGGTGCATGGGGAGATAGCTGGAGACGGCGGGGAAGTGGGCAGCAGGAATGCGGTGAAGCGCTGGTTGTAATAAGGTGAGATGCAACAGACAGATGAGCCGCAGAGCTTTGTGGGAGGTGGGTCGCGGCAAAGGCAGCATCCCGGCAATCGTACATGCCTCGGAACACCCAGAGCACCCATGCCAATCAAGCTATGAACGGGTGCTTGCTCATGCATGCAAGCATCCCACCGCACCTGCGCCACCATCAGCTCTCCAGGCTGGCGGGTGGGCGGTGGCCCGCTCTTCTTGAAGTCGCACTCCCTCCATGACCCGTCGGCGATGGGGCACATCCAAATGCCGGACTGGCTCACACAGTCGTCGACCAGCTCGCTCTGCACACGGAAGAAGGGGCGGAAAAGAGGGCAGGGTTTTAATGAGAAGCATGGCAGAATGAGAAGCATGGCAGAAAGCAGGAAAAGACAAACGAAAAAATGGGTGAAGAGCTTCTTATTTAAGCTTAGCGGACCTTGCCGCGGCAGCACGCACGCTCACAAGAGACCCCAGCCCTCCCCCATCTGTGGGCCATTGCTCTGGGACCATAAAAGCACACATCAAGGCCCCACATTGACGACAGTGGGCAGGTTGCACTCGGCGCCCTCCACAGTTGTGCGGGCGCGCAGCGGCACCACTGGCATGGACACCGCAGCAGCGGTGAGCCCCAGAGGGCCGGCCTCCGGCTGCACCACAGAGCAGGGGAAGAATCCAGGAGTTGTGGGTCGGACATTGAAACAATCGGGGGCCGGCTGGCCGGCCAAGCATGTGCCCTCCTGAACCGAGCTTCTCAGGCATCGATACGCCCAACTGGGTGAAAGCCCTCCCAAGACCTTTACTTCTAGCTCTGTGCTTCCCTGCGCATGCGTGTTGGTGCAGCCACTCAGGCATGCCTTCCAAACATCGTCCGCACACCCCGATCCCAGCATACGCCTCAAACCCGGGCAAATCACACCCGCTTGCCTGCGCGGCCGTGAAGTTGTCCGGGCACGCCTCCCAGGCATCCGTCTCCATGCCCCAGCACACGTACACACCCATCACGCTCACGCAGCTGTCCACCTGCGGCAGCAGGGGAGGGGGAAGGGAGGGGCATGAAAATAGCATGCAAGCGGGTCGGAGGCGGGCGGCCACCTGGGTGACAGATGCTGGTGTCGTGCCCGGCAAGCTGCAACGCACAGCCTGCTTGGGAGGCTCCTTGTGCAGCGCTTCTCTCCCCGGCGTGCACATTCCTGCCTGCCACACACCCCTCTCTAATCCAGCTAGCAAACCCACCCTCCCAGTTAGAAAGTGGTAGAAAGCAGCAGCCCACCTGCACGCCGTTGTAGCTCAGCGGCAGCTGGCACTGGGAGCCTTGAGAGGCGATGATGGGGGCCCGGCTGCTGGCGGTGGTGGGGTCCGCGCTGGTCCCATTGCCGCTGCCTTGCCCGGCAGCGCCAGCGGGGCCGGCCTGCTGCTGGGACAGGGGTGCACACTGCTTCCAGGCGCCGGTGGCGGTCTGCAGACGGGCGAGTGAAGCAGGAACAGAGGAAGTGGTTTGCTCCTGTTTACCAATGCCGACGGACTCGAGGGTTGGTTGCGCGCATAGCAAGCACGGCACGTGCAGCCTGTTATTCTAGACAGCTGTTTGGCAGCCGGCAAGCAGCTGGTGGCGGCACGCGGTGCAGCTGGCCACTCACCCTGCACATGTCCTGGCCGCCTGGCTTCAGCTGCGTGCACTCCTGGATGACTTGGCCGTCCCAGGTGGCGGGGAAGACGCACTCCTGGCCGTCTGTTGTGAAGCGGGGCACCAGGGACCCAGCATCCTCTGTTCCAGACTCCCCAGAACGTGTGCCGTTAGTTGAAGGGGCTGCTGGAGGGGTGCCGCCGATGCAGGGCTCCCACTCGCCCTCAGCCACCTGCGCCAGGGAAGGGCAAAGGAGGGGTGCAGAGGGCAGCTCTAGGATGGGTGTGCCACATCAGCAGATGAGACGGGCAAGAGAAGGGGCACCCTGGTGCAGCATCGCAACCCTGGGAAGAAAGATGCCACCTTGGCAGAATGAGGCCCGCGAGCCGCGGCACGGCGTCCACGGGCGGCAGGCAAACGCTGCCACATTGCACAGCCAGCGCACCAGCCAGCGCAACAGGCAACTGCTGGGCGCGCTAAGTACCGAACTATGCATGCGGCTGGCCGCCTGGCAAGGCTGGCTTGCCGGGCCTACCTGGCAGGATGGCTGCCCACTAATGGTGATGCAGTCCTGCACCACCTCCCCGTTCCACAGGGCGGGGAACTGGCAGGGCTTGCCAGAGATGGAGACGCGGGTGGAGTTGGAGGCTGCACGCGAGGGCAGGTGGAAAGGCGTAGGGGGGCGGAAGGGAGAGCGGAAGGGTGAGCTGTCGGTGGCAGGGATGAGCAGGTGGGGGACGGCACGGTGCAGGCAGGGTGGGTTCCTCTTCCACCACCCAGTGCTGGGCGAGCATGCAGTGGCGTGTGTGCCCGCCCACGTCAGGCCGCTGCTGCTGCTGCTGCTTCCTGCAGGCCTGCATGCAGGCCTGCCAGGCATGCCACATCCTTCAAGGCAGTGGAAACAGCTCGGGGCAGCCTGCTGACAAAGCCAGTGGTGTCTCCAAACCCTGCAAATGAGGGGCTCACCGCTCTGCTGGTCCTTGGAAGCGACGATGGGGATCTCGGCCGGGGTGGCAGAGGCGGGGGCGGGGGGTGGGGCGGCAGCCATCTGGCTGGCCACCGCACTGTACAGCAGCCTGCAAGCAGTCAGAACGCGGAATGATGCATGTGAGCAAGATGCTGGCCACGCTGCGCACGCTTTGCCCCCTGAAGGCCTGCCTGCCCAAGCTCATCACCATGCCTCTTTGGTCCTCAAATCCCAAGCCAGCCGGGCCAGCGCAGCCGCCGGCGCCGGCCCAACCGCACCAGCATCCCAGCGGAGCGCCCTCTTGGCTTGCACGTCCGTCCCAGAGACAATATCCAGGCGTCCCTGCCGCTTTCAGCAAACACACTTGGTCTGTTTGATGTTATCAACTCCATACCTTGTCAACCTCCCTGCTTCCCTGCTCTCCCTGCCCCACCCCCGGATGGTATCCCAGCTGGCATGTCCGCTCACCCAACTTGCGCCGGCTGCAGGGCAACGTCATACAGCCCGAGGTACGCCAGCTGCCCGTTGAAGTGGCGGCCTGATGGGTCATCAGAGCGGGCACACAGCACCGGGTTGCCACTCAGCAGCAGGGGGTCTCCGCCGTCCACCTGTCGGGAGGAGGGTAGGGAAGAAGGGGAGGCACGAGGTAGGGTTGGCAGGCGGCGCGCAGGTGGCATGCCGGAGGCGACAGCTGGCAGGCAGCAGCCAGCGGCGCGCACACACGTGCACACTTGACACGACAATGAAGACAGCCTTGACAAGCACAGGCCAGTCCCAGGCAGCCAGCCAGCCTGGAAGGCCTGCCGCCACCACCAGCCCCTCAGCCGGCACGCCCACTCGCCAGCACCGCATCCCGGGTACCGCCACACAACCCGCACAGGCGTAGGCAGAGGATGCAGCAGCAGCCAGTGCCTGCCAGCCGCTGTAGCAGGCAGCCAGGAGCACCGGCAGCCAGGGGCAGCCAGGGGCACCGGCGGTCGCTCACCGGGATCGGCACGCCCTCCGCCGAGTAGTAAGCCACCCCCTCTTGCATCTCGTTTGCCAGCTGGCCGTCCAGATACAGCCTGTAGCCCTTGGGGCCGACGCCGGTGCTGGTGTTGGCTGGCTGGCTGGTCACGGTGACCATGTGCCAGGCGCCGTCGTAGGGGGCTGTGCCTGGAGGTATGCCGCGGGGGCCGCCGGGGTAGGCGATGCTGCCGTCTGCAGGCAGGCAGGGTGGGGGAGTGGGCAGGGGATCATGTATGCTGACATGTGTATGTAATTACAAGTGTTCTTGAGTAAGGACAGGGGCATCCGGGGGGCGGGGACCGAAGCGGAGAGGAGGGGAGGCGAGCGGGCACCGTAAGGGCAGGAGGGGCCAACTGCACCAGGCCCGACAACCCGTAACAAGCTGTCCTAACCCAGCCAGGCGGCAGACGCCTATGCAACCACCTCCAGCACGCCCGCCTCACATCCCCTTGTCACAATAATTCACACCTGCTTGCATTCACCCTCACTTGCGGCTTAGAGTCCACATGCTCCGGGGAAGTCAGAAGCAACAAGCAAGCATGCAAGCAAGCAAACACAATATCTGGGACTCACCCGAGTCCAGCCAGGTGGCGGACGCCACGTCATTGTAGTCCTTCACATACGCCCGCACCACGCCAAAGGCGGGGTGCTCCGGGCGCGGCAGGTAGATCTGCAGGGGTGGCGGGGGCCAGGGTAGGTGGGTGGCAGAGGCGGTATGGCGGAGGCAGGGTGAGGTGGCAGGGGCAGCATGCTGTGCGAGTACGTGCGCGCTAAATACGGGAATGGCGGGCCAGGGCAGCCGGGGGCATGCGGCGCGTGCCCTCGATGCAGCCTACAGAATGATAAAGGGCCCGCTGCTAGATGAACCGGCAACTCCCCACGGCTGCCTCCCTGCGCCCACCTGAATCTGGTTGGGCCCCCAACCGGTGTTGCTGGTGGCAGAGGACTCGTTGCCAGTGCCGCGGTGGGAGAAGAGGTAAGCCATTGTGTCCCCTGCACACAGACACATTCAATTTCAAGCATTGTAAGGGTGGCCAACAGCAAGGCAGCTACTTTCAGTTGTGTTGTAAGGGTGGCCAACAAGAGGGTAGAACGCGTGCACACAGGTGTGTCCATTTCTTCATTTCATTTCATAGGGAGGCCAGGAGCAAGGCATATCAAGGAGTGGGTGATGCCAGTCACGAAGAGGCTTGGTGAGTGACGGGACAGGGCATCAAGCCGCCTGCCACAGGGCCAGCGCGAGGAGGGCAGGCCAGGCAGGGCGGTGAGGGGGCCGTGGCGGGAGGTTGGTGAACGCTGGGAAGGGCAAGGGAGCTGCGCTTTGCAGGCACCGCGTAGCAGGACTTAGCGCCCATTGCCGCCGCAGGCGCCGTGCAGCCAGACAGCAGCAGGAGGTGTGGCGCAACTGCGGTGGCTGAGCCTCAAGCAGGTCGACTCACCAGACATGTTGCCGGGCTTAAACCAGAGGTTGACTGAGAAGGCGCCGCTGCGGCCATACTGCACAGGGTCCAGTCCCACCTGCGGGCAGGGGGAACAAGAAGAAGCAGGAGACGAGAGCTGAGCGCAAGCAGGTGCGGCAGTGCAGTTTGGGAGTTGCTTAGTCTTGCATGAGGCGAGAGCTGAGCGCAAGGAGACGTGGCAGTGCAGGGTGGGGAGTCCAGCGGGCACTGGGGAGAGGGGTCGGTGAGCCACGGGTCGGGGCCACCTGCTGGGAACGAGCAGCCAGAAGCAGATGGAGGGAGATGGAGAGGCACTTGGGGAAGGTTCCGACGAATGCTGGGCAGCAGGCAGAGCACCCAACTGTGGAGGATCACTGGGTGCCGCCACTAGCCGGCGCGATCCTGCACCTCTCATGCCCGAGCCCCACCAGCCCCAAAAGCCCACCACCCCCATACAGTCCAACCGGCATGCCTCACGCTCACCATGTCCTGATCCTGGTCGGTGCACTGCAGCACAGCCCCGAACAGAGGGTCTTGCACAATGCCTGCCGAGGCAGATACGCCAGAATAGTCAGCCAGCGGGAAGGACTCCAGGGTCTGACAAGGAGGGGAGAGGTGTGGGGCAGCAAGGCAGGCAGGGACGTGTCTGAGCAGGAAGCCGGGGGAGAGAGGCCTGGACGGGTGCCCACTTCAGGCAGCTGCACCGCCCTGCCTTGCACAGCGCATTACAGCACTGCACAGCGCAGCGCAGCACGCCGGCAAGGCAGGGGCCTGCCGCACCTGGGCGGAGAGCGGGAAGAAGGCCACTGGGACGGGCACTTGGGAGACGTTGGGGGCCATCAGGCCCTGCATGGCAGCGGTGCAGCAATGGGGTCGAGGGTTGAGGGGTTGGGGTGGTAGCACCCTGAGTGGGGGGATCGCCCGGAGGGGACCAGCACTAAGGAGACGTGCCGTGGCAGGACAGCACAAGAAGCACGCTGCCCCCGTCCTCTGCTTTGCCAGGTTGGTGGAATGCCGGACCATCTACCTGCCTTTGATTGCACCCCAGCCCCAGTCCCCACCACCTGGCACACCACTCACCCGGGGAGCGTAGGCGCAGGCGCCAATCTGGCCCTCCGTCAACGGCAGCGCCGCCCCAAACTTTTCGGCCAGCTGCGCGCGAGACAGGGCGGCGCACACATAGCCCTCCCCACACTCTTGCACCGTGCTGATCCCCTGCAGAGGCACAGCAGAGCACAGCGGGTGCCCCTCCAGCTGTGCCGCCCCGAGCGTGCCGCCGCCGCTGGCAGCAGCGGGCTGCTGCGCTGTGGTCGCAGCAGGCTGCGGGCTGGCGGGAGCCGGCGGCGGCGCCTGCTGGACGATGGTGAAGTTGCTGCCGCTGCCAGTGCTGCCCTGGGGGCCAGCGGAGGAGCCGGTTGGGGTGCTGGTTGATGGCGGGCTGGCGGGCAGGGGCTTGCAGGGGCGTGGCTCGTCGTCTCCCGTGAGGCACACCGACACGCCGTCGACGGCGCCACACTCTGTGATGCAGTCGGGCGCCGGCTGGGCGGGGGCGCCAGCTGGCGCGGCCACTTGCGCCGCTGGCGGGCCCACCCCCGGGCAGATGACCAGCTCCCCATTGCCGGTGCGGCACATGGAGAGGCCCTGGTAGTCTTCGCAGGGCGTGGTGCACTGCGGCGGCGGCTCGGGGCCGGAGGAGCTGCCCACGGCGGCGCCGGGCAGCGTCAGCACGGGCTCCGTGGCGGCGCTGCTGTTCTGGCCCAGCGGGGAGGACAGGTAGACCTGCGGGCACGGGGACGAGCAGGGGGAGGGAGGGAGGCAAGGAGGCAAGGCGCACGTTGTGCATACGTAGTCACCTGCCACGGGCTGGCAACTAAACAGGGGATGAAGGCGGAAAGGCATGGCGCGCGGGGGGGCGTGTAACCGGCTGCCACCGGCTGGCAAACAAGCAGCTCGCCAAATGCTTGCCCTCCAGTGCATTCACCCGACACCTCCACCCCACAACGCCCCTCCCTTGCCCAAGCAGCCGCCCAGCTCACCCGCCGCATCTCCTCGGCCGTCACCGCCTGGTCCCAAATGAACAGGTGGGCGATGCTGCCGGTGAAGAACCTCTGCAGGCGGGGCCAGGCAAGAGGAAGGGAGGGCAGGTGAGGGAGCAGGCCCGATGCGGGCTGGCTGGCCATGCACCCTGCCCACCGCAGATCCTTGGCAGCTTTGGGCAGGGAAGGGAGGTGCAGTAAGGGCTGGCAGCCCCCACCAGGCCTCCTCAACAGGGCCCCAGTGAGCAGCGGCACATCAGTTTGCTGGTCCGCCCCGCCCCTTACCACCCTGCAGGGGCTACCCAGCCCGCGCCCCCCATCCCCGCTTACCGAGGGCTCCAGGTCAGAGCGTGCGCACAGCGTGATGTTGCCTGCAGGGCCCGGGAGTGGGCACAGCAGGAGACAGGTGGGCATGGGGGCCAGGAGGGTGTAGCAGCAGTTGCTGAGAAGGGGGGCGGGAGTGAGCAGCAGCCTCGGCAGCCCGCGCCAGCAGCCCAGGAGGGGCCTTCCAGTCACCCTGCCTCACCCCAACCCACCGCACATCCCCGCCGCACCCCACCCACCCGTCAGGTTCATGGGGCCGCCGCCAGTGGCTGCCTTTCCATAGCCCTCGGAGTCTGCAGGCAGGCGACAGATGTGCGTGTGGCAGGAGGGGGCACCAGTGTTGAGCAACGAGTGTTGAGCCACACCGCAAGCAGCAGGCGCCAGACACAAGACGACACATGTGCACCACAGCATGCACAGCGTGCACAGCGGGGTCTCTGCCTTGCACACTGGTAGAGCTTTCCTGATGCCCCCCACCCACCCACCCACCTGTGTACAGCACACCATCAGACACCTCCGAGACCATCTCTCCATCTGCGGGTGGTGGTAGGGTGGTAGATAGATGCAGGGGCTGGCGAATGAATGGCAGTGCAGAGTGCAGGTGAGCTGGTGGTCGGTCAGGCTGCATGCCGCTGGGGGCTGCCGCAGCCGCCCGCCCGCCCCCGTGCCCGCTTGACCGCCCACCCACCAATGTAGAGGCGGAAGCCCTTGCCCCCTTCAGGGCGGGTGGTGAGGCCCAGGAGGTGCCAGGAGCCCTGATCCGAGAACTGCGGGAGGGGGCAGAGAGGGAGGGGAGGGTGGAGGGGGAAGGGTGGGCCGGGGTGGGCAAGTGAGCTGACAGGTGGCGCAAGCTCCGGTCCTTCAAAAAACTAAAGGAGGTCGGGGGGAGGGGCACGTGTGTGCGAGGGCAGGCAGGGTTGTGTGAGAGCAGCAGTGTGCACCGCACGCCCAGGGAGCTGAGGAGGCACAGGCTCAGCCCACACCGCCTCACCTCACAGCCCCCGGCCCACCCACCTCCTCTGCTCCACCTCAGCGCGTCTCCCAGCCGGCCAGCCGGCCAGCGCCCTACCCTCTTACCCCCCGCCTGCCCAACCATCCACTCCATTGACCCTCCTTTTGTGCTTCCCGCCCCACACCCCACATCCCAGCCCACGCCATCCCGGTGCCACTTACCAAGCTGGCATTGGTAGGGGAGGCGCAGTAGGGGTCGGCGACGCATCCGTTTGAGTCGACGTAGAACGGGATGTCTCCCGTGCCGTTGGTGCGCACGTCTGTGGAGTCGCGCACGATGGCCCGCACCACGCCAAAGTCGGGGTGGTAGCGCTCGGGCACGAACAGGGAGATCTGCGGGGAGGGCGTTGCAGAGGGGTGGCTATGAGCGGTGGATGCCCCGCCCCACAACCAAATAGGGGTGGATGGCGGTCGGGGATTGAAATGGACACCAGGTCAGCACAGCAGAGTGGTGCGTGGGAAGGGAGTGGCAGTGACGCATCTCCCTCCCTCCCTCTCTCCCTCCCCGCCACACCCCCTCCCCTGCCCCCCTCACCTCGTTGGGGTCAAAGGCAAAATCGGTGAGGCGAGCATTGGTGTGGCTGCGGGGCAGGACAGAGGTGTGTAACGGAGGGGGGCAGGGAGACGAGAGGTTAAACAGGCAATTGCATAACGCAGGTCGGCAGGCAGCGTGCAGACCGAGATCAAGGAGCTCTGGGTCCCAGGGGGTTGCCCCATCGCTCAGCAGCCCAATCCTCCTGCCCCCGCCTGCAGCCCTTCCCCCTCCCGCCCTTCCACGGCCCAACTGTCTGCAGTCTGTGGGGCAGGGGCGGAGGGGTGGGGAAGGCGGGGTGCATAAGAAGCAAGCGTGTGTATATGTGGGGAGTCACCTGTAGGCGTAGTCCATCGACAGGTTGCCGGCTGGGCGCAGCTTGGCCCAGAAGGACAGCCCAAAGGGGCCCGCCTGCCCATACTGCAGCCCAGGGATGGACACGTAGCTCTGGCGGTCCTGCAGGGGGGCGTTTGGGGGGCCGGCGGGAGGAGGGGTGCGCTGGGATGGAGGGGCCACGTGGCGAGAGCGGCACCAGGGGAAGGCAGGAGCGGTAGTGGTGGTGACGGGAGATAGGCGCACAGAGGCAGGCCGGTTTGAACTGGTGGCACCAGTGGGGCGCTGTCTCTGGCGGCCGAGCCTTGCTGGCGCGAGGAGCAGGCTGGCGGCGCAAGGAAGGTTGGAGAAGGCAGGCATGCGAAGGTTCGCTCCTGACCAGTTAGAATGCTCTGACCTGTTAGAATGCTCCCCTGGCAGTGCCGTCTGCCTCCCTTCACCCCCTCCCTGTTGCCTTATCTTGTGCCTCCTACCTCCTCCCAACAATCAACTTGGTATAGCACAGAAAGCAGCAGGCTGCAAGGGCAGGGGTACCGGCCCGCCCACCCCACCAATCGACGGACCTGAGAGCAGCTCAGGACTTCTCCAAACACGGGATCCTGCTCCCACAACACGTTGAACCCCTGCCCCACGTAGGAGGTGCCGTTGGGGGCCCACAGCGAGGCGAGGTTGGAGCTGGTGAGAGGGAAGTAGACGGCACCGGCGCCCAGCGGCTGCTCAGCAGCGATGGGGGGTCCTGGCGCGGGCGCCTGCAGGGGGCAAGCAGAGGGGGTTGGTGCCTTTTTGAGTTGATAGAGGTTGTAGCAGACAGAGGTCTCTTCTGTGCAGGTTGGGATTAGTAGCGGCGGCAGAGGGGCAGGAGCCAGCTTGCCTGCTGGAGGAGCGCTCGTCCCGCCACGGCGGGCAGGGCGGCGGCCGCGGCGGCCGCCACCACCAACAGCGCGACTGCGCCACTCAGGCGCATGGCTCTTGGCTCCTACGGCTTGTGTAAATGCCTCGTCCGCCCCCGGGCTGCGGTCTCCTGGCCAGGCCGCGTCAGCGAGGTTTGCCTTGCGGCTCCTCCAAGAGCCCCGTGCGCTCCCAGCGGGCAGGGACACCTCTGTCTTTGCCTTTTGGTCGCGCTGTCACGGCAGAAGCGGCCTTCGGCAGGGTAGGACTAGTCAGCAAGAAGGACCACGCTCACTAAGGTCTGCCTCCCTGGTCTGACACTGCCCAAGACTCTTGGCCGGGGCCCTTACTGCATGAGTCTGTTGGAAACAGGGAAACAGAATGGACATCGGTGTACTTGGAAAGCAGCAGGGGTCGAACGGTACCAGTTCGAGACGCAGTCAGACAGCGAATCGTCCAAGGCAAATGCATCCTGCAGGCAGCCTCAGTCTGACACTTTCTGCCGCTTCTTGCTGCCGCCCGCTGCCGCCGCGTTGCCCTTGCCTGCAGCCGCCTTCCCTGCCGCCGTCTCTGCCGCCCCGCCGCCGCCCTTGCTGCCCTGCCGCTGCTTGCCCTTGGCCGCCGCGCCCGCCGCCGACACTGCCTTCAGACTCTTCAGCTGCCCCCGAGGCGGTTTCAGCTCTGCCAGTGGGCAGTCTCCCGCCGCTGCGTCCCCCGCTGCCTTGGCTTTGGCGCTGCCCGCCTTGGCGCAGCTGGGGCAGGCCTTGCCGTGCCTCACCAGCAGCACGTGCAGGTCATACTTGAGCTCATCTGCACCAAGCGGGGGTGCACAACAGTTGCGAAAAGGGGATGGGATACAGAAGCGTGTCGCACAGTCTGTGTGTGTGTGTGTAACGAGGGGTATCTTGCATCCCTCCCCGTCAAGGGGATGGCAACAGACCAAACGGTCAATCGAAACGAGGGCCACCCACCCGGCAGCATCTCGTTGAGGTGGTCGTACGCCTGGTCTCGGCTGGCGTTGAGGGGCACCCAGCCCAGCGCCTTTGTGATCTCCCACACGTGGGTGTCCACAGCAAAGTCCTGGCGCTGCACCGGAGCAGCAACAGGGAGGAGGGGCAGGGGGGGGCAACTTAGTGGCCGCATTAAAGGAGGTGGCATGGAGGTGTCCACCGCAAAGTCCTATAGTTGCAGGACACCAGGGGGAGAAGGGGCAAACACTTTCAGCTGGTCAAGCACTGGCGAGTTGGGTACCCACAGCACAGTCCTGGCGCGGCAACAACAGGGAGGAGGGGCAAAGTGCGTGGCTGACTTGACGCCGACCCATAGCGATGTGGGTGTGCGCAGTTAGGTGCTGGCAACGCAGGTGACAACCGATGATCTGGTCTGACAGAGGGCGCGTGGCTTAGTTAGGGCGCTACCTGCCGCCGCCAGCAGGCCTCGCACCCTTGCCTGCCACCTCAAAGGCCCCGTCCCCTGCTGCATGTGCTGTACACGCTGCTCCTGCCACCCGCACTGCCCCCTGCCCTTTCCCAGGCCCACGCAGCCCCACCTCGAGCGCGAAGAGCAGCACGCACGACACGGTCTTCTTGCCCACCCCCTTGAACCGTGCCAGCTCAGCCTTGACCTCTGGGGTGGGCGCCGCCCGCAGGTGCTCCAGGCTGCACTCCCCCCGCTCAGCTGCCAGGGTGGACAGTATGGCCTGGATGCGCCCCGCCTTGATCTCGGCAAGGCCGCCGACCTGGGGAGGGAGTATGGAGAGGCAGGGGAGGGAGGGGAGGGAGTGTGGCGGGGTGCAGGCGGGAAGGCCTTGCGTGTGCTGGGCAACGGTTAAGGCGGCGCCCACGCCTGACAGGGTTCCCTTAACGTCGCGTCCGGCTCGCACACAACACATCCAAGCGCAACAGCAGGGCAGGGCAGGGCAGGGCAGGCAGGCAGGCAGGGCAGGCGCGCACCCGGATTGCGTCGGCGACGTCGCCCAGCGGCGCCTGCCGCACAGCATCCCAGCTGGGGAACTGCTGCTTGAGGGTGTTGAAGGCGCGCTGCGAGGTGATGTCGGTGGTGTTCTGCACGCGCACAGGTGGCATGGCACCGCTGAGTACACAAGTTGGAGACGGCCATCACTTGGACGTCAGCCAAGCACTGGTAGCAAGAGATGAACGCGCGCTGCGTGGTGTCCACGCTGGGCAGCGCCCTGGCGAGCAAGCCCAGCCCAGCCCACCCACCCACTGACCACCCACCCCCTTGGCTGCCTCCCACTCACCCGCCAGACCCACCCACCCACCCACCTGGCTGAGCAGCGTTCTGACCAGAGAGTCCAGCACCGTGCGCTTCTCCTCGCACCCCACCTGCGGCTGCCCCGGGGCGGCCCTGCGCTGCAGCGAGGGCCAGCCGTGCACCGCAGCCAGGCGCTCAGCCACGTGGCGGCAGGCTGCCGTGGTGGGGGCGCCCCATGTGGGGTAAGGGCCCGAGTAGGCGCGCGCTGCCAGCATGCCGCCGCTGCCGCCGTGCTCTGCTGCAACAGTTCCGCACAGCTGCTGCTGGTGTTGAGCCTGCGCCGTGCCCTGCTGCTGTTGCTGTGGCTCCTCCTTCGCCTGCTGCCGCTGCTCTTCTGGTTGAGACTCCTGGCAAGGGTGCTGCTGGCTGTGCTGCTTCTGCTGCTCCTCTTTGATAAACTGGTGCTTTGGCTGAGTATTGTCCTCGTTCTCTTGCTTGATTGGCTGCACTCAGAAGATCTGGGCCCCAGGTGAAGTCAGAGGCAGCAGGCGGGAGACAAGGCGATGGCGGCGGCGGCGGCAGCAGCGGCGGCAGTGGCGGCAAGACTTGTGACTGCCTGTGACACTTGTGCGGCTATTTGTGATGCAACTTTGGCGTGATACAAAGCTGCTCTGCGCGCAGCCAGGCAAACAGAAGCCGCTATAGGGTCTCCGCTTTTCACACCTTCATACACTCGTCCTCTGCCGGCTCCTGCTTCACAGTTGGCATAATGATTGCGCTCTTGCATTCATCGACTGGCGGTTTCACTGTTCACAAGGTCAGGGAGCCCATGCTGTGCTGTCCACATGTGCAGTGCCGTGACTTTGAACCCTGGTGCACCATCGGCCTTCCCGGAGCGTTGATCTTGGCCTGGTAGACTGCCCATTTGATCACGACTTCCTGTTGCGCCAGGCCTCGCCCTCTCCCTTTCATCCCGCTCAGTTTGCGCGCCTCGCAGAGCTGGCCTACAAAGTGCGCACGCCCCTGGCAGGGCAAGACTCAGGGTGAGGGGCCAGACGTTGGCGGACGGACTTGGCATCTTGTCGCCTGCTGTGCCGCCACCGCCGCCTGGGCGTCCACTACCACCGCCCTCCTCGACGCTGCTGCACGCTTTTGTTGCTCCAGGCACTGCCGTGGCGCATCAGTAGAGAACCGGCAGCAACTTAGCAGCGTTTGGAGTTGCAAGCCGTGCCGGAATGGCAGCCAGCGGCAGCGGCAATGCCGACTTGGTGCAGCGGTTGTTCGAGCGGCAGTTGGGGCCGCCCAAGCCGCTGCCAGAAGCTGTGGCAGCCTCCAGCAGCAGCGCTGGGGCAGACTGCAGGTAGGGGCGGGGTCTCGGTTCCGGTGGGGGATGGCTTGGGTTTGGCAGGATTTCGTTGAGGGCTAGTCAGCCTTGCTGGTATGCCGGGCACTTAGCACTGCCTCGTGCGCCGCCCTGCCTCTCGCTGCGCCCCCGCTGCCTCACCCGCATGCGTGGCCCTACGCATGCAGGGAGGAGGAGCGGGTGAGCTTCAAGGTGGCGCGGGGCGCAGCCCTGGACTATCAGGCGGTCCCCGCCAGAGGCACCCTGCTGGGGGTGACATACCAACCACAGCGCGAGCCGCCGCGGCGCAAGCCGCGGCCGCAGCAGCTTGCAGCCAACGGCGTCACCGAAGAGGTCGCAGATGCCGCGCCTGCACCAGTGCGGCCCTTGCTCCGGCCGCAGCCGGCGCACGCCACACTGTGGGCGCTAGTGCAGCCGACGGAGGGGGTGGGCGTGAACACGGCGATCAGCGCTGTGGACGGCGGGGTGACGGGCTTTGGGGGCTGGCACCAGGACGGCTTTCTGGACTTCTCACGGCGGGCTGGCATTGACTACAGCTTGACAAGGCACCCCGCCAGCGGGGTCACAGCCGAGGTGGAGGCGCAGGCGACGTGAGTGGGCAGAGGCTGCCAGTTGTGGGGTGAGGTGGGGGTGGGGGTGGGGGATGCGGAGGAGGTTGCATGGTGGTGTGGTGCACGGCTGCGCCCTGGGGGGGCCTGTCGCATGGGTGGCGCAGCTGCAGGCAACGTGTGTGGGGCGAGATGGCGGGTGGTGTGGATTGGAGTTGAGTGCAGCGGGGTGCTGCCAGCGCTGGAGTGTACCTGCCCGCCGGCAGAAAGCTGGCTACGGCCAACCTCTGCTGCTGCTCATTGACCCCCGCTCTTCGCATGTGCCCAGCCTGTCGGCTGGCCTGGCTGGTGCCTGGCGCTCACCTTCTCTGCCCGCCCTTAATCCACCGCCGCCCTTGGACCCCGCCATGCTGCAGGATGCCCAAGCTGCCACTGCTGCCAGCGGTGACAGCTCAGCACCGTGTGGCGGGGTCGAAGGCGGGCGGCGCGCTGCAGCACAGCAGCGCGCTGAGCGCCCTGCTGCCGGGCGGCGTGGCGACTGCGCGTGTGCGTGTGGCCGAAGCAGCCGGCGGGCCCGATGGCACGCTGGTGACATTCGAGCTGCAGGGGCGCAGTAGGCGCAGCAGCCGGGGGCTGGCGGGCGGGGCCAAGCTGCAGACGGCGCTGTCCAGCGCGTTCCACGGCGGCGCCAGCAAGGCCGACGTCAACGGGTGCAGCAGCAGCGGCGGCACGTGCACCGACAGCGACGAGGAAAGCAGCAACGGCAGCAGCGGCAGGAGCAGACAGGAGCTGGAGCAGGCGCGGCGGCACGTGCCGGGGCTGCGGCTGCAGGTGGTGCCTGCCACTGCGAGCAGCTGGGAGGATGTGAGCGGACACTGGCGGCAGTCGTGGGGAAGCCGGCTGAACACCACGGTCAACTATCAGGGGCGGCAGCGGCGCTGGAACGTCGAGCTGAGCTCGCGGCTCAACAGCTGCCTCACAGCAGCGGGCTCCTTTGTCTGCGACGGCCCAGCTGATGCGGCGGCAGCCTTTGCAGAGGCAGAGGCAGCGGCTGGTGCGGGCGAGGGCGGCGGCGGCATGGCGCAGCATGCGCAGCGGGTGCAGCGCTGTGTGGGCGCCTATCTGGGCGGCAGCCGGCTGTGCCGAGCAGCGGTCAAGCTCAGCTGCCGCTTGCAGCGCCCTGTGCGGCAGCAGCTTCACCTGGAGACTTCCATGGGTGAGGACGGCAGCCTCGCACACAGCCTGCGCTTCCGGTTCGGCGGCAGCGGGCGGGCCGACTACCAGCAGCAGCGGGCACGGTGTGACCTGTCACTGACGGCGCAGCCACGTCAGCAGGACCTGTACCTCAAATTTGACATCTTCACGCCCCTGTGATGAGCAGCCACTGCACCCGGCCGTCCCCACTAAACGACTTCAATCATTAAGTGACTTCAATTCCTTCCAGCACCTCTCGTCCGACCGACAGAGCGGCCGCGACCCCTCCTCTCCGTCGTCTTGCTTCGCCCAGAACTGTGTGTTCCTCTCTATCATCCTGTTTGTCTTTACAGGATTATTATAAGTATAAAACACAGCCAATTGACTGCTGAACGAGGGCCCTGCCCTGGGCTGTTTCTGGCTGTCGGTGCGGCACAGTGGCGCACAGCGGGCATGCCGTGCTTGCAGCCTCGCCTCCTTGCATCCTCAAGGCTGAATGCGGCATCGCAGTCAGTCGACATTGCGCTCACTCTATCACCAAGCGGTTCTGGGCTGCAGGCCATGGCCGGGCCGCTAGACCGCTGGCTGAGGCGAGCACCGCTGGAGCCGCTTTCACAACAGCACCAGCAGCAGCAGCAGACTTCTGCAGTTACCGGGGAGTCATCCGATCAGCTACGACCTCAGCAGACGGCTTCGCCAACCCGCTCAAACGAGCAGCAGCAAGACGAGCAAGAGCGGAAGGCGCCCAGTGGCACCCTGTATGGTTTCCTGAGGCGCAGGGACGGAAGCGACACACAGGATGCAGCAAGCGGCATTGAACCGGGCCGCAATCGGCAGAGGAGCCTGGTCGGGTGAGCGGCAGCGGCAAGCCTGTTCCTGCACGTCGCCTGCCTGCCGAGCGTGCCCCCGTCCCTGCCTTTGAATGCATCACTCCCCATTCAATATAACACTGCCGTGCGATTCTGGGCCGCCTGCCCCCCCACAGGTGCACACTGGACTGGCAGGCGACGGGGCGGATGGGTGCTGCAGCAGCGGCGGCGCTGCTCCACGTGCACGCCGCCACCCACCGGCAGCTCGCCATACTGGAGTCTCACGCCTGGCAGCGCGCTGTGCTGGGCGGCGCACCACTGTCGCCGGAAGAGGCAGGCAGCATCCAGTGCGCCCGGTTTGACAGCCAGGGAGAGCTGCTGGTGCTGGGCAGCGAGGAGGGGCTGCTGACGGTGCACGCCAGCGCAGCGCTGCTGGCCGCCTACGGCGGCAGCGGCGGCGGCCGCGGCGCATCCCTCCCTCTGCCCGCTGCGCAGCAGCCTGTGGGCACAGCAGACCCGCTGTTGCTTCTGGACACCCACATGCCCAAGCTGCAAGCGGTGGCGTGGAACCCGGCGGATGAGAACGTGGTGGGGGTGGTGTCGGCAGCTACCCGGCAGCTGCACCTGTACGACCTGCAGCACACGCAGGTGGGTCGAGCACTTGTAGGAATAGGTGGTGTGAAATTAGAGTTTGGGGCTTGAGAGGGTCTGTGGTGACACACAAGCATACACAAGCACACAGCAGTGAGGGGGGGGTTGGGGGTGGTGTGAGTGGTCGGTTGGGTGAGGGTGAAGGTGATGCAATGAAGGGCCTTCTAGTTCTGCCATCTGCCATGACGGTGAGATGTGTGCTGCAGTGCAGCGGTCGCCGCCAGGGATGCCTGCCCAGGCCTGGGCCCCTGGCTGCCTGCTGCCTGCCGTGTCTGCTGCCTGCCCCTGAGCGCAGCCACAATGCCAGGCTGAGCGGCCCAACAACAACCACCAACCCTTCCACCGCTGCCATGCCTGCCTGTCTGCCTGCCTGCCTGCCCGCAGGGCCAGCCACGGCAGGTGCTTGTCACGCCTCCACAGTCCTCCTCAGCAGCGGTCTCTGGCAGCACAGCAGTGGGACTTACAGACCTGGCCTTCTTTGGAGGCAGCGGCGGCAGCAGCGGCGGTGGTGGCGGATGTAGCGGCGGCGCCGGGGGCTATGCAGTGCTCGCCTCGGGCAACGGCGGCCAGGTGTTTCTGTGGGATACCCGCGCCAAGTCAGCGCCCAGCGCCACGCTGGCGGCCTCCCAGGGTAGCGGCGCGATCTACGCGCTGCAGCTGGCGCCAGATCAGCAGGTGGTGCTGGCGGGCACGCAGAGCGGGGAGGTGAAGCTGTGGGACTTGAGGTGAGGCGTGGGGGAAGGGGTGAGGGGCAGGGCTGTGTGGAATAAGATGGTGGTGCAAGGGCTGAGCAGGAGGGCTGAGCAGGAGGGCTGAGGGGCTCACAGCAGGCAGCCATACTGCTGCCAAACCACACGCCCTCACGCCCGCCATCCCCCCACCTGCAGGGGCGGCAGCGGCAGCACGCTGCGCTTTGGCGGCACGGTGCACCACCACCCGCTGCTGGCCTCCCTCAACCTGCGGCACGCCCTCACAGCGGTGCCCGGCCTCACCAGCCAGACCTCCATCCCAGCCAGCGCAGTGCACTCGATGCAGGTGCGGGAGCAGCCCTCTTGCCTCCTTCCTGGCCCCTGCATCGTGTGTCGAGCTTGCACGCTTCTTTGCAGCAGCTGGGTCACAAAATTGCTGGTTCAGAAAAAGAATGCTGTTGCAGAAAGCGATTGCAAAGGAAGGTGCTGTGCATGCCAGCGTGTGGCCTGGCATGCGCGTGGTTTGGATGTGCCTCAGTCGCCTCGCGTCCCCACCCCCGGGACTGCGGTCCTGCTGCCGTCCCATCTGGCACCCCATCCGCCCTGCCGCCTTCTTCCCTGCCATTTCACTGTGCCATTCTACTCATTACCGTGTCGTTCCTAATCTCATGCTCGACCCCGTCCTGCACGTGTTTATGTGTCATACACAATTGCACACTGGGTCATCCTCAACGTCATGCACACCCCCTCGTGCTCACCCCCTCATGCTCCCTCACAGCTGGACCCCTGCGACCCCCGGCGCCTCGCTTTCCACCTCGGCTGCGGCTGGTCCGGCGTGCTGCACCTGCACACCAGCTGCATCACGCACCTGCACGCCCCCGCCCACGCCTTTTATGCGGAGGAGGCCCCCGGAGGGGGCGGGGCAGACGAGGGGGCGGCCACCGCCAGCGTGGCGCAGATGCTGCTGTGGGCCTCCACCGCCGCGCCAGGTGTGTGAATGTGACAAGAGAGGATGGCCGCTTTGGGGTAACAGGGTGCTCGGGGCTGGCCTCTCCTGTGCTATCTGTTGAGATGCTAGCCTGCGGTGCCATTCTACGCAGCCACATGCCCACACTCCGACTGCCTCTTGCAGTTCAAGCTGCAGAATAGACCCATGCATTGTGGCCTGGCTTGCCCCGCGCATCCGCTCCTCTGCTCATCAAACCCTCCCTCCGCCTGCCGCCGCGCCTCCCCCTGCCTGCAGCCCTGCACCGCCGTGCCACCTGGACTCACGACGGCCGCCGCTACTGCGTCCCTTCCCGCCGCGACGACAGCCTGCTGCTCCTCGACTTCTCTCCCTCACCAGAGGCGGGCTGCTATGCCCTCAGAGAAGAAGATGAGGAGGCACTGCCTCAGCCACAGTTGCTGGGCCTGGGAGGCAGCAGCCTGGGCGATTTCAGCAGCGCCGCCACCAGCAGTAGCAGCGGGCGGCAGCGGGCGGTGCCGCCCGCGGTGCATGTGCCGCTCAGCCAGGCCGCAGTGTGTGCTGCCGCGCACCCTGCGGCCGATCTGCTGGTGGCCGGCAGCATGAGCAGCTGCCTGTCGGTTGTGGGGATGGGTTGAGCTCACCCTGTCGGGGTCTCATGTTGTGAGGGCCCGGCACTCGGCCTCGCCCATCCCAGCTGGCACCCCGCTGCATCCCTCACCAGAGCACACGCCCTGAAGCCACTGCATTGACTGGCTCCTGCCAAACTTGCCCCCCTGTGACCCCAACCTGCATTTTTACGACCTTCCCTCAGCATCCATCATCGCATTCCTTACAACTCACTCACCCTTCATGTTCTACTTGTGCTACATCGCCGCATAACTGACCTCTAACCTTCAATTTAAGCAAAGTGCAATCCCGAAACGATGGGAAGCGACAGTCTGAGCGGCCCCTGCCCTTCAGCAGCGGTTTTAGCAAGATCAGCACAAAGAGCTGAAAATGAAGGCGTCCCTTTGGTATTTGACCGCTGCTGAACTGGACCTGTAGTTCGAGCCTGATCCGGCCTCGTGGGACACAGACACGTCACACAGGAGCTGCGGAGCAGGGTGTATTGC
Organism: Micractinium sp. NFX-FRZ; assembly: GCA_029339195.1. Classification (NCBI taxonomy): domain Eukaryota; kingdom Viridiplantae; phylum Chlorophyta; class Trebouxiophyceae; order Chlorellales; family Chlorellaceae; genus Micractinium; species Micractinium sp. NFX-FRZ. The sequence goes on from JAPTJF010000014.1 coordinate 77,916, forward strand.
AAGGGTTCTTTGGGAGCACGCCAGCCACCAAGGGAACATGTGCCACATGACAGGGCATGTTTTACAATCGTCATAAGTCCGCGCCTACTACAAGGTAGAGAAGGGAAGGAACGCTGGTACCCTTTCCAATCAGCCTCACATCATGCAGCACGAGTCGGTGGAGCTCTTCTTCTTCTCTTTCCGGCGCGCCCCGGCGCCGCCACCGCTGCTGCTGCTCCCCGACGACGGGCGCCGCTGGCTTGGCAACACTTGCTGCTGCTGCTGCCGCTGCTGCTGCTGCTGCTCCTGCTGCTGCTGCTGCTGCTGCCGTGCCTGCTGCTGGCGCCGCCGCTCCTGCTCCTGCTGCACCCGGTCCTCCTCCTCCGCCTGCAGCTGCATCGCCAGCGCCAAGTCGGCATCGTGCGTGTCGCCCCCTGCAGCACACAAATGTGATTTACTTACTCCCGCGGGTCAATAGGCAAAGGCACACTTGGGTACGTGAGCATACAACCTTCCAGTGAGCATGCCTGTCGCCACCTGCAGCAATCAAATACACAATGCAAACAGGACGCAACCAGGCAAATGAGCTGGCCTTCCAGTGCGGCACGCAGTGTGCAGGAGACATGCAAGCACTTGGGCTGTCGGCACATTGCGAAGGCAGCGTACGCTGCTGCATGTTGAGCAGCAGGCAGGCAGGCTGCATCAACATCACAGCTGCCATTCCTGCTCCCCACACAAGACGGCCCGCTTGCAGCCGTGTGCCCAACCCTAGAGCTCACCTGCCGCTGCCGCCGCCGCTGCGGCCGCTGCCCAGTCAGCGTCCTGGGCTGCCACCTGGCGGGCCGCGGCATCCTCGTGAGATGCATGCATCTGGAAGGGCCGGAAGTCCCCCCCAACCAGGGCGGTGTCACCATCCACAGAGATGAGGTGCTCCCACACCACGTCTGCAGGGCAGTTGCAGGGGGGTGGGGGTAAGGGGCAGGCAAGCGCATCTTGTGGAGAAGGCTCCAATGACTCTGCAGGGAAGGGATGCAAAGGAGATGAGTGCTCCCACACCAGGGCTGCAAGGGAGGGGGTGTCAAGCAGCCAGGGAAGGCAGGCAGCCCATGTGCCAGGCACTGACCCTCACATGCAGCGCTCTGGGCTCAATGCATGCACACCGCTCCTCTGCACCCCCACCCCCACCCGACCCTCTCTCCCTCTCCCCCTCTCTCTCTCTGCACTGGCCGCTCTCCTCTGCACTGCCCTCTTCGTGCGGCCCCTGCGCCGCCCTCCCTGCACGCCTCCCTCTGTGCAGGCCTTCAGGTGTACACCGCCCTCCCCCTGCACCGCTCCCACGGTACCGCCCCCTCCGTACCGCTCTCGTACTGGAACCCCTCGTCAGTGGCCAGGATGTACAGCTGGCCCCCCGGGCCCTTGAACACCGTGTTGAAGTGGTTGTTCCTGCACGGGCGGGCGCGGGGGAGCAGGGAGGAGGGGGAGGGGGGGCAGATGGGCGAGATGAGGGAAGGGGCGGTGAGCATGAAGAGGTCGAGGGCGAGCGCCGGTTGCACGGCACGCGCTCGCTGCTCTGCACACAAGAAGCATGGCCAAATCAAACACGCCAGTGCCCGCCTGAAGGAGACGACCGGCTGCACACCGCCCCCCTCACTGCCCCTGGAGCGCCTCCAGCAGCACAGCTTCAATTTAGCTGCTACCTCTCGGCCGCGTATACCCAACAGATCAGCAACCTGAAGCTCAGCGCGCACTCGCGCAAGTCTGAAACCGAAAGCACACGCGTGCCCGCCCACACCCACACCCACGACACGCAAAGCACCCACCTGAAGAAGACTGCCAGCTGGTTGGGGCGCAGCCCCTCCTGCAGCGCCACCAGGCCGTGCACCGTCAGCTGGCTGGGGCTGCCCTCCAGAAACTGCTGCACCAGCAGCGCGTCACGCACCGCCGCCTCGCCCGGCGAGCTGGCGCCGCTGCCAGGGGCGGCGCCGGCGGGTGCTGCGGCTGCAGGTGTTGCAGCAGCGGGTGCAGCACCAGCAGCCGCTGCCACGCCGCCGTGGGTGGATGCCTCGGGAGCCATAGAAGCACAGGAGGGGTGCGGGGTGGCTGGGGCGCTGCGTGCCACTGCGCCCGCACCGGCGCCACCGCTGCCTGCGCCCGCCAGCTGCTGCCCAGCACCTCCACTGCTGCTGGGGCTGAGGCTGTCGAAAGGGGAGGGCGGCGGGCGCGGCTGGCGCGGCACCAGGTGCACACGCACGGGCCCCTCGTGCCCTGCTGCCGCCACTGCTGCCTCATCCAACACCTCTAGGCTTAGCTCACATGCCTGCCAGTCTGCCGACGAAAGTGGTGTGGCTGAGGGGCTAAACTGGGAGTCCAGCAGGGCTGCTGGGGCGACCGCCGCCTGTGCCTCTGCTGCCTCCGCCATCGCCGCTGCCGCCGCAGCTGCAGCGGTGGCGCCGCTGCCTGTCGCCGTCGCTGCCGCCACGAGGTCAGAAGTGCTGTTGCTGCCGCTGCCCAAGCGGGGGCGCAGCGCTGAAGTGGCCTCCTCGCCGCCCTCCTCCTGTGCGCCGCCGGCCGCGCCGCCGGCCACTGCGCCGCTTCCCTGGAGCGCCGCCTGCCCCGGGCTCATGCTGGCGTTGGGGGTGCCCGTGAAAGCATCCTGCAAGGGCGTGGCAGGAGGCGGGCGGGTCGTGAGGGAGGCCAGGCGGAGGCGGATGTGCAGCATGGCGGAGGCGGCAACGCTTGAGAGCAGGGCACTGAGAAAGGGCTTGCCAATGCGGAACTGCAGGAGTCCCCCAGCTAGCGGCCGGAGCAGGGCAGGCAAGAGCGCCAGCAACAAACCCCTGCACGCCTCCCAAGCCACAGGGGTGCCGCTTCCTGCACCAAGGACCGCCCCTGCTGTGAGCGCTGCCCCGCCGCGGTGCTCACCGCGTGCCACGCCCTGCCACCGCCACCGCCACCCCAGCCTGCTCACCGAAACCAGGTCTGTGAGCATGCGATTCACCATGCTGTGCATGCTGTCTGACGTCTGCATGCTGTGCAGGCTGGAGGGCGCACGCGGCGTCTCCCCCAGGCTGTGCCCCGCTGAAGGGTCCAACCCCGACTTGGCAGATGCCGGCTCGCTGTCCCCCTCCCTCTCCCCCTGACCTCCACCTGCTTCCGGAGGCACTGCCAGGCACAGGCTGTGCTGCAGCGCAGCCGACAGCGCCTCCGCATCAATGTACTGCCCCCGCTGCTGCGCGCCGCCCGGCTGGCTTGCTGCCGCTGCCGCCGCCGCACCGGCGTCCTCTGCGATGGCCGGCAGGGGCCCTGCACCGCAGGCAGGCGGGGCGAGCCCATCCCCGCCGCCGCCCAGCGCTGCCCCGCTTAGCTGGTGGCTGCGGAAGGAGCCAGATGGCGTGAGCTGGCGTGGGGTGGCAGAGCTGCCCAGGGCTGTCACCAACTGAACGATGAGCTCGTTGTAAGACTTGGAGCCCACGGCACGGGCGGTGCCCTCGTCCTGCTGGGAGGACAGGCAGGGTAGCGAGCATGCCGGCATGAGGTTGGCTTGGGGAAGGGTGAGGGCTCCACCTGCTCCCCCCGGGGCAAGCAGGAGGGTGGGCGCGCAGGTAGGCTGCCAGGCAGGCAAGGGCAGGCCTGCGAGCTGCCCACACATGGCGCCTCCCAGACCTCGACGTGAACAGGCCCCCTTGCGCCCGTTACGAAGCGCCTTGCTGCAGTCCAACCCCAAGCGCCCCCGCACCTGGGGGTCCACCAGCCAGCCGTGCACGAGCGGAATGTCCAGCAGGTCAAACACCGCCTGGGGGCAGGGGAGCAGGAGAGGTTGGAGGCAAGCAGGAAGAGGCAGGGACGTGCTTGCAGGTCAAGACACAGCCTGGGGGCAGGGGAGCAAAGAGAGACAGTGTGGACACCTACTGCAGCAAGCAAGCTGCGGCAGGGGATGTTGCTCACAGACCAAACACAGCCTGGGGGCAGGGAAGCAAGGTAGGATGGGGACACATCCTGTAGATAGCAAGCAAGCTGGGGCCCGCCCCCAGCCACCCCCGCCCCCGCCCCTACCCCCACCCAACCACAGTGCCTGAGTGTTGCCACAACCATCGCTTTCACAGCAGCTCACAGAAACCACCGCCCCACGCCATTTTCTGGCCGTCACCCCCGCCGCACCGAATGCCCCAGTGCGTGCTCACCGTCTCCTGTGTGTACTCAAACCCGTCAATGGCGTGGAACCTCAAGTTGACGTCAATGCCCGTGGTCAGCTTGGGCAGCAGGCCAATCGCGTCGCCCAGGTTGTGCGCCAGGCTGGCGCGCTGCTCCTCGCTCAGCGTGCCAGCCTGGCCGCCCTCCAGGCTGGCGCTGTTGCAGTCCAGCAGGCGCTCCGCCACCATTTGGACCAGGCGCTCCTGCACACAAAGGGGAAAAGCCGGAAAGGTAAGAGCTCAGAACAGAGGTATACAGGAGAGTTTCATGGAGGGGGTGTCGCAGGTATAGAGAGGGGGAGTTAAGGAGGCAGGTATAAAGAGGGGGAGCTAAGGAGGGGTTGCTACCGTCCAGCGCCCGTTCAGCCACCATCTGCACCAGGCAGTCCTGCAGCAGTACAACGACAAACACCACACGCACGGTTGCGGCAAGAGAGGGGGCCGGGGGTGGGGTGCGGCGCCCCGCCAGTCAGCAGGTGCACCAGGGTGGCGGGCGCTCGCCCAACACCTGGGCCAGGCAGGTTCTGCGGCTCATACCATATATTTCAGATTGTTTCCTATTGCAACAAATTGGAAGGGCCAGAGATGTGTGTGTGGGGGGGGGGGAGGGCCATCATGCGGGAGCCCAGCAGGCACTGGTCAAAAGCGGGCGCTCAGCCGCCAACAAGATCGACGGTTTCAGATGAAAGCGTGCGGGAAGAGAGATGGCAGCGGTGGCCATGGGATGGGTTGGGGCAGATGCTAGAGGGTAGGACAGAGCTTCGCTGGAGGGGTGGGCAGCAGGGACCGCATACGCAGCAGCAGCAGCAACGAAGAAAGGAGCCTGGCGTGGAAGCTCTAGGACCAGTAACTGCGGGGCAGCTTGAAATTACGGGTGGTCGCCGCTTGAATGTGGGGCGCAGACATGCGCATGTGCCATCGCATGCACGAGTGCAGCACGCGCGCACCACCACAGCCAGTGCGAGCACCCACAACAGCTGAGGTGCATGTCTGCAGTGCCGGTGCAGCACCCACCTGCGACACCTCGCCCACGCCACCCGGAAGCTGCAGCTGGTTGCGCAGCAGCAGCACGTTGGCAATGGCCAGCAGCGGGCAGGGCCCGTTGACGTCCTACACCACAGCAGAGCAGGGGGAGCGGAGGATGGGCGCCATTGGGGCGGTGGGTGCCGGCAGCTGGAGCCGGCCGGTGCAGGGGCGTGGAACAGTCTTCCAAGCGGCATGGCGCTCGCCCCGCAGCCAGGCACAGCATGCTAGGGAAGAGCTCCCCCCCACTGCCACCTACCTGCAGCATGATGGGGACGCGCCTCCCAAGGAAGCTGACCGTCTTGACTTTATATGCCGCTGGCTCCGCCCCCGCCATGGTGCCGCCCACTGCCCGCTTCCCTATCGAAGCTTTCGTCCAGCCTGCGCCGCGCTGCGCCAGATGCCTGAGTTCCGGCCTTTGGTGGGTCCACAGGCTGCCACACAAAGTTGCCGCGTGCTGCCGATGCCGATCAGTTTTAGGGCTCCTGTGCCCAACCCCTGCCCGTCGCTCGCCGTGGCCTGTGGGCGAGCTGAAAAGGTAGGCAGAGAGCCACAGAGGCTCGTCAAGCTGTCGGCCTTGGTGCGCGAGTCGCGACAAATACAAGCGGCAGCAACAAATACAAGCGCAGCGGAGAGAACGCCAGCATGTGCTCAATGAAGGCGGCGCTGTCCAACAGCACCTGGCATCCTGCCAGCTGCCCCGCACGCCGACATGGCGCGCCAGGCAAGCGGCAATTTGCAGCGGTACTCGGTAGCCCTCTGTGGGTGTCCCAGCGCTGCTCATACGTGCTGAAAGTTTTACAGCCATGCGGGGGTGCTGGGATTTTGTGCAAGGGTAGAGAAGGGGAAGACAGAAGGTAGGCAGGCACGTGATGTTTGTGAGGGGCGCGGGCAGACGGGCGCGGCCAGACAACGGCTGGACACTCGTCCGAGTGGCACACCACTCATGAGGCAACACACCGGCGGGTGTGCCCAAGGGAACTGACAGAGAATGGAGCCACTCCGATAAATCAAGACAAGACATGGTGGTGACACGGGTGCGGCAAACTGATTCTGAAGTGCAGGTGCAGCAGCGGGTGTCAGGCCACAAGCCAAGGTGCGCTGCAGGGATGCACGCAAAGACATGCCAAGGACAAGAGGGAGATAGATAGAAGGGGGACTGGAGGAAGGCTGATTGACAACGTGAGGCGTGGGGGAGGGAAAGAACGTGTTGGTTTTGATGCAATCAATAAGAAAGTTGGCAAAGGGAAGACAGGTGGAGCACGTGGAGCAGCAAGGGTCTTGTTGAGGGTCTTGTTCTCATGGGTTGTGTGTGCGCATGCGTTCCCCGCCCACCTGCTCAGGGGGAGCCGGGCGGCGGGGCCGGGCGCGGGGCATTGCGCTCCGCTTTCCTCAGGATGCTGGCACGGTGCGTCAGCCCTGTGGTCACATCCAGCAGGTGCTGGCAGCCCTGCACATCACGCAGCGTGCCCAGCAGGCCCGTCATGCGCAGGCGCGGCAGGCTCAGCAGGTAGTGGGAAATGCCAGGGCCGCCGCTGCCGCTGCCGTCACTGCCTCCGCCGTCGCCGCCGTCAAACCACCTGGTGCGAAACCTCCTGATGCTCCTGCCGCTGCTGCCGCCGGCGCTGGCCGGCCGGCTGGTGCCTTCGGGCGGGGTGGAGTCGTCTATGCCGCTGCCGCCCTCCTCAACTAGGCTGGCCACCAGATGGTTGTCCAGGGTACCTAGTCGCAGCACAAATGTGCCTGGCCTGCATCCCCGCAGGCTGGCCACCGCCTCTGCCCGCCCCACATCCAGGCCGGCCACCAGCTGGGCGGGGCGGTACAGCAGCGCGGGCGACACCGCTGCCAGCACCTCCAGGCGGCGCGCAAACCAGGCTGTGAAGCGGGCTGCGGCCGTGGGCGACAGGGGCAGCTGGCTGGGGTGCAGGCCGGAGCAGAAGCCCGCCCGCCGGGCCATGGCTTCAAGCTCGCTGTCGGTGAGCTGTCGGATGCCGGGGCCCAGCAGGTCCCAGCGCTGGCGCAGCCAGGATAGGAAGGAAGGCAGGGACTGTGGCGCGGGCGGCACGTGCACCAACGGCGACAGTGGAGGGTGGAAGTGACGCTGCACGCACGGAATGCAGGGGAGGGGGGCGGGGGGCGCGCGGCGAGGCTGGGCGACCAGGGAACAAGTAATCGAGCATTCAAGGCAGAGATGGGGTGCTGAGCGTACAGAGCGCCTGCGTTTCAATTGCTGACAACTCAGGCAGGCACGGACCAGACATCCAGCCTTGGCAAGCGGCAATGCGCACCGAGCTAAGGCGGGGAAGCCGCGCCCGAGCGGCGCAGCGCTGCGAAGCCAGGCGCAGAACCAGCACCAGGGGCCACAGGGCGACCAAGCATGCGATCCATGCCATGCCATGCACCCTATCGCCCCATCCTGCACAAGGGACCGAAGGTGGGAGCAGGGGCAGGGGTCAGGAAGGAGGTTTCACCAACCAGTTCAGGCGGCGTTCACGTTGGCCGCACCGCAGTACTGGGCCGGAAGCCGTTCTCGCCCCTCCTATACGCACTTGAATCCCCCAAATTTGAGCCCTAATTTCCACAAAGGTCCCTAAATTGCGCACGAGGCTACAGTCGCACAGGAGGCTGCTGGCCTGCCAGGGCCCTGTGTCTTCTGCGTTATTCCTCGCTCCTGGGGCTCTCCCAGGTTGTCGTAGTGCATTCTCTTGACTTCAGGGCAGCGCGGAGCCTAGACAAGCGTTCGTCTGGCAGTCATCTAACAGCTCTTCACGCCCGATTCATCATGCTGTGGCAAAGCACGAGGGGGGTGTTAACCGAGGTTCCCTCGATCACGTGGTTATAGGAAGATGCTGTGCTGCGGTCTCGGGTAATAAGGCGGAGATACGAGCCGTCCGCATGGCCGCCACCACCTTGCCGCCGACCACTGGTGGCTGGCAGCGGTCAGGTGTTGGCGGCCATGTTCCTGCTGGTGCCGAAGTACCGCAGCTGTGCACAGTGGCCCTCCCGCCAAGCAGCAGGGCTGTGTGCATGCACCTGTGCAGACCGGCCAATTCGAAACACACAGTGTCAAGTTTGCATGGAGCTACCCCACAAATGCACAGCGCGCAAGGCGTGGGGTGCGCAGCACAGGCGCCGGACGCATCTTACATGTCAGGACAAAGCCTCAACAGCCAGCGCAGAGGCGTGCATGCCTGGTGGGAAGGTGCATGCGCAACAACGGGTAGAAGACATGATACAGATTTGGAAAGTGAGGCTCCAGGCGGTTGCAAGCCTGCACCCCTGGCCCTGCTGCTGGCCGAGCAGCCGCTGTAGCTCTGCATTGTCCTTGCCAACCTGCCTGCTGCTTCCTGGGGCAGGCACGGAGGCAGCGGCCGACAAGGGACTGCAGCTGTGCAGCTCTACGGGCCAGGCGCACGCCGGCACGGCGCCTTGACGCCAGGTGGAGCTGACGCCAGGTGGAGCTGCCCCACACCGCTGCCTGCTTGCACACCGGCTCTGCCTCCGGGCTGCGTGCGCAGCAGCAGTGCACTCGGGCAGCCCCCGCTGAGCGGGCTGGGTTGCCGCGAGCGGCTGCAGCACACTCAGTGCGCTGCAGGCTGTGCCCGCGCTGCTGCTGGTGCTGCTGCGCTCGGCTGTGCTGCTGCCGCCTGCCGCAGAGCCTCCATCACATCATGCTCCTGCAGGGGGCAGGGACACGTTGAGGTAGGCAGCCATGAGCAGCAGGGGGTCGCAATGTGGAGGCCGGGCGGTGTGTCCCTCCATCACCCCATGTGCCTGCAGGGGCCTTTGCCAACAACGACCCTCGAAACCAGGAGTATGGGGACCGGGCGTGACGCCTGCACTTGGGCCCCTCTCTGGCAGTGGGTTCAGCCACCTCGAGCTTCCGCAGGGCAGGCAAGGCATGCCGTGAGGTGGGCAGCGGCGGGACCCTGAGCCAGAGCCACAACCACAAAGTGATGAAAGGCGCACGCAGGAACCTGCAACCCTCCCTGGGAAGGCTCCAGCGCAGCATGCCGGGCGCTACAGATGCGCGGATGGAAGGCACGGGCGTGGGCCGGCGCAAGCGCTGCGAGCACTGGCAGGCGTGCACTGCGCCAGCCCCCACCTGCTTGATCTGCTTGGCCCGGTTCAGCTTCTGCGTCTTGCTAAAGCCTGAGAACCCCCACGGTTTCTGCCATGCCCTGCGCTCGTGGAAAGGTTGGCGGTGTGGTAAGTGTAAGTGGGGGGCTCGAAAGAGCCCAAGGCCAGGAGTCGGAGCAACGTACACCAGCAGCAGCAGGGGCAGCAGCAACATGCAGCAGCAGCAGCACCACCAGCAGCAGCACCAGCAGCGGCACCAGCAGTGGCGCCGGCAGCAGCAGCAACGTTGGTCAGCAGCTGAATGAAGCCGTAGCAGGCGCAATGGCAGGCGCAATGGGACGCCGGCATGGCGCCCGCATCAACGGCGACAACAGGGGCTTGACGCAAGGCAGGGAGGCAAGGGGGGCAGGCGGGCTCACCGTCCGCCGGTGGTCTTCTTCACCGTCTCCAGCACCTGACTGACCACAAACTGCAGCCGGGGTGACTGCCGCATGCTGTGCTGGTGTGTGTGCAGCCCCTGGCAGGACGCCTTGTTGTTGCCAGCGGCGGCGCAGTGGCAGCGGCGGCGGCGGCGGCGGCGGCAGCGCCAGTGACTAGTGGTAGGAGCGTTTGGCGCTGCGGCGTGGCACACCAGCCACGCGCTGTGCTCCGTTATAGAGGGTTGATGGGGCAGACAGAGGTCGAAGTGCGGCGCCGGCGGTGGGAGAGCTGGGTTGGCGGAAGAAGAGAGGACGCGACGATAATGCAATGAAGCAATGTGCAAGGTATCAGAATGGGGGTAGGGTTCTGTCGCAGAGCCATCTTGTTCTTCGGCCAGTTCACGGCCAGTTCACGACCACTTCGCCATGGCCCCTTGGTCCCCCCGTTCTGATTCGATTTGTACTCATTCTCACATCCTAACATGCTGTAGTGGGCTCACATACATGCAGTGAGCTTGCAGTTCGGGCGGGCAAGGAATGGAGCGCCTTGCCTGGCAAGTGGCCTGCCTGGCGAGGACTCTGCTGGCCCTCCTCCTCTGGCTCAACTACACGCACGGTGATCACAAGGTATGCAGGCAATCCACACAGAGAACGCTGCGGTGGCCCACACCAGTACCTGCCTGGCTTGCCCCTCCCCTCTCCCGCTCATTCGGCGGCGGGGGTGGTACGGCTGCCGCTGCCCGCCCACTCTGCCTTGCCCCACCCCCGTCCTGCCCCCCGCACAGGCCCTGGCACAACCCCTGTCACAGGTGGCAGACGTGTCCAGCAGCGCGCAGCTGTACACAGCCCTTGCAGACTCAGCGGTGGGTGTGGTAGTGCTGCGCCAAGCTGGCGCCTTCTCATTCACGCCCGCCGACTTCCCGGCACCGCTGGTGCTGGAGCAGCGGCAGCTGCTGATGCGGGGGCAGTGGGGACCCGACGGGCGGGGGACTTATGTGAACGCCAACCAGCTGACGATGCTGCTCAAGGTGGCAGCGGGCGGCGTGCTGCTGCAGGAGGTGCGAGGGTGCGGTGGAGGGGTGGGTGGCCGCGTGGGCAGGTGTGCCAAGTCTGATCAGCTGTGCATGGCAGCAGCCTCCTGATGCACGTACACGTCACTGCCCTTTGGCAGCAGCACCTGTGCCTGCCGCAGTGTGGGCGTTGTGCAAATGCACAGATTGTACACACGCTGAGATGACCCATGCACAGTGACCACCAACTTCCCTGCCTTCCCCCCGCCCCCCGTGTGGCCCGCAGCATCTGTACGTGAATCGCTGCCTGCTGCCGCATGCACCGATCTGCTGCTTCTCTTACGCCAGCGCTGGCGGGCACATCCACGTGCGAAGCAGCACGCTGGCCGACGCATCGTGCACCCGCATCAAGCACAGCACGGCCGCAGGTTACCTGCTTCAGAGCGCAGCTGCAGCGCCCGGCGGCCTCAACGCCACCCAACTGGACGGCAGGTGGGCGGTGCATACCGGGGCAGGGTGGCAGGAGGAGGGAAGCTTGTTGCACTGGCATCTGGGGCAAAAGCTTTCGTCTCAAGAAAATAATGCATGGCAAGGAAGCCCTCTGAGAGCTCTGGGAGACACACCGCAGGCCGCCACCGGCCCGACTTGTACCCCAAGTGTCCCATCTGGCTGCTAGCCCCCCTGCCCGAACCTGGCCCGCTGCAGGAAGTTCTTGATCCACGACACCACCACCCTGCCAGGCATGGTTGCCGGTGAGGCGGCCAGTGTGCAGCCCGCATTGGGCAACCTGTCGGGAGCCGCCTGGCTGAGTGCACCTGCCTCACGCTGCGGCGGCGGCAGCTGGTACCGGTGCGGCCCGCACTGGTCTCCGTCAGCTGCCATGCCTGGTACTGCCTGGCGCAGCCTGGTTAGCCAGTCACCCTCTCCTGGCCCACCCTGGTCGCCCGCCTGCAGGCTCCACTTGGCGTTTCACTAATGTGACGCTCGCCTGCACCGGCGACGTGGTGCACACACTAGCTGTGCTCGAAAGCAGCAGCACGGCTGCCTGGGCGGCCACCCTTGCATCGGCCCTAGCGGCTGCGTGGTGGTGGGTGCGGCGCCGACGGGGAGGTGAGCGGGCGCCGGCGCTGGGCCGCTAGTGGTGGCGGAGGATGGTGATGTCGCCGGTGGGGAGGGGTGGTGACATCAGCGCTCATTTTCCCTGGCCTGCCCTGTGTAACCGTGTCTGCTGGCCTGACATGGGGCGCATGCCGCTTTCCACCCTGTCGACTTTCCACTGTACGCAGAGATTGTGACGGTGTCGGAGGAGCTGCCAGAGGTGACTGCAGCGCGGGCACGAGGCATCCACCTGCTGAAGCTGGTTGGCAGAGGTAGGCTGGCAGGGCTGATTGAAGCTCCTATGGTGTGAACCTTTGGATTGAAGGCATGGATTGCACCCTTGGGTTGAAGCTATGAAATGAACCCTTGGATTGGACCTTGGATTGAAGGCGGGCAGCACTGGCCGTTGGTCCTGTCCAACAACACACCATGGGCGCCCGCCATGAAGCAAGCATTCCTTGTGCCTGCCTCTGCCGCCCAACCCGCGCCTCCCCCATCGAGTGTTGTGCAGGCGCATACGGGAAGGTGTACCGGGCGCGGTGCGCGGGGCGGGGCAGGCGTGCCGTGGCTGTCAAGGTGCTACAGTTCCCCGCAAACGAGCGGGAGCGCGCACGCCGCGTGGTGGCGGAGTGCCAGATCAGCACACACCGCGGGCTGCACCCAAACGTGCTGGCCTGCTTCCACCACAGCACGGTGAGCTGGTGCCAGGGGTGGGGGTGGTGGGGCAGGGTGGGGGCTGTGGGCACATCCACAGGGCATGTGGGCAGGGCAGCTGATGAGAGGCAGGGAAGCGGCTTCCCGGTGCACCCGTAGCGCTCGCAGCGGGTGCTGCACTGTGGTGTGGATTGCGTGCTGTGCCGGCGCCCAGCAACTGACCTGCCGGCCTGCTCCCCCGGCCGTGCTGCACACCGCAGGTCATCGTGAGGCGCTGGCTGGTGCCGGCGGACCAGCAGTCCAGGTTTGTGGGCATGCACCAGTCAATCAATGAATTACCTTTGCACTCTCAAGTCCACCGGGCGGTTGCTGGGAGAAGGCAGCTGTGTGCACGGGCTGTTGGCACGCGGGAAGCCGGTGCAACGGGCACAGCCCAGCTGCTGCATGCCTGCCCGGTGTGTGGACAGCGGCTGGCGCCGCCTCCCTGCCAGCTCCCCGCCTGCCATGCCGCCCTCCTGCCCACGCTCCAGCACTGCTCGCTCACCATCAACACGTCCGTGCGCGCCCCACCTGGTTGTGCCTCACCTGTGCCTCCCGCGCTGCTCGTTCCACATCAGCACGTCTGTGCGCGCCCCATCTGTGCTGCCCGCTCGTGCTGCCCGTTGCATCTGCAGGGAGGCGGAGCGGGAGGGCGATGCAGCGGCAGGGGATGCGGTGCAGTATTGGGACACGATCCACACAGTGGACGCGGTCGGGGCGGCGCGGGGTGTGCACCCCTCCCCCTCCTCTCGCCCACGAAGCAGCCTGCCCCTCGCCGTCTCCGCCTGGGCTGTGTCGGTGGCGAGCAGCGTGCGGCGGGCCCTGCAGGGCAGCGGCAGCCGGCGCAGCGGCGAGCACTGCAGCTTGCCTGCAGGCAGGCAGGGCGGCACGGCAAGCAGCGGCGGGAGAGAGGAGAGCCAAGTCCAAGACATTCTGATGACCTTTCTGCTGATGGAGTACTGTGCTGGAGGCACGCTGCAGACCAGGATCGAGAGCGGGGCGTTTGAGAATGAGGAGAGGCAGGGCTTCAAAGAGGTGAGACCAATGCCGGCGCCAGCATGCCGCAGCCGGCCAGTTGGGTCACTGCAGCGGGCTGTGAGCGTGTGAGCGTGCTGAACGCTGCCAGCCCCTGCTGCCCAGCCCCAGCCTTGCAAGCGCCAGCCTGCACTGCGTCCCTGCTGACTTCACCACCGCTGCGCCTGCCGTGCCGGGTGGGTGTGCACGGCCCTGGACACTGCTGATGCGCCGCAGCTCCTCTCACACCGCCGCTCCTCGACCTTTCTGACATGTATGCTTCGCTCCCACTGTGAATGCAACGCAACGCTTCAGGGCTGGGTGGTGCTCACAGCGCTGGACGTCGCTCGCGGGCTGCAGCACCTGCACGACGTGCGCCAGCTGGTGCATCGAGACGTGTCCACCAGCAACGTCCTGCTGCAGCCAGACCCTGCAGACCCCCGCCGCTTCCGGGCGCTGCTGTCTGACTTTGGTGAGGCCGGGCGGGAAGGGCGGGTTGTGTGGTTGTTTCGGCAACGGCGGCATGGGGAGCCCAGCGGGCACAGGGAAGCAGGGCAGGCTGCCGCCCGTGCCTGCCGGCCCCCTCCATGCTTGCACCTCCATGCTGTCCAGCACGCATCCTTTGGCACTCCGCCCGTCCCCCGCCCGCCCTGCCCACGCCTGCAGGTCTGAGCGTGGCCCTGGCGCAGCCGCACCGCACCGGGACAGCGGCCCGAGGAACCGTGTCCTTCATGCCCCCGGAAGCTTTCCAAGGCGAGGCACCCGCCGTCTCGACAGCCCTGGACATGTACAGCCTTGGCATAGTGGTGTACTGCATGTGCTGCGGCGGCAGCACCCCCTACACCGGCCTGTCTCCCTTCCAAGTGGTGGGGAGGAAGCTGGAGGAGGCGCGGCAGGAGCGGCCGCTGCCGCTGCCCGCCAGCGTGCCGTCACACCTGCGCCAGCTCATTCGCAGCTGCACGCACTGGGACCCCCAGCAGAGGTGCGCGGGTGGGAGCCTGGGTGGGGACAAAGGGAGGTGGGGCTGGCACGGAGAGAGAGAGGTGGGGCGGAGGGAGGTGGGGGTTGCCGCCAAGGGCCAGGCGTGCCACGCAGGGCAAGCTAGCAAGGCGGCCAGTGCGGCCAGGAGCCCTGAGCAGAGCTGCTCTGCCCTTGCGGGTGACCAGGCTTTTCTTGTTGCCGCGCCCAGCCCGGCTCATTGCTTGCTCCCCTGTCCTGTCGTCATGGCTGCAGATGGAGCGCTGCAGCCGCTGTGCGCTTTTTGGAGGCGTTTGTTGGCGGCGGGAGGTAGCGCCCACCAGCTGGCACCACGCCTCTCAACTCTACATGCTTATACCGCTGCCCGGGTTTGGAACCGGCTTCCTCCACGTCAACGTCATCCTTTTCATTCCATCCTCCAGCCGCCGCCCATTTTGTGCCGGCCTCCCGTCCTCCCTCCCGCTTTCTGTACTTCCTTACGTCAATCATTCGTGATGTCCGTGCCAACCTACGCTATCATTTCGTTGGCGGTTCCGGAGGTTGAATGCGGTCTTGAACTGGCCTCGGACCTGGCGGCCGCCCCGCAGGTCCCACCTCTCCTTCCGCCAAAACGCCAGCTGCCCTGGATACCCGCCCAAGCTGCCCTCCCCAGAACCTCCCGATGTATACTTGCCTGAATCCATGGTCTTCAAAGCTCACCTGGCCGCACCTAAGCCCTGCAGCTCACGCTCCTGCGACTGCACTTTAATCCGCTCGCCCCTCTCCTGAATCGCTGCCGGTGATCCCCGCCGGTGATCCCTGCGACGGCTGGGAGAGGAGCGGGCCCTTTCCCTGCTGTCCATTTTTTCCATTTTCCAGATTGCAACCCTTCCTCCCCCACCCAAGTCAGTAGACCAATGACCCCCTGTACCGCGGGCCGGCCACATGCCCTAGTGAACACATCCTGTCTTCTTCTCCTCGCGCTGACCCACGCTCACGGGACGTCTCTCGACCGCAGATGAACATGCCCCCTTCTGATTACTGCCCGTCTACCTGATGAATCTTCTCTTCACATGATTTAAAGCCATTCACCTGTCCGCTCAGGCTTGTTCAGAGGCGAGCGGGTCGCCAGGCCAGAGTCCGAAGTCAGCCGCCGCGCTGTGCCCGCCACCACATGGGCTCTGAGGGAATCTGTTCATCCGCCCCTCTGGATGTTGCAGCAATTGCTTCCCAACTATCTGCACATTCACAGGCATCGTTTACGCACCTGAAGGAGAGCAGCTCTGCTGATTGATGGCGAGGGGCGGGCAGGCCTTTGGGCCTGGGCTCCGCCTCCTGCCCGTTCTGTTGTTTGCGATGATATTCAATCCCTGCGCCCAGGCCACCACCCGGGTGCGGACGGCGTCACGCCGTGTGTATGAGCGGAGTTTGCGTGGGCGCGGAGTTTGCCGCCTCCGCTGCCGCTGAGCAGCTAGATTTCAACATGTGATCTCGTACGAGCCCCTTCCGCTCCGCTGCAGGAAGTGGCCTCCGTGCTGGAGTTGCACGGCGCGCTGCAGGACCCTACAGTGCAGCACGTTCGCCTGCTGCCGGGAGGTGGCTGGAATTTTAGCAGCGATAACTGGCCCAGCCAAGTGCTGGTGCAGCGCAGTGTGACCATGACTGGCGTCGCAGGCGCCGATGACAAGCCGCCCCACGGTGAGCGACCGGCGTGCTGGTGTTTTGCTGTGGGGCTGCTGCCAGGCTGTGCGGAGCTGCCAGCCTGTGGTGCATGCTTCATGCAGGTCATGTGCAGGAATGTGAGGCCAGGCAGGGCTCTGCAGCTGCGCTAAGAGCCGAGCAAAAAGGACCGCCCGCCGCCTCCGCCGCCTTTGCCCCAACAGTGCACCTCCCAACCCTCCAACCCCTGATCATGTGTGCAGTGGACGTAAACCAGATGACGCAGCTGGTTGTTGTGGGAGCCAACGGCAGCCTGTACCAGCAGAACATGTTTGTTGACGACTGCCTGGTGCCCGTCATGCCGCTGCTGTGCTTTGCGGTGGGTGCCGACAACGGCAACATCACAATGGACCAACTTGTGCTGGGGGACACATCATGCACTGACATCGCTCGCTCAACCTCCACTGACTGGCTGCTCAAGGTGGGGTGCTGGGCGGAAGGGTGCTGGAAGGGGGCAGAGGCCCGGCGGGGCGGCGTGGTGCAGCGCGGTGGGGCGGGAGCAGGGCAGCAGTGGGTGCTGCGGTCATCACAGGTGCTTGCTGGTGCGTGGGCAATGCACACGTCATCGCGACAGGGCTGATCACTTGAGACTGGTGGGTGTGAGGCACGCTAGATGGGTGCTCTTGCTTCGCCAGGGGTGTCTGGGCGGGGTGGGCAGGGTGCGGCGGGGGGTGGGGGTGCAGGCGGCCCCCCTGCCTCGAGTGGCTTGAGGCCTTGGGGTGCCTCCGGCACAGTGGCCCCGCTTTGGCCGGCTGTTTACGGCCTGGCTGGGCATGAGGGTGTGATGGTGCGCACGGCAGGGAGACATTGCTGGCCGTGCAAGGGGGCCGCTTGCCTCCCCACGCTCGCCTGGCCCGCCTGCCACTGGCATCCCTGCCTGCTTGCCTGCCGGCTAGCCACTCTTACACACGCCTCCTGTCCTGTCTCCTGTCCCGTCCTGCCCCTGCCTGCCTGTGCAGTCTGCCTATTGGGCCACGTGGACCACCAGCTGGGCCAAGGTGGACGACCGGTGAGCTCACGGAAACCCTAGCAGCGGTTGGGGAGGGAGGGGAGCAAGCCGCTGGGGAGGGGGTGGGGAGGGCGGTGTGCCAGGCAGGGTCGGCTCTGGCCGCACCCGGTGGGCCACAAAGGGTGGCCACGCTGGCTGGAATGGAGCGACTGGGAAGCCCAGCAGCCATGCACGCACGCGGTGCCGCTGTTTGTCTCGTCATCAAGTCATCCTGCTCCCCGCCTCCCCCTCCCCATATCCCCTGTCGCACAATGCACGTGAAGGCCCCAGGTGCCAGTTGCAGCATGCCCCAGGCGTCCCTCCCCCACTACCCCTTTGCTTCACAGGCTCCTCCCTCCCTTCCACCGCTCCCTCCCTCCCTCCCTGCTACCTCACCCTGCCTGCCTCCCTCCCTGTTTAACTGCCCCTCCCACCCTCCCCCCCTTCCCTCCCCATCCCAGCAACCGCAGGTCGATCCACGTGGAAGTCACGGGCGTGGTTTCCGGCATGCCTCAGGGCTCCGTCCCCACCCCCTTCCACCTACCCCTCCTCCCCCTCCCACCTACCCCTCCCTCCCTCCCTCCCTCCCCCTCCCCCTCTCCTCTGCAGGTCGATCCACGTAGAGGACACAGGTGTGATCTCCGGCATCCCCCAGGGCGTGCGCTGGCGCATCGTCAACTCCACCTTCCGCTGCACCGGCAACGAGACGCACGCCCTGCCAGGTGGGGCGCGGGACAGGCGAGCACGCGGCTGCTGGCATGCCGGGTCTGGGGCCCTAAGCCCTTACTACCCTGCCACAAACCAAGTTGTTGGCTTGCAATTCGGAGCTGTCAGTCATTGCTACACACTCACCGCCAGCTACCAACCAGCTGCCACCCCTGCTGCCCCTTGCCTGTGCGCGCCTTCCCGCCCCTGCCAGGCACCGGCGCCGCTGACAGCGTGCAGTTTAGCGACGTGCAGCTGCTGGCCGCCACGGTGGCCGCCCTGCTGGCAGTGCTGGCCTGGGCTTACTACGCGATGAACCGCAACGGCAAGAGGGTGGGGAGGGGGGAGGGCGGGGGGGAGGGGAGGGGCAGGATGGTTGGACGGTGGGGCCTGCCTTGGTATGTGGTGAAGTGCGGCGGTAAGAGGTCGAGGGTGACGTGGCAGGCGGGCAAGAGGCGAGGTGCGCAGGGCAGGCAGCGATTAGGATGCAGGCTGAAAGGGAGGGTCGGGATGGTTGGCGGTGCGGCCTGCCTTCCTATTTGGTGAGTGAGTGGCGACGTGAAAGGGGCGTAGGGAGGGGGAGCAGTTGCGAGAGGGGCACTGCATGCAGGGCAGGCAAGGCGGGGGTATTGTTATGGGATGAACGCGTGTTGCGTACTCGTAGCACTGGTCGTCAGCAGGCAAACGACGTGAGGCACAGGTGATGGTATGATGATCATGGGCCCGATGAGATGTGAGCACATAATGCAGGATGGCAGCGGGCATCGGGCTCCCTGGGAGCTGAACCGCCTGCCTGCATGCCTTTCTCCCGCTCACGTTGCAGTGGTGAACGTCAGCAAGCACGAGAGCGCTGAGGTGGCGGTGGCGCGCTCCAAGGGGATCGTGCTGCAGGCCCTCATCGGCCAAGGTGCGCCGCAACCTGGCCGGCCTGAGTACATCGTTTTTAATTGACAGGATCCCCCAGTCAGTGACTCTATCCAAACATGCATTAGTATGTTCTGGGGCGTGAAGCGGTGGGGGCAGCATGCGGCGCCGGGCTGGGACAGGCATGGGGGTCGCAAGCTTCCGCTCCATCTGCCTCCCTTCTTGCCTGCGGCGGCGGGAGCACGGGGGCCGGTGAGCAGCGCCATTCCCCCACCGGTGTGCAGCCCCCTCCCTCTCCTCTCACTGTCCGTCCCCTCCCCGCCCGGCCATGCAGGCACCTTTGGGCGTGTGTATCGCGGGCAGTTCAGGGGGCAGACCGTTGCCATCAAGGTGATCGAGTTCCCGCTGTTCGAGCGCCGGGCGGCTCTGGAAGTCACAAAGGTGCGGCGGGCAGGGAGCCAGGGGGAAAGGTTGTGCAGGCGACATGTACGTTTGGTGACTGAGAGGGGGCAGCACGTTGTGGCCTGCCCTGCCCCGGTATGCACCAAGTCTGGCCTGCCCCCGACCTGGCCTGGCAGATGCCTCCGTGGAACTGTTTTTGGGGTATGTTGGGGCGTCACTTCCCCAATGCCGCCAGCTGCCGCCTGCCTGCCCAGCATGCATGCCCCCTTTGGTATGCCCGCGCCCGTGCCTCGTGCAGGAGTGCCAGCACGCCCTCTCCTGCCACCACCCCTGCGTGGCACAGTGCCTCACCTTTTACACCGTCACCGTGCGCACCCACCTGCGGCGCCCACAGCTCCTGGCGAGCATGCTGAGGTCAGTGTGTGGGGCGGGCGGCGAGGCGTGAGCTTCAATAGAGCAGGCGGCAGCGCTGCCCTCGTGCCTGCGCGCTGACCTGCTGCATCGCGCTTCTTCATCCACGCCCTGGTATTGCGGGTCGCTTCTTCGCACACACGCCAAGCAGAATGCTCTACTGCGATGCACCCCTTGACCCTCTGCTGCTCCACTGCGGCGGCGCACCACTTCACCCAGGCTGCCCAGATGCGCGGCACCTTCCTGACCTCTTGCCTGGCACATGCCTGCCTGTCCGCAGAGAGGGGTATGCACACGAAGCGCAGGAGCAGCGGGAGCAGGACCAGGGGCGCACAGACGAGTCGCCAGCGGCAGCGGCGGCAGTGGCGGCGTTCGGTGCGCAGCCGGAGCAGCAGGCGCAGCAGGCGCAGCAGCCTGAGATACAGCCAGAGCAGCAGCAGCCGGCAGACGACGGCCAGCCGTCCACCAGCGCCGCCGGCGCAGCACGCGCAGCGCAGGCCGCGGGCGCAACAGGCGGCACAGCAGGCGCGGCCCCAGCTGCGCCATCCACGGCGCCGGCGGCGGAGCGGGGGGCGTCGGCCTTTCCGCCGTCGCCGACGCCGGGTGATGCGCTGGGCAGCGGGGACAGCAGCGCCCCCAGCAGCAGCGACGGCACGCTGGAGGGCGTGATGACGCTATTAGTCATGGAGTACTGCAGCCTGGGCAACCTGCACCAAGCCATCTGTGCCGGCCGCTTCTTCCTGGACAGGCGCTCCCAGCTGCCCAACCTGGTGAGGCTCCCTCGATTGCCTGTGTGTGCCAAGGTGCTCACAGTTGTTTCAGTAGGGGACTGTTTTTTAAACAAACAGTGGGTTTCTTTGGGCACCTCGCCACCTGCGAGGGGTGCTGCTCCCTCCTAGCGGCTGGCCATTCTGGTGCGCGGTTGTGTTTGGCGGACGCTCAAACTGTTGGGTAAGCAATGCAGCGTGGCTGCCAGTACTGGCCATCGGCGTTCACCTCGCACCCCTGTCTGCCACTAACTCACGCAGGCCTGGACCGCTGCCGAGGGTGTGCAGCGCTCCCCACTCTTGTTGTGCCGTTCCCCATGGCCTCTCCTTTGCACCACTCTTTTCCTTACACCACCCCACTGCCACCAACCCCGCAGGACTGGATCTGCCGCACGGCGCTGGACGTTGCCCAGGGGCTGCAGCACCTGCACGACGCGCTCCACCTGGTGCACCGGGACGTGTCCGCCAACAACGTCCTGCTGCAGCCAGACCCCTCAGACCCCCGCCGCTTCCGGGCCAAGCTGTCCGACTTTGGTGAGGCCGGGGGGGGCAGCTGTGTGCTGCTTTCCTTGGTTCCTTGTTTTTGGTTCCTTGTTGTCAGCAGGGGCTGCTGTGTGCTGCTTTCTTTGGTTCCTTGTTGTGTTTTTGGTTCCTTTTTGCCAGCAGAGGCACAGGGGAGCCAAGGGGGGAGGCCAAGGGAGGAGTGAGGCTGGGGCAGCAGCTGAGCTTCTCGGGCGCGCGCCGCCTTTGATGCCGTATCGTGTTCTCTTTTGGTGGCAAGCCAGGGGGGGATGGCCGAGGGAGGGTGGCTTCTTGAAGCCTAAGCCTGAAGATGTGAGCTGCAAGGCCACGCTGCCAGGCGCTTGTGTGCTTGCTGCTTGCAAGCTTCAAGGCTCAGCCGAGGCTTGCCTCGACTCCTTGTGCTGCCTAGTAGTGTGTGGGTTTGGAGCGCAACCGGGTGGGTGGGCAGCGCATGCCAGGCATTCATGCCGGAGTGGCAGCAGGCAGCGGACGGGCGCCAGCTGGACACGTCCAACACCACGCACCTCCCTTCCCCTGCCCACCCATCTGCATGCATGGCCGCTCCTGCTCTTGTGAACCCTCTTCCTTGTTCCCCCTCCCCCTGCCTGCCTGCCTGCAGGCCTGGCCACAGCGCTGCGCGACCGCCAGACGCACAGGACCTCGCAGCTCAAAGGGACCGCCGAGTTCATGCCCCCAGAGATGTTCACCTCCGGGGAGGTCCGCTTTGCGGTCGACATCTACGGACTGGGCATCGTGGGTGAGCCCTTGCCTTCAGTTTGGCTTGGTGGAAGGCTTGTGTTTTTAATTCCCTTGGTGTGCGTTGGTGCCTGCCCTCTTCCACGGCCTGGTGGGCATCGTGGGTGAGCCACCGCTGCGCTTCAAAAGACGCTTGGTTGGTTGGATGCATGTGGGTTTCGTTAATGCATGTGGTGGCTTGGCTGAATGCATGTGGGTTGCGTTGAATGCATGCGGGGTGCGTTGAATGCATGTGGGTTGCGTTGAATGCATGCGGGGTGCGCTGCGGTTTGCCCCCCTCAACGGCCTGAGTGAGCATTGTGGGTGAGACCCCAGCTGGTAGTGACCGCCCGCCTCTTTGACGTGATTGCTCGCCGTGCTGCCCCCCCTGCTCGACCCGCCGCGCCTTGTCCCCCCCCCCCTGGCCCCGCTCAAGGCGGTTCTGTCCAACACTCGCCTCGTCCCTGCTTGCCCCCGTGTCCGTCCACCGACCATCCCACTGCCTCGCCGCCGACCACCCACTGCCGTGCAGTGTACTGGATGTGCAAGGGGGAGGGGCCCTTCAATGGGCTGGCCCCTTTCCAGGTGGTGGGCAAGAAACTGGAGGAGATGCACCGCAAGCAGCCCCTGCCCCTGCCCCCCAACATGCCCGCCAGCCTGCGCCAGCTAGTGTGGGACTGCACCCACTGGGACCCACACGCCAGGTGGGTGCGTGTGTGGGGGTGGAACGGCAGGCTGGCTGGCTGGCTGGGAGGGTGGCTGGTGAGGTGGGTATGGGGGAGGGGAGTCAGGTCGGCTGGCCGGCTGGATGGGTGGCCGGCTGGCTGGCTGGCAGTGCACGGGCTGGGCAAGTGGGCACACCCGCGGCCCCTGCAGCGCGCGGCGGCTGGCTGATTGTGTGGCTGGGTGGATGACTGGCAGTGCAGGGGCTGGGCAGTGGGCACGCCCGCAGCCCCCGCAGCTGGCCTGCGCCCCGCCCTCTTGCATTACGCAGCGGCCACCCTCAACCTCGGGATCTGAGAGCACCCCCCGCGAGCCTTGGACAGTGCTGCACACACGGGCATCCAACTGCACGTCCACACGCTGCCGCTGCTGCTGCTGCTGAGCATGGGGCAGTGCTGCACACATGGCCACAAGTGCAGGCTCACACGCTGCCGCTGCTGTGCCTGCTGTGCCTGCCGTGCCACGTGTGCAGGCCCACGGCTGGCGAGGTGGTGTCCCGCCTGCGGGGGATTGTGGGGCGGCTGGCGCAGGGGGAGGAGGAGAGCGAGCTTGTGCTCCCTAAAAAAGCCTCCTCTGCATGACCACCCCGACCCGCTGGCGCTCCCCGCCAGGGCACCTGCCCCCAGCCCACGGCATCATGAGCCGCGTGGCGTGGGAGAAGCACGCCCCCTCCAGCAAAAGGCCTCATCTGCAAAGGCATGCGCTGTGTGCTCGGTGCACACCTCGCCTCTCTCACGCCGGCGTTGGCCGCTCATCCCTTGCGAACGCCGCTGCTGGCTCCTCGTGGACTTGAAATGTAATTGATTGATTGACAACCCTGTGCGCCCTGCGCCGCATGCCGCTGCCCGTGCCGCGATTGAAGCCTGCCACCCTCTCCCACATTCCGCCCGCTTGTGTCTTGCTGCAAAAGCTGTGGGCAACGCCCCGCGCTTTGCGCACGCCCCAATAAACTCTCCTGCTGGCGCCAATAACGTAACGTGCATCACGACTTCCATTCCCATTGATCTGAGCGCTTTCAACTTGAACGATTGAATGCCTTGACTGCCTCTAGTTGCCGTCTGGCTCTCGGCTTTTTCGCACCCCCACAACCACCCTCCCACCCGGCCCCATGCTGTGCCCCACCCCCTGGTCGCTCGGTGCGAACAGGCACACGCACGCTGGGCGGCGGCAGCTGGCCGCAGCAGTGCCGCAGTGGCGCCTGCGCACGGCGCACATGCCGCGCGCTGCAGGCCGCACAAACGTACACGCATTTTCCTAGCTCCCCCCCCCCATGCTCCTCCTCGCGAGTCCCGGAAGCGCTCGGTGCGCGCCCCCCAAATCCTACACCTTCTCCCCCTCTTTTCCGCCCCCTGCATTACGTTTCATGCCTTCTCACCTTTTTTCCAAACACGTTTGCAAAGTACCGCCCCTTCTCTTTTCCTGCGCAATCCCTTCACTTCTTTCTGAACGCTCTCTGCCGTCGAACGCTCTTGCAGTCGGATGTTGTGATTACAGCGCTGCGGCCCGCACATGCACTCCGCTTCCCTACAAACCACCGCCCCCTCCCGAACGTGTGCCCGAACTTACCGCAGGCAGCTGGCTGCACTCTCTGCACCTGTCATCCCCTTGCATCCCGCGCTTTGATCTGTAGTACCGAAGCAATCAGCCTGCCTTGTGACCCCTCCGGCTCTTTGAGTTTGAGAGCCCGAGACGAGGGCAGACCCTTGCACCCACCCCTGCCATGCTTGAAATGAGCAACTCCCCTCAAGCGAGCCTGCCACACCCTCGGCTTGCTCCTGGGGCCAGTTGCTATTGTACCGCCATGCTGCTGTTGACTAGCGGGTGACGGTACTGCCGGCAGTACCGCCGCCCTGCTTCACAACAGCAGCCCCTCACTCCCGCTTTACCCACTCCTCCCTTGCACCTGCATAAGTGCCACATTCAGAGCCCTCCCTCGCTTGCCCCATGGCACCACATGCCCCCTCCCTGCACAACTACTCTCCTGTCACCCACGCACCCAACCTCTTGTAACGTCGTAATGCTCTGAGCAGAGGGCCACGCACTCTAGCCGGGAGAGTGAACTGGCCAGCAGCTGGAGTGTGCGCTCATGTGCCATCAGGCCCGGGGGGGGCAGCAGAAGGTGAGCAGGCACCTTGCCGGCGCTACTGCCGAGTCTGCTGCCTGCAGGCCGGTGCTGCAGGCCCCGGTGTTCCTGGTGCAAGCGGGGTGGGAGGAGGCTCTCATGCAAGTCCACACCAGATCCCCGCACCGCTCCGCAGCCCCTCTCCACCTGCTGGCCCCATATATATGCTGCCCTGTACTTCTGGCCGAGTTGCTGCCTCAAACTGGGGGCGTTCCACACTGTGGTAGGGTTGTCAATGGTGTGGTGCAAGGCCGTGGGGTGGCGCAGCCAGGTCGCTAGCCTGGGAGCTAGAGAGACACGGTCAGGGGATTGGGTGTGGGCGAGGGGAGGGTGCGGAGTTTTGGGCCAGATGGGCCGGAGGCTTGCAGGGCGGAAATGTCGTCCCTGCGGCTGCGCTGCTCTGCTGGTGCCCTTATGCACGCCCTGGAGAGTGGTGCTGACGAAGAGGTCACGACGGATCAGGGGAATCAAGAAATCATGGGGGCGGATTAGGATGGGTTGGGCGGTCACGTGAGGGAGGATGGAGGTGGATGTGTGCAGTGCCAGGCCCAGAAGTCGTTGCAGGGTTTGCAGGGCTAGCCACATGCCGGGCGGGAGGCAGCTTGCATGGGTGACACCAACGGCGCTGTGCATGCCGCGGGGGCTTGTCCGGGCGTTTAGCTGCACTGCAGGCAGGTGTAGGTGCCCGGGGCAGGGCCGCAGGCAGCGGGGGCCGGGCCTGCAAGGGACCAGGGGAAGCCATCCGTTAGCGCCTTTCGTGCATGTGCGTGTTGCTGGGCGGCACACGGGGCCTGCCCCGCCGCCTGCCGCCCAGCTGCATGCATCTCGAGGCGCACCCAACAATACAGCAGCTGAGCGGTGGGGCGCCAGCTCACATCTCACACGGCCGTTCGCAGGGCACCCATCCCACACCACGCAACCAACCCTCCCTGGCCCATCCACTCCACCAGCAGGCGGCCCACCTGCGGCAGTGTGCAGGATGTAGTCGCACAGAGGCTCTCCAATGACCTTGGCCGAGGGCCAGAGGGTGGAGGAGCCCGAGGTGGAGGCGCGGGCGGTGTCCAGCCAGAAGGTGCCGCCGGCGTGGGACGCCACGAAGTAGGAGCCCTCGCACTTCCACGCAGCGGTCTCGTTGCCTGTAACAGAAAGAGAGGGAAGGTGGTGGGGGGGGGGGCGTGGGGGACAGGCCGAGGGCGGGGGTGCAGGAAGTGGGAAGCCACCGGGTGGTTGCACCCTGCTGCTGTGGGTGCGCCCAAGCAGAGTGTTGAGGGCGGGTGCAGGGAATGGTGTGGGGGAAGCGAGGGAGGCGTGCGCCTGGGTGGCGTCGGATGTCCACCCCTGCATGGCCTTGCTTTGCCTGCAAGGGAGCTGGGCGGGTTGGACGCGGGCAGCAGCACTCCCAGCAGCAAGCAGCCCGGCTGACAGACTCTGCGGCACGCACGGCGGTACGTTGAGCAGCCTGCTGCTTCTGGTGGCATGAAGGTGCTCTTGCGAGTTACGCTTCAAACCTCCAACTCCATGATATCTTTATCGATCAAGTGCTCACCCGCGGGCAGCTGCCAGTTGATGAAGAGCTCGTCAGTGGTGAGCGCATCCTCGGCACCAGCAAAGTCGCCTTCGCACTTGGGGGTGTGGGGGAAGGCGGCTGCAGGGGGTGACAAAGGGGGAGCAGATCGGGGGTGGTGGTTGGAAGAAGGAGAAGGAGGGGAGGCAGAGGGGCGGCTGAGGTGTCACAGCGGGGCATTGCAGGGGAGAGCCTGGTGTGTGGTTTGGGAGTGGTGGGCGGGCAGGGCGGTTGGGGCCAGGCGGGCGGTTGCGGGCACCGCTCGGGGGGCGCACAGCAGCAGGGGAAGGCGGGTTGCACTCACGCTGCTGTGGGCAGGCGTAGAAGGTGTAGGTGTTGTTCATGGGAACCTGCGGGGGGCATGCGTGGCACTTTGATCAGTTGGGATGGTTTGCTGGTGGAGGGGCAGGGCAGCAGGACACAAGCGTGTGAGCAGTGCATGCGTAACTACCGTAATGCAGGCCAACCCAGCATGCTCTTTACCTGTGCTGCACCCATTGGTCAGTCGAGGCTGACCGGCTTTCAGCAACAAAGGAAACAGGAAGTAGGGCTCATACCAAACCACAGCACCAAAGCTCGCCTTGCCACAATCCTCCCACATCGTTGCCGCATTCCACGCACACGCACGGCCACCCACGTGGGCTCGGCCGCACCGGCAGTGACTGTGGCTGTGCAATACTAGTTATGCAGCCGTGCATGCTTTTCCAACTGTGAATGTGTCAAGCAACCCTGCGCCGTGCCCCACCTGCAGCTCTGCATCCTGCCCACGAATAGTAGCCAACTCTGCATTCTAACCAGGCTGTTCCAAACCACCTGCAAAGCAACCCCCCTCACTATACAGCAAGCCCGCCCACCTGCAGCTCCGTGTGCTGCCCACAGGTAATGCATAACTAGGCAGGCAGTTCGAAACCTCTTGAAAGCAAGCCTGCCCACTTGTGACAGCAACCCTGTGCCCACCTGGATCTCCAAATCCTCCCCTGAGGTGCAGTCGCCGTCGTTGGGAGGCATGCCACCCTCCACATCCGTCTTAATCACCACCCACGTGTTGGCAGCAATGCCGCTGTTCCTCAGCAGCGGGCGGCGCCACCACTTCTGCGGATGGGATGGGATGGGGGCACAGGCGCCAGGGGTGGCGTGATGGGGCAGGCTTGGGCTGGGGGGGAGGGGGCAGCTGGGAAGAGCGGCGCTGGAGTGCTGGCGCTCCAGGGTGCTGCAGCAGCATGCTGCAGCTGCGCTGGTCGGAGCACACACCACCGGGCCCCTGCTTGCAGGCTACAGCCTTGGGACGGGCTGGGCTGCGCTTGCTGGACGCGCGGGCTTGCGCCGCAGCTGCGCAAGCTTATGCCAAGCAGCAGGCAGCGGGCAGCTGTGCCAGGGGGCACAGCCAACGGGACAGGCAGTCGCAGCAGGGCAGGCAGTATGGACTGAGCAGGCAGCACCAACCAACCTGCAGGCGGTGTTTGTTATCACTCAAAGACTTTGCTGCTCTCACAGGCAGGCAGGCAGCTCACCCGGTTGAGCTCGGGCCAGCCGGCGGGGGCATAGTCCACGGTCACTTGGTTGTCCTTCACGGCAGATCCCCACTCTGCGGGGGCAGACAGTGAAGGGGTGGTGAAGTGCATGAGTTGCGTCACGATATGTACTGCAGGCGCTGGTGGTGTGAGCAGAGCCCCGACGCGCGACCGCAGGCATACCCTCCACCCGGCCGCAGTGCCCAAGCCGCAGTTTAGGTTGAGGGTGGCGCCACGGGCCTCTCTGCCACTCGTTACAGGCTGTCACGCACCCCACCATTCATCATCATTGCATGCCAAGTCCTCCTAGGTAACTCCTCTAAGCTGTCCCCCCCGCCCTGCTCCCCACCGACCAGTGGTGTTGGTGGGGTCTGTGAAAATGAACTTGCTGTTGTTGACGTCGCTGGCCTCGGCAAACAGGAAGCCTGCAGGGGGGCAGCAGTGCGGCTGGGTAGGTGGCGGGGCCCGCAAGCAGTGACGTGTTGTGCTGGCACCAGGGGCAACAGGGGCAGGGGCGGGACCCCAGAAAGCGGGGCCCCGCCCGGCCAGAGATCCCCGGAAGCAGTACTGCCTGCAGCTGCTGCCTGTGCCACCACTGCCTTGGCTGCCCTGGGTGAGTTCTGAGGGCCCTCACCTCCAAACGTGCCGGTGCCGGCGTAATACATGTCCTTGCGTGACCCAATCACGCGCCAGCGGTTGTCGCTGCGGGGGCGGGGGCAGGGGGCGGGCGGGGGGGAAGAAGATGATTGGATCTTAGAGGAGATGATCAGGCAGCGACTGCCTTGGGCTGGGCCCACGGTGGATGCTGCCAGCCCTCCCAGCATAGCTAGCTGGCGAGCTTGCAGGCCTCCTGGCGGTAGTGCTACGGGGGCCGCACTCTCTCCTCTCCTCCCCACCCAGCCAGCGCTGCCTGCCATCTCACATGCAGGTGTAGTTCTCCAGGCCGGTGGCTTGGAAGACGGCTGCAACCACAGCGCCGGGCGGCGGCGTCAGCCTGCCGGGCTGCATTTCACCGCAGGTTGCCAGCCGGGAGGGCGCGACCTGGGCAGCCAGAGGGGCAGGACAGGGGGTTTGAGCGTGCAAATGCAGGCGGTCAGCGCAGGCGGGGCACAGAGGTGCAACGGAGCGGGTGGCGGCGCGCTGCGAGCGTGGCAGTGGGATCCGGCAGGGTTCAAAGGATGTCCGGATGGCAGGAGCCATAACTTCAGATATATGCAAATGGAGTCTCAAGCACACTGCAGATGGGTGGCACGACATGCTGCAGGGAGGGTTTGATGTGGAGGGGCAAGAGGGGTAGTGCCGCGTG
Source organism: Micractinium sp. NFX-FRZ (assembly GCA_029339195.1). NCBI lineage: Eukaryota > Viridiplantae > Chlorophyta > Trebouxiophyceae > Chlorellales > Chlorellaceae > Micractinium > Micractinium sp. NFX-FRZ. Next base: position 106,718 of record JAPTJF010000014.1, read on the forward strand.
CCGCCAGGGGGGCAAGAGCGGGTGTGCTCACCCAGGGCTGGGGTGCCTGCAGCAGCGAGCGCCCGCTGCTGGAGTCGGCTCCCAAAGTCTCGGGGGTCTGTCGCGCCTGGCAGCATGCCGCCGCAAGGGCAACAAGCAGTGCCACCGAAACCCGCATGGCAGTCAGGCGGCTCGCGATACCGGGGCCGTCGTCCGAGAGTGGGTTGCGACAGTCAGTAGCGCAGCGATCGGGGTGCCGCGCAACTTTCGAAGCATTTGCATGTGGAAGCGCCACGCTGGCTTCCGCTCGCCACCTACCTCGCTTCGCCACGCCGGCCAATTGAGACACAGAGGTGGGACAACTCACGTGCACGTGTGGATTGGCAGAATTGGGCCGGAAGAATGGGCTGGGGCCACGCTTCCTCTGCTACCCAGAGGTGGCCTGTGCTCTGCCACCGCCCCCATCACTGTGCCTCATTCTCCTCGTCTCCTCTCAGTTAAGCATTGCAACTCTTTCGAGGCAGTCTTGGGGGAGGTCTGCGCTGCCCCTCACGTGCGGCGCACCCTGCGCAGCCCCTAGGCACCGCCCCCCATGCACTGGCGGATGGCTGCACTGGTGGCTCACAGGCGCTTTGCGCGTGCACACCGAGGCATGGAACCTAGCGCCTACCATGGCAGCCCTGGGCGCCATGCCCGCCCCGCTGCTGTCAATGGCAGCACACTCGCTGCTGCCCTGGCCATTGGGAAAGAAGTGGGCTGGCCATTGCAGTCGCCACTCACACAGAGGTTAAAGTTGCTCTGCCACACAGTGTGACCAAGTAGTGGTAACAGACGAAAGTGGTAAATCTGGCTCGTCGTAATCTCGCTGAAGGAAGAACAGGAAATACAGGGAAACATGTAAAGCTAAGGTTATCTACAAGTGTGTGGGGACCACCAAAGGCGTCCAAGCTGCAAGGCCGCCAGCTGCCCACCTGCCGCTCGCTCTGCAGGCGCTAGCTTGCAGATGCCCCCCCCGCCCCCTCACTACTCTTGCAAGCGGTGAGGGAGCGGACGGTGTGCGCACGTGGGTGAGGACAGAGGAAGCCGGCCGGGCAGGGTGCCCGGGGGCTGCACCTGGCCAGCTACCACTTGCAGGGGGTGCTCATGAGCTGGCAACACTTGGCCGTTGTGGCCGGGTGCCCGGAGTGCCCGGAGTGCCTCCTCCCCTCCCTGCTCTGCCCCACCGTCAGCAGGCTCAGATGGAGCGCCTGCAGCACCAGCAGCGGGAGACCGTGGGATGTGGTGAGAGAGTGGGAGATAATGCCGGCCGGGTGGCACCTGGTGCCAGGTGAGCCAGAGCAGAGGGTGCAAGTTGTGTCAGTCTTGGCACTGCCGAACATGGCAGTGGCACGGTCTGCGTGAGCAAGGAGGAGCCACCCATTTTGCAACCGCCCAAGTTGGTAGCTCACCCTTCTGCTTAATCTGAGGGCGGCGGCTGCGTCATTTTGCGAAGCTCCTCCTGCTTGGCAGCCAACATCTTTGAAAGGTCTGCCACCGTCTGCTTCAGCAGCACCCTCTCCTCGTTCCACGCCGCCTGGTTGCGTGCCTCTGCCTCCATGGAGGACTGCAGCGCTTCGGCGGACGACTGCATCGCTTTGAAGGCCTGAATCGTCGTGAGCCTCAGGTACTTCACCTCCTCTCGCAGCTGCTCCATCAGCTCGGCATTTGCGCTGCCGCTGCTGGAGCCGCTGCCAGCGCCGCCGTTGCTGCCGCTGCCGCCGCTCCCGCCGCCGCTCCCGCCGCCGCTGCCGCTGCCGCTGCCGCCGCTGGCGCTGGCGGTTGGCTTGTCAGTGAGCACTTTCGTGCTTGTGCCAATCGCAACACCCTTGGGAACGTCTGTAACAATGTACACCAGATCCAAAGGCACCGCCTGCAGCGTCACACGACAAGACGCTGTGTGCTTCTGGCGGAGCTCCAGAGGCTGGCGCTGGCGGGGAGCTCACCGCCGGCGGGCTCACGGGTGTCGCCGCTCCCAGCGTCAATGCCACCAGTGACGCTGCTGCCTCGGCTGGCGCAGATTGGTTTGGCGGCACGCCTCAGGGACGTCCGTGTGGTTGGTGCCGGCTGGTCCAACCGCTGCGATGTGAACTTGCTTTGAACGGAGTGTGTGCCTCCCATTGCCAGTGACTTTAAGGAACAAGCGGGACATTCGCCTTCGCAGGTTTGACTTGCGTGCTACGCCTGGTGAGCCTGCTCACCGCGTGCCCTAGCCTCCATGAAATCATGTACCGCTCAGGCACGCCTCGAGACACGTTTCAGGCATCTGAAAGAAGCTTTTGACTGCCAGGGCCCCTCACCGCTCCTGCTGCAATGCTCCGCCTCACTGCCAGCTTTAGAACCCCGGCCTGGCCCTCGTCACATCATCGATGTTCACCACGAGCCTCAAAGCGGGCGGCACCAGGGCGGGAGTGCGCACGCAGGCTGGCGGCGCACGACGGCTCGGCCGCTGGCAGCGGCGCCGACGAGGAGCTCCCGCCGCCACCCACACCTCCTGATTTCAACAGCAACATCCACGACATCCCGACTAAAGAGATTGTTATGGAGAGTGGACCGCTACCTAGCGGAGCACAAAGCCTGGGAGCTGGCAGTGCAGCGCCGCGAGGCTAGGGAGCAGGCGCGCAAGGCAGCGGGCGTGCTGCCGCCGCCGCCGCGTGCGCCAGCGCTGGCCCCACTCGCCTGCCTGGCCGCTGCGTGGGCTCCGGCTGCAGACAGCACACTGCCAGCAGCCAGTGCGGCGCGTGAATCTGCAGCACAAGCTGTGGCGGCTGCTGCAGTCGCATTCGCTAATGCGGCTGTGGGACACGAGGCCGCGGCAGAGGCGGCGCACGCCGCTGCAGCCACGCAGCCAGCATCGGCGTTGGTGGCGGCCGGCGAGGAGTGGCTGCGCGCGGGTGTGGCATGGCGCAAGGCTTCTGAGTCTTTGGAGGCGGCGCGGCATGCACACCCTGGGGCGGACGCAGTGCACGAGGCTGCAGCGGAGGTGGAGGCGGCGCACCGCTTTAGGCGCCAGCTGCGCGGCCTGCGCGGCCCTGCGGATGAGGATCAGTTGTAGTTGGAGCGACGTAGCTCTGTTGCAAGGCGCGCTCACTGCTGCGCGTTGCTGTGGCGGGGGCTGCATTGGCGGGTGGTGCAGAGCGCACCGATTGTACGCCTCGCACGCAAGCGCCATGCGCTGCCCAAGAGCGAGCACGCCTTGCGCGCGCCATGCAATCGTGTGCATGTGCGTGGCCCCGGTTCTGCCGTGCTGGCTGCCTTCAGAGGCAACTTGATCACTTTGTGTTCCCATCTGCAGGGCAGGAACTGCTAGCTCACTGCAGCCATTGACACAACCCCAGAGGTGGCAGCAGCGGCTTGTGCACGGCAGTAGTCACGCCCTGTCGTGCCGCCGTTGCAGCCCGTGTGTGCGCTGCGGCTGGCTCCGGCTCGCCTCTCAATCACCAAAAGAAGTTCTGTTTGCCACGCCATGTTTCATTTTGCTGCGCCTGCTCGCCCTGCCTCCATTGTTGCCCGTTTTACTCTTCCATCGTATGCTCCCTGCACAATCCTCCTTTCAGATGTCCACCTTCCACTTTTAGTGGGACACCCTCTTGCTGGTCTCCTGTCTCCTTGCAAGTTTTCAACACGCGCATCACGCCTCGAGAACTAGGTCCTGCTCCAGCTGCGCCTCCTCTTGGCCCACTTTGCTGGCGCTGCCTGGCTGCGGCTGGCACCCCACCTCATGCGGCCCTAAAGCCGCAGATAGAAGTTTGAGTTTTCATTCACTGCTGACAGCGTTTGCATTGGCCATACTGATGCAAGTTTCCAGGCAGATCACATTGAGGTCGAGTTGCTCGGCAGGCACGTACGCTGAAAGGTCGCAGGTGGTGCCGAGGGCATATGGCTGGCCAGCTGACGCGGTGCGAGGGCAGTGCCATCAGGTGCTGGAAGCACTGCTGCTGGCCCCTCCGCGCTGGCACCGTGGAAAAGACAGGATGGATCTGATGCGCATCCTTCCTCCCACAGTCATGGTATCAAGCGTCTCAGCCAGCTCTGGAACCCTGCGCCCATTGCCGCCAGCGCCGCTGCCTCCCGCCCACAGCGTGCCCGCATTGCGCCATGCTAGAGCAGCTGAGCGATCGACGGCGCTCCCTTAGGCCCATCAAAGTCCTGCTGCTCCTTCAGCTGCTCCTTCAGGCTCTGGTCAGGGCAAGAGGCAGCCGATCGCGCCAAGGTGAGGCCGCTGCGACGGACGTCGGCGCGATGTGCTATGGAGCTCGGGACACATGTGGCTGGTTTGGCGCGTTGCTTGTGGTATGATGCGCCTGCCGCCCCTGCTACTCCCTCTCATCCTCTACTCCCGCCCACCCGCCCCCTACCGCCTCCGCTGCCGCTGCTAGGCCGCTGCCGTGCAATGGCGCCGCCTCAGGCGCCGCCTCCCGCCTGGATACCCCTGCTGCACGAGCTGGTGACCACCGAGGCAGCCTCGGAGCAGGTGTACAGCGAGCGGGCGGGGGAGCTGGTGTCACAGTTGAGAAGCGGCGGTGGGGGGGGCGGTGCAGCACCCACACCCATCATTCGGGTGGTGGAGGCCCTGGGCCCGTTTCTGACGAGCGAGAACGATGGCCAGCGCGCACGCGCCACTGGCGTGCTCGCAGAGGTGAGAGGACGCACGGCAGTGGGCTGGAGGTGCACTGGCATGGCGCCCACCTCACTGGCTGGCGGGCTGGCGGGCTGGTTCTCAGCTTCAGCGTCGCCGAGCGTCCCTGCTTCACATGCGAGGGAGGCTGCCCTTCCTGACTTGCATTGCACCCTCTGGTGCCCTCGCTGCGTGCCCCTAGTTGTCTGCCCACACCCGCATGCCGCACTTGGCTCACGAACCCTCCATCCCCTGCCCTGCTTTCCTCCCCCTCCTCCCTCCCCGCCCGCCAGGTGGTGGAGGCGCTGCCAGTGTCAGCCGGCACCGCCGGCGAGGTCGCCCACTTGGCACACTTCTTCACCTCACGACTCACCGACTGGCCCGCTGTGCGCGGCGCGCTGCGCGGCTGCCTGGCGCTTGTCACCCGACGTGGCACACACCCCGCCACCTCCCCACCTCCCTCTGCCGCTGCTGCCGCCGGGCAGAGCGCCGCCCAGCAGCTGCCAGCACCAGAGGAGGGCGATGTGGTGGAGCTCATGCAGGCATGCGCGGCCAACGTCTTCATCCGGGCGCTGGGCCAGCAGGAGCGCACGCTGGCCCTGCGCCTGCTGGCGGGTGCGGTACAGCGGTACGGCGGCGCCCTGCTGGCGGCCAACCTGGACATGCTTGAGTACGTGATTGCCTCGGGTGGGTGGGTGGGTAGGGCGTCACCGTCGCAGCGGTGGGTGTGGGTGTGTGGGTGGGGTCTCAAGTTACAGCGGGTGGGTGTGGGGGAGTTTGGTGGGGTCATGTACCACAGCAGGCACAGCATGGGCAAGCACGGTGCATCATCGTCAATATTTGGTGTGCCGATTTCGATGGCACGGCCATGAGACAGCATGCGTGCACACCTGGATGGGACCCTACCAAGGCCTCAGGTGAGGTGCGCTGGGCTCAGCAGGCACAGCAGCAGGCACAACAATGCGACGCATTCGACTGCCCATGCACAACACCAGGTGTCCATGTGGGCTGGTGGTGCATCGCGGCCCTGAGCCGGGCCGCCCGCATGCCCCTGCCCCCGCCAGGCCTGCCTACCAACCCTGCACCCACCCTCCCTGATCACCCCGCTGCCTGCCCGCCCGCCTGCCTGCCTGCCTGCCTGCCTGCAGTGGATGGCGAGAAGGACCCCCGCTGCCTGCTGCTGTGCTTTGAAGCGGTGCAGCGCGTGCTGGAGCTGTACCACGCGCAGCCCCAGGACTCGCTGTGCCACGAGCGGTTGGAGGTGGGTCCGTGGTTCAGTGGCCAGACATTTGATGGAGCTGGTGGGTCGTTCAGAGGGGTCGCCGTGTGCAGCCCCGGGAATCGCTGTGCCACAAAGCGGTTCGAGGTGGATGCTAGTGTGCCTGATTTCTGGGCGAGCGTGTGTGCTTGGGAGCCTACTACCAGCAGCGCCCGAGTCTCGCTGTCCCACCGACGGCCGTAGGTCGTGCGGGCGGGTGGGCGCGGGTGGCTGCCGGCCGCTGCTGGCAGGTGTGCCCTCCTCTCCGCCTGCTCAGTGCCCTTGCCTCGCGCCCCGTATTACCACTGCACTGGAATGCCACTGGCAGGAGTCTGCGGAGGAGCTGTTTGAAGTGCTGGCCTGCTACTTCCCAGTGACCTTCACCCCGCCGCCCGGAGACGTCAATCGGTGCGGGCTGGGATACCACGCACGCAGCACGCCGCCGGCTCCCAGCACAACTCAGCCCACAGCTGCATGGGCACTCTCGTGCTGCTCGGCCCCTGTGCCCCTGCCCTGCCCAAGCTCACCCTTGGCCCGCCCCTGTGCCCCTGCCCCCACTCCTGGCCCAGTTCCTGCTCACTTCGTTCACACACCCGCCGTCTGCTTGCAGGATCACGCGGGAGGACCTGGCTGCCGGGCTGGAGTCCACCCTGGCGGCTGAGCCCCTGTTTGCCCCCTTCCTGCTGCCCCTGGCGCTGGAGAAGCTCAGCTCAACACTCAGGTGGGATTTCAGGCCTGGTATGCACATGGGATAAGGTGGGGGCCTCCTACTGCTGCCCCTGGCGCTGGAGAAGCTCAGCTCAACGCTCAGGTGGGACGTTAGGCCTGGCACATGTTTTGGGGCTGTCGGCATGTGAGGTCAAGGCGCCCAAACAGGGGGAGCCTTGTGCTGCTGCCCCAGGTGGTGGAGGAGCTCAGCTCAACGGTGAGGTGGGGCAGGCGTGCAGGGGTGTGTCCTAGTTATGCATAATATGTTGGCAGTGGGCTGTGTTGTGTGAGTTATCCCACGCTGGGTCCTGCCTCTCGGGCCCTCTCATTGGCCCCCACCTGCCCTCCTGAACTCCGCCTGAACTGTATCTGACCCCTGCCTGCGCCCTGCCTGCGCGCTGCCTGACCCCTACTCCCCATATGCCCGCCTCTGCTGCAGGCAGGCCAAGATGGATTCCCTGTCGCTGCTGGGGGCCTGTGCCGCCAGCTACGGCTTGGAGCCGCTGACCGGCCACGTCAGCAGCATCTGGGCCGCGCTGCGTGCTGAGCTGGCAGCGCCTGCAGCTGAGGGCCTGCTGGCTGCTGACTCGCTGGCAGCAGACGAGACGGCGGGGGCGGCGGCGGCCTGCCTGACCCGTTGCGTGGTGGCTTTCCAGCTCTGTGCGGGTGGTGCCCAACTGACGCAGGTGCCAGCTGGCGCCTGCCTGGCGGGCGCTGTGCTGGCAGATGCCAGCATGCAGGACATGCTCGCCTGCATTCGGGTCCCTGGCGAAGACCCAGCCAAGCACCGGCGCAGCACCCTGCGTGCCCGGGCGGGCGCCCGTGCTGCGCAGGCGCTGTGCCGTGCCGGCGGCGCGGCGGCCGCTGCGGCGCTTGCGCAGCTGCTGCCCCCGCTGCTGGCTGTTGCTGAGCAGTCATCGGTCCAGGTCAGCACTGCCAGCTGGCAGTCGCAGTGCCTGGCCTGGGCAGCGCTGCAAGAGCTGCTGCAGGCGGCGGCAGACGCGCCAGCAGAGGCAGCCGCGGGTGCGGACGCTGCCCTGCTGCAGCGTGCGGTGTCCGCAGCCACAGCTGCCCTGGCTGCTGCTGCCGCTGAGCAGTCTGCAGCCATGGAGGAGGAAGGGGGAGATGAGGAGACACAGGTGCCGGCAGACCGCTGGCCCATGGTGCCAGAGCACTGCACGCGGGCGCACGCAACGGCGCTGCAGCTTGCCATGCTGGCTGGCGTCTTTGGAGCGCCACACCTGGCGGCGGCACTGCAGCCGGCGCAGGTTCAGGCTGCGGTGGACAGCGTGCTGCAGCTGCTGTCCGTGCCTGGCAGCCCGCAGCATCAGCAGCAGCAGGCGGCAATGGCGCCGCTGGTGGCCCTGGCAGGCAGCAGCCACTCCTCTGTGCTTGCAGAGGGAGCGCTGCCGCAGCTGATCGCAGCGGCGGGCTGCCAGCACTCTGCGGCATCGGCCCTGGCTGCGCTGCAGGCGCTGGCTTCTGCCAGCAGCGCCCTGCAGCTCCAGATTGTGGCAGCGCTCGACAGCGCCCTCCAAAGGCAGCTGGCGGCAGCAGCGGCGGCAGAGGCAGGCGCAGGCGGCAGCGCTGAGCAGCAGCTGCTGTCGCAGCTGCTCCAGGCAGCCACTGCCGTAGTGTCGGCAGCGCCCTCTGTGCACGATGCACGGCCCGCAGTGGCAGCAGGGGCAGCAGGGGCAACAGGGGCAGCGCCAGGAGGAGCGGAGCCAGCGGCAGCCTCCTTTCAGCTGGGGAGGCATTTGTTTGATGCCGTGCTGCAGCTGCCCCACGCAGCTTCCGCTGCCGCGAGCGCAGATGTGCAGGCGGCATGCGCTGAGCTGGCGTATCACGCGATGCGCACGGCAGCAGCGTCAGAGCAGCAGGCCCTGGCGGCGGCAGCCGTGGGTGCGCTGCAGCGGGCGCAGCACCTGGCGGGGCTGCAGGCCTGCGCCGCCTGTGCGCTGCTGGTGCCGCTGCGTCCAGAGGTGGCGGCTGCCCTCCCAGGCGGCCCGCCGGCAGCCCTGGTGCAGCGCGTGGTACAGCTGGCTCTGGCACAGCCGCAGGAGGGAGGCTCAGTCACGCGCTGGGCCTCCCTGGCGGCTGCGGCCCTGCTCAACAAGTGGCCTGCAGGTGCGTGTGGGCCGATGCGGCTGCTGGCTCCATGCTGCCGCTTGTGTCCTTTCTGCCGTCTGCGCCCTGTGTGCCGCTTGTATCCTGATTTGCTCCCTGCCTGCATCCTGCCTGCACCAGCGCCTGCCCGTCTGAAATGTGCACTCCTTGCCTGCTTGCTGATACAAGGACCCCGACGCTCAATTGTATTATCGGCCTCCCACTGCCTCCACTTCCCCCAACCTTCTGTTCTGCAGATGCAGACAGCCTGTCTGCCTGCATCTCGGCAGCCCTGCACGGCGACCTCTACCCGGCGTGCGGCCTGGACCCTGCGGGCGGTGCCAGCGGCGGCGCCAGCGCCCCACCTGCAGCCGCACCCTCTGCCTGGACCTGCCTGGCGACTGTGTGCCGGGGCCTGGCCATGCGCGGCCACCGGGAGGCAGAGGCAGCGGTTGGTTGCACCCTACGCAGCCTGGATGCGGCAGCGCAGCGCTGGCAGCAGCAGGCGGGCACAGCAGACGGCGGCCTGGCGGGTGGCGTCCAGGCTGCCGCACGTTTCCTGGGGGCCGTGCTCGAGGACGGCGGCAGCGCCAGTGGCAGCAGCAGCGGCGCCAGCGGCGCCATCCTGGGAAAGCAGTCGTATGCAACAGCCAGGCCGCTATGGCAGCAGCGGCTCTTCACTGCAGCTAGCGGGCAGCTGCTGCCTCTGCTGCAGAGCAGCTTGGAGCAGGGTGCCAGGGCGGGGTCCGAGGCGCAGCTGCGGCCGCCGGCCGGGGAACCACCCCGCCCGGCGCTGGCTAGCCCGCCGCTGCTGCTGGCACTGGGGCACCTTCTGCAGTCGGCTCCCACGGCTGTGCTGCAGCAGCACCAGACGCGCGTGCTGCCCTGGCTACTGCAGTGCTTGGCGGCTCTGCAGGGCGGCCCGCTGGCTGATGGCGAGCTGCTGCAGGCGCTGCTGCTGCTGCTGAGTGCCGCACTGATGAGCGAGGCAGGTGTGGTTGTGTGCGGAGGTTGTGTGGGTCGCCCAGGCAGGCGGGGGCGTCTGGGCTGGCCGGGAGGGCGGGCAGGGCAGGCAGGGAGGGATCTTGGTGGGGCGTGAGGTCTGCGGGCAGCGGTGCCGTCGCCGCCTCAGGCTGTTGCCCGCGACTGCCACTGGCTGCATTAAAAGGCTGCACACCCACCAAGCGCCACAACCGCCTTCCCCCTGCCATCCCGATGAATCTCCACCCTCCCCCTGCCACAGGCCGGCGGCAAGCCGAGGCCGAGCTCCTGCCACGGCTGGTGCCCACCCTTCTGGATTTGGTTCGATACCGCCCAGCGGCGGCAGTACGCGAGACGGCCCTGCAGTGCCTCATGCTCCTGCTGGACCTTCCCTATGCAAGCCTGCACCCCTACCGCCGCCCAGTGGCAGCAGGGCTGGCTGCAGCGGTGGACGACAACCGTCGCACGGTGCGGCTGCAGGCGTCACGCTGCCGGCAGGCGTGGAGCGCAGCGTGAGGCGCTGGCTGGCGTGCAGCGGTGGCGGCAGCGGCCAGCAGGGCTATTCGCGGCGTTTTGTGCAGTGCGCATCGCAACCGACAGCTGCCTAGATCACGTCTCTGTCCTAGCAAACCCCTGGGTGGTAGCTGTGCCCATTGAAACGCCCTTTGCTCTTCCAGCTCTCGCCTTCAGCTCTGCCCTGCTCCGTCCATTCACCCACCCCTCTGCTACTGATGTGTGTGTCTGTTGCCGGTTGAGTTGAGAGTTCCACACAGCGCAATGCAACAGCTGGCAATAGCGTTGCAATCAAGCACAATCAGCAAACACAAGCAGCTGACAGCAGCCCAGGGCACGAGCTCACAATGCCCCCTCCCACGGTCTCAGGCTCACAGCGCCCTAATAAGGTGCAGCTTTCTGCCGCTCACTTGCGGCGGCGCAGCTCGCGCTTGCTGCCGCCCGCCCCCTCGCCCTCGCCCCCGCTGGCGTCCGCCTCCGCGCCCGCGCTCGCCGCCGCAGCCGCCGTGGCCGCTGCCTCTGCCTGCTCGCGGGCCACCCGACGGTAGTAGCGCGCCCGGAACCCCTGGTGGATGTTCATGACCTGGCGGTTTATGATCCATTCGGGGGCCCGCTTCACAACCGCCTGCTGCAGGCCGTGGAACCAGTAGGGCGTGAAGCTGTTTTCGTAGCCCAGCTGGCGCAGCGCGGCGGCGGCCCAGGTGGCGGGCGTGGGGGCGTCGATGCGTGCGCGCCTGCACAGGGACGGGGCACCCGGGGGGGAGGGCAATACATGGCGGGGTGGGGGCGGGGCGGGCAGCAAGGCGCAGCGGCCAGGCAGCCGCCCACCCTTCGATCGCTGGGTATCGTAAAGCCAACTTGAAGCCAGCTGATTTTGGACATTGTTGGTGGTCACGCACCCCCCCCTCTCCCTGATGGACCACATTGCACGCAACCGCCAGACCATGTTCCACACCGCCAAAGATGCATTCTGTAGCCCCCACCCACCTACCTGATTTTGGACATCTTGGTTGCCACAAACATGGGCGCCTGGTTCTGCACGCGCACCCCCAAGGGGGACAGCTCCGCGTCCAGGGAGCGGGAGAACGTGTCCACGTACGCCTTGGTGGCAGCGTAGACTGCAGGGGAGGGACAGACGTGTTGAGAGAGGGCGACTGCGGCAGACAAACGCCCACATCTCACACACACACACACACACATTACGGCTGTCGGTTGGCAGGCGTGAAGAGGGGGAGAAGAAGACGTCCCAAGCAGGTCGGTTGCCCCCCTGCCCTGCCACGCAATGCCTCCAGCGTGCCCACACAACCCGCGGGCCCCGGCGCACCGGCCAGCAGGGGCGAGGTGGGGATGACGGTGGCCGCGCCGCTGCCCACGTTGACGATCACGCCCCGCCCGCGCTCCCTCATGCCGGGCAGCACCATCTTGGAGAGCTGCAACAGGGAGGGAAGGGGGCGGAGGGGCAGGGAAGGGTTGGTAGGTATGCAGGCATGGGACCAAGGACGTCACACAGGAGCTTTGCAGGATGCACACAGACATGTGTTTGAGGTATTGACAAGGGAGCATTGCAGGGGCGGGGCAGGGGATGTGGATGGCGGGGCGGCACCAACTGGCAGAGCTGCGGAGGGGAAGGGCGGGGCAGGGCCCGTGTGGCTCTTCGCACATGATAAGATTGGTGATGTGTTTTACCCCGCAATCCACCAGTGTCGGCAGGCATGACACAGGAGCAACGGTTGTGCGCAGAGCGGGGCAGCAGCACCATTCCGCAGAGCTGCGGAGGGGGAAGGCAGCCCAGAGCCCAGCCTCTCCTGTCAAAAGAAAGAACCCGTCCTAAGAAAGAAGAACAGGAGCCATCTCACCATGGTGGGCACCAGCGCGTTGATGTTGATCATGTCGTACACCACGTCATCTGGCACCTCATCCAGGTAATCTGGGTGGTCATACGACAGCCCAGCATTGTTGATGAGCACGCCCACCTGCGGTGCACAGGCAGGCAGGCAGGCAGAGGGGGTCGTTATGTCGTATGGTTGGCCAGCGCTTTTCGGGCGTGCGCTTTCCGGGCACGCGCTGTTGCTGTGCCGAGCCCCTGCTGCGCTGCTGCACGGCGGCGGCGGGGCGGGTAATGGCAACTGCATGCAGCAGCGGCTTGCCTCCAGGCCTTCCAGGGTGGCCCCAATCTTGTCAAAGGTCTCGGGGCCGGCCTTGCTGAGGTCAGCAGCACAGATGCGGGCCTGGATGCCGTACTTGGACTCCAGCTCAGCGGCGCACTCCTTCAGCTTGGACTCAGTGCGTGAGATGAGCACCACGTTGAGGCCTTCGGGTGAGGAAGAGAGGAGAGGGTGAGGAAGGCAGAGCACGGGGTGGGCAAAGCAGGGGGTGCGTGGCGGGTGTCGGTTGGCGCAAGCGGATCGACGCAAGCGCTGGGCAGCCCGTTTCGCTGCAACCAAATGGACCAGCCCCTCTGTCCAGCCCTGCTGTGCCATGTAAACGGCAGGCCGTCTGCTCACCCTTCTTGGCCAGCTGGGTGCAGTAGGCCTTGCCGATGCCGTCGGTGCAGCCCGTCACCACCGCCCAGGGGCCGTAGAACTTCAGGTTGCGCCCCGGGCGCAGGAAGTAGGCGTAGACGAAGCGCAGCACCCCGAACACGAAGCGTAGCGCGGAGAGGGCCAGCACGAGCAGGGCCAGCGCCAGGAGCGCGGTGCCCGCCGCAGAGCCGATCAGAGCCTGCAGCTGCGCCTCCAGCATACTGGCAGCCTCGTGAAGGATCTCCCCAGATGTTGGCATGATCAGTGGCATGCGCCGATGGGCTACCGGCTGCAGGAGCCAGCGGGCCAGGCAAACACCCTGTCCTGGCGGTGTTTGAATCGCAACACCCGAAGAGAGCGCTGCCTGGTGTGGCAATCAGCACAGAGTGCGCAGGGAGCGCCGAGGCGAGGCCAATATGGAGTTTGCTGGTGTGCCGCTGCGCCTGCTGCGGCGGCACAAAAACACGCGCTGCTCTTTGCGCGCCACTGGCTTGCCTGCTGCTAGCTTGCGAGGTGCATCAGGGATTGCATGCGCGTCGTTCATTAATCTCATTCAGATTCCAGACAGTAATGCACTCTATCTACGCTGCAGAGGGGCAGAGCGGGGCAGCCATGGGTAGAGGGCAGGAAAACGCAGCCAGCGGGGTTGGGAAAACTGTGGGCTGCAGCGACTGATCAAGGGGTGAGCAAGGGAGGAGATGGGAGCAGGGGAGCAGAGGAGCGCCGACAGGGTTGTACAGAAGGCGCACAGGCAACAGCGGCAGCAGGGAGAAGGCGTGGGTACGCAGGGGGTACACGGGAGCAGGCACAGGGCATGTGTGGCGCCCCATGGGGGGGCCACCTGGCCGAGAGAGAACACAGGTAGGGCAGGCAGGCAGGCAAGCAGGGGAAGGAATCAGACGGGGGCGCAGTCGGCTGCGACGGCTTGGTTGCCACATCAGCACTTGATGCGACAGGCCAGCGCCGCGTCACGTCTCGCCAGCACGGCAGCGTGGTCCGCGTGCACGTCAGCGCCACGTCACGCCACGTCAGGTCAGCGGCGTGCGGCACATGGGGCACTTCTGGTGCCTCCACAGCCACGTGTCGCAGCAGCGCGAGTGAAAGACGTGGTGGCAGCGCCGCAGCTCTCGCACATCATCTTTAGGCTGCCACTCCTCCAGGCAGATGCCGCAGGCTGTCACCCTCAGCGGCCCCGCCCCGCCCGCCGCCTCGCCGCCGCCCAGCCGGCGCCGCGGGATGCGGCACAGCGCCGCCTGCATCACAGCATGGCACGCGCAGGGCAGGGATGGGGTCAGCGAGAGCTGTGGGCAGGGGGGCCTGGGTGTTGGGGCAGCGGTGCTTTTGTCATGCACCGCTCCACCACCCTGCTCACGCCAGCTCCTCTCCTCGTGTCCACACACCCCAACCCACCAAAGGGTTCACAGGGTGAAGGCAGCCTCCTCAACCAACACCTGCTGCTCCGCCCTCCCGAAGCTTGAAGAACGGCTCCACCCCCTCGCCCCACCCCACCTCCCCCAACACTTTGACATCAATCTCGCCCCGGCCTGCTGCTCCGCCTCCCCCAACCGAAACAAGAGCCCCTCAACGCCATCCGCACGCTTCAGCAGAGTGCTTCAGAAAGTTCCCACGCTGCCACACACCCGCCGTAATAAAAATGAATCACCAGCTGCTACCCTCACCTGCTTGGCTGCCCCACCTCCGCCGTCTGAGAGTGCCGCAGCTACAGCCCCTCGCCCCCACCCCCCCAAATTCACAAGTCCCCACACGTCTGCCCCAAACAACCCACCTGCTGCTCCGCCTCCCCAAGCTGAAAGAAGAGCTCCAGCACATCTACGGCGCGCTGCAGCAGGGACTCCAAAAAGTCGCCCAGCTGCACAGGAGGGACGAAGGAGGGTTGCCGTGCGTGTCAGTACGTGCCGCCACAGCCTTTGCTGCCAGCAAGCAGTGCATTCGAGCCAGTTGCTGTCAGTGTGTTTGGGGCAGCAACGAGTCGTGCGGACGAATGTGGCAGCCAGGGAGGGCACCTGGGTGCAGCACATTGTGTGACAGCCAATGCTGCCAGCAAGCAGGGTGTGTGAGCCGGCAGAGCAAATCATGCGGTTATAGCATGCAGCCAGGGAGGGCACCTGATCGCAGAACACGGCGAATCGGTCCTCAAAGTGCAGGGAGGCGTCGGGGCAGCGCACAAACAGGTCCCAGATCTGAGGGAGCAGAGGGGAGGGTGAGGAGGAAGAGAGAGGAGGAGGGACAGTTGAGGATGAGTGCCAGCCCCGGCCGGCGCTAGCTGGCTTGCTGCTCAACATGCTGCATTTCAGCCAGGGTGTGAGCGTGGCAATGCTCGGTCCTGGGCGCACAGCTGCCCTCTGCCCCTGGTGCTGCCAGGCAGCGCATCGGCATGGCAAGCCCAGGGGTGGGTCGGCAGGCCCGCCGGGCAAGGCAGCGCCACAGCTGGGAGCAGCCGCGCGGATGGGCATTCAATCACCTCCACAAAGCGCTCTGCAGCATCGGGAGAATGCAATACTGTTTTTAAAAACACATGGACTGGGGGCACCACATGACAGGCAGCGAGCATGCGGCGGCCGGCGCGCCGACAGGCGGCCGGCAGGCCCAGCCTTCTCAAACCACGCCTCAGCTGGCACACGAGCGCATGCGCTGTCCCGGCTTCCCAGATTGGCGCCTGCACAGCAGTGCTGCTGCAGCTCACCCAGGGTCTCTGCTGTGTAGGGGCATCGCGAGCGGAAGCCGGCGTACAGCACCCGCAGCGGCGCCAACTGCTTGGCCAGCTTGCGCACCACCTCCACGCCTGACAGGGTAAAGAGACGAAATGGACAGGCGCAGAAGGTGTGAGGATGAGTGCAAACAGTAGGGTACAAGCTGTTAATGTAGAGGGGCTGCTTGCTGATTGCTGGTACTAGCGCAGGTGCGGCGGCTGCAAGGCGGGGCGGCCTGTCCGCCGACGAGGGTGGTCGGGGAGCCGACCGTGCCCCACCCGGCGCCAGACCGCCGCTGGCCCCCGTCTGGCGTGGGGAGCATGTGAACCGGGCCCGAGGCGGCAGCAAAGACGTCGAGGGGCCGCGCGCTCGGCTCCCCGCCTCCCTCCCTGCTGCTGTGCTGTTGGCTGCTCCACAACCCAGCACGGTGTTCTGCGCACCCACGCCACTGCTCGTCCCACTTACAGCAGCCCGCTGCCAAGACGTTTAGCAGTATCAAGGCGGCACAGGCCGTCTCCAGCATAGTTGTTCCCTCGGCACAAACCAAGTGTCGGGAGGAGCCGATCGGCCGACGGACTCTTGTCGACAGGGCCCGCTCGCAGCATGGACCGCACCGCCCAAGCCTTGTCCTCTCTTCGTCAACTGACCACGCATTAGATTCAGTAACAAGCTTCAGGCAAGGGGCCCGACAGGGAGCCCGAGACTCGCTGCATGGCATGTGTGTCGTCGAGTGAGACCCTCTGCTGCAGCCGAGCAGTGGCTTGCCACCAGACCGCCCAGCAGCATCCTGCAAATGCTGCGGCAATGCGGCACGGCCTGCAGGGCCGCTGCGGCAGCGGGGCGGCAGTGCAGGCAGCGGTCGCTGGCGGCAGCGGCGGCGGCCCAGCAGCAGCAGCCCTCCCAAAAGTCGCTTGCCCGCTCAGTGCGGCCCATTCCCATCACAATCGTTACAGTGGCAAAGGGCAGCAGCAAGGGTGCAGAGCTGATGGCGGGCGAGTGGGCCGACAAGCTGCGCAGGTGCGGCGGCCGCTCCGCGGGTGCAGCAGCCGGGCTGCCCAGCTGCTCTGTTGCGCTGCATTACAGCCAGATGCTGCGGCCAGGGTGCGATGCGTCCTGCACCCCACAACGGATTGGCAGTGTTGAACTGTGCCGTGCGCTGCCGGTGCCGCCATGCCATGCCCCGCTGCTCCCCTCACCGCCGCTGACCCACGTCGCAGGTGGATCCCCTGCCCAGGTGCACCCCCATTGCAGCGCCTGCCGTCCCATTGCTTCCTCCCCGCCATTTTTCCGATCCTTCCCCTGCAGGCGCGCCATCCCCACAGAGCTTCATATGAAGCCGTACCCCTCGGGCGCCCAGGAGATGGCCAGCTGCATTCGGCCGCATTCAGCCATGCAGCACCACCCTTGTGCCGCCCCCCCGCCCCGCCCTCTGTGCTGCAGGTACACCAGCCTGACAGAGCTTCAGGTGAAGCCCAACCCAAAGAACGCCAAGGAGACGGCGGTGGCGGTGCAGCACGAGGGGGAGCGGGTGCTCAAGGCGCTGCAGCCCAGCGACCGTGTGGTGCTGCTGGACGAGCGGGGGCGGGACGTGTCCAGTGAGGACCTGGCCAAGCTGCTGGCGCAGGTGGGGGCGGTGGGTGAATGATCGTGTATGATGTTGGGGATGCAAGCGGGTGCTGCTCCTGGTGGATTGGCGGGGGCGGGGGGCCTTGCCAGTAACGACTCGGCAAAGTTAGAGAGGCGGGCGCAGGCGGGCGCTTGGGTGAGGGTGTGAGTACGCGGGCCAGGGTGCAGGGTGAGGACGTGGCGCACCCGTTGGCGCGCCTGTTGGCGCAGCTGGCCGACGTGGGGCGGGCGTGAGGTTGCTGTAGGATGGGGCAAGGGTAGGGTGGGATGGGTGGATCATGCCCCACCTCTCCTGCCTCCTTCCCTGCTGTGCCTGCTGCAGGCCTCCGACCAAAGCTGGCCCTCTGTGGTGTTCTGCATCGGGGGCCCCTTTGGGCACTCCCCCGCAGTGCGTGCGCGCGGCAACGACACCATCCGCCTCTCAAAGATGGTGCTGAACCACCAGGTGGGCTGGTGGGGCGGCTGCAGGCTGTCTGTTGATGCATGGGCTGGTGCTGTGCTCGTTCAATGATGACCTCCGACCGCCGCCATTCAGCTGCAGCACACCTGGCTCGCCAGCTGGGGAAGCTGCAGCCGCAGGTATCACCGAGAGTCCGGCACCCAGCTTGTCCTCTCTGCCCCATGCGCCGCCTCTCACCCCCCACCCCCATTGACTGCCCGCCCCGCTTCCGCAGGTGGCCCACGTTGTGCTGCTTGAGCAGCTGTACCGCGCCTGGACCATACTGCGAGGGGAGCCGTACCACCACTGACACCGGGCCGCACCGCCGCCGGCACCGAACCACGGCCCCATCACACTGCCACCAGCAGACCACCCCTGATGCCCGCGGCAGGATGACTTCTGACCACGACTCGCAATGATTGCATAACTATGCGCATGACTTTCATGAAGTTGACTAGCCCAGCCTCTCTTCCTAGAGCTGCCTTGACCTGATGAGCAATTCTTGAGTGGCGGACGCAGCGCTGCCGACCATGCACTGAAGAGCACCACTGCCCCAGCCCTACATCACCTCTTGCCCTTCTTCTCTACTGTTGCTCCATTCCTTGCCCACCCTCTACTGTGTAAACAGCGGCAGCAATTGAGCACAACAGCCATGCTCTGCCTCCTGCCCAGCAGGTGCCACGCCTGCACTCCTTCTCTGCCCTGCTCGGCCATGCTTGGCCATGCTCTGCTCTGCTCTGCTCTACTCTGCTCTGCATTACTGTACATCTACCCCACGTGGTGCTCTGTGCTTGCAGTTGCAGCTGGCTGCTCTTGTGAACATGCAGAGGTGTTGCCTGCTTAGAACACTCGCGACAGCAGCGCAAACACGAGCCCCACCCCCGCCCCCATGCCTACAAGCTGCAGCAGCCCGCCAGCGCCGCCCCGCCGCCCCGCCTGCGCCGCCTCCCCTGGCTGCACCGTGGCCTGACGGTACGCTGCCAGCCTGCCCTCAGGGCCGGGCCGAGGCTCCCCGACCGCCGTGGTCTAGCCAGTTGCAGGGTTCCAATAGTAAGGCAGGCCTGGGAGGATGGGGGTGGTGGGGGGCAGGAATGCGTGGGCCTGAGCGGATGTAAGGGGCGGGCGGGGGCCGGCGTGAGAGTTGGCGCTGCAGTGCAGGGTCGGGCGGCAGTCAGCCCGGCGCAACCTCGCAGACCATGCATGTGCAGACATCAGGCACACACGCAAGATGGTGTGCCTCGTAGTCACCTGACTGGGGATGCACCACCTCTTTCCACTCTTCCTTTGCCGCCACCAGTTGGTCAGGCTGCCCCTGCCCCGGCGGCAGAGCCTGCTGCTGCCGCGCTGCTGCCGCCGCCGCGCCCTCTGCGTGTCGTGGCGCGCGCCTCCCGCTTCCGGATCTACTGCTGGTGGCGAGGGTGCGCTTCAGCACCTCAGACAGCACCTCTTCCGACAACCCCAGGCAGCGACGAGCAGCGAGCATTTCGGCGCGCTTGATGGAGAAATGGAAATGAAAACGCGTGGTCGAGTGCGTGCATCACGGGGGCAGGGCGGTAGGGTCGGCCACACATCACAGTGCTGCCGGGTGGCGGCATGACGGCCAGGGTGGCGGCAGCGTGCAGCTGGATCACTGGGTTGGTGCACCATTGCTCCACGTACTGCCACCATGCATCTGTGATTGCTGCTACATAAAGCCGACGACACGCTGCCATGGGACCCGAGGCAGTCACGACTAAGTCGCATGGGCCTTGCCAGAGGCACAGGCAGGGCTAAGAAGGTGACGGCTGTTCGCCCCTGCTACGTGAGATGGTGGGAGCCCACTGGAGCCGTCCCACATGTTGACATGCATTTAGAAGGCACCCTGCTGCGGTTTCACATCAGCTACCAGTTCGCCACAGTTGGTGATAGTTGGCACCCTGGGCAGCGGACACACTGTGCGTCAGTACCGGCTATGGGGTTGCCAGGCCGCGTACGGTGTGCCAGCCGACCACTTGCAGCTACCCAAACACAACAACCGATGCAGATCAGCGGGCAGAGGGATAGGCGGCATGTGACGCCACGTCCAGATCAGACAACACTAGTAGGAGATTGCCAGCTGGCATCTGCTAGAACTTGTGCGCTGCGAGCGCTGCGCGTGCGCACTGTCTGACCGCTGCTCTGGAGGAAGCTGGAACACCCCAACCCCTCCGCTAGCCCTGTCCAGGCTCTCGTCACGGCATGGATTTGTTGAGTTGTTTCAAAAGATGACTATGAAGCGTTGGAGAGCAGCTGGCACTGGTCAGCCATGCGCATGCTGAGCGCCAGGTCAGCAAGTGCATGTGCTTGATGCCGGCATACGCGTGCCTACAATTGGTGTCGGGTACATCAAGCTCGCCAGGCCTGCCTTCTCACTCGCACTGCATATATTCCTCACCGCCTAGAGCAAGTGCCGCTGCGAGCACGCACGTACCGGCCGCCCCGCCAAGTGCTTTGCCAAGCACTCCCACACCAGCGCCCTCCCCATCCATTGCTCCGTCACAATGCCTTCGGCCGCCCGCGTAGTCCGCGTGCCGCGGTTCGAGGAGGCGTCTCGCTGGTCGCCGCCTGACCGCGCTAGCGCTGTACCAGCCAAGCACACCCACGAGGCAACAGAGCCTCTCTTCTTTGAACTGGAGGGGTTTGATGAGGCGGAAGCAGTTCTCGAGCCCATCTCTGTCTCGGCACTGCAGCAGCACGCCACCATTGCGCGACTGCTGTCGCCCACTGCCGACGCTGCACCGGTGAGCGCGCTGCGCGCGCGCGTGGCTCGGCACTCTGATTCTGGAATGAGTTGTCATTCCTGGGTGCCGCTGCGCCAGATTCCTATAACAGCTCTAAAATCCTCAATCCCGGCTCCTCCGCACTCTTGCTCCGCCTACTATGGCCAAGGCACCGCGGCCTATGCGCCAAGCAAGCGTCGCCAGCTGTACCAGTCCAAACAAACCCTGCATCCCCTCACCCCAGCTCCCCTCTGCTTCCCCCTCACCCCCCCACCCGCAGATCCACTCGGCCGCACAGCATGCAGTGCAGGCCTCAGGGGGCGACCTGCAGGGCACCGCTGCCGCGCTGGAGCGCATGGGTTGGACCGTCAAGATGTGCACCTCCCCAGGCGGCACCCTGCGCCAGCTGCGCCACTCTTACCTCACCGCCACCCGCCACACCTACCTGCGCGGTGAGCGAGGGGCTTGTTACTGTTAGGTGGGGGACACGCGGCTGAGCAGGACGGGGGAAGTGGCTGGCAGATGGGCGGGCGCGGGGGCTGGGGGCCGCCAGCGGCATGGGAGGCTGCATTGCGCGCGAGGCCTAGGGCGCCAGCTGTGTGTGCCTTCTCAACCCCCACCCGGCCCCTCCCCACGCGTGCTTCCCATCCTGTTGACCACCTCTCAACGCCCCTGCCGGCTCCCTCCCCACGCCTGCAGGCGAGCCTGCTGAGTGGGTGATCGACCCCTCCTTTGCCGACGCTTTCGCCGTCACAGACCCCACCCCACGCTACCGCCACATCCTGTCAGCCGTACCGCCCCTGGTGGTCGCCCCCCTGGGCCGCCTGCTGCGCGCACTGCTCATGCTCGGCGCTGAGCTGGAGCGCTGCTTTGAGAAGCGCGGGCTGCCCCTGCCACCCTGGCGCAGCGCCGACGCGCTGGCAACCAAGTACGAGCGGGCGGCGCCGGCGGCGGCGGGACCCGCGAACGGCAGCAGCAGTAGCGGCGCGGCGGCGGCGGCGGCGCGCAAGCAGGCGCGCACGGCGCAGCAGCTGGAGCGGGTGCAGCTTCGGCTGCTGAAGCTGGGGCTGGAGCCTGCGGCAGCGGCTGCCTCGCCGCCATCCCCAAGCAGCAGCAGCAGCAGCGGTGTGGACTCGCCAACATCCGTCATTCAGGTGGGTCCATCTCTTGCTCGTTGGCTTGCACGTTAAACTGCCGCCCCTCCTGCTGGTTTTGCCTGCCTGCTGCGCCTGCCTGCTTTGGCAGCCTGCACTGCTGTCGCTGCAAAGCCGTGCACCCCTGCCGTCCGCTCCCACCCCTGCCTCCGTCCCAAGGCCCTAACTCACCGCTGCTGCCCTCCGCCTCCCTCCCCTCTCACCGCAGGCGCACCCGGACGCCCTGGCGCGCGCCTTCCACAACGCTACCAAAGCCCCCGAGTGGGTTTGTTGTGGCTGGCGGGAACCTGAGCGGCAGCAGCAGGGCAGCAGCAGTCGGGGGCGCTGCGCAGGCAGCAGCAGCAGCCGGCAACGGCAGTGGCGCCTGGCCGCCTCGGCAGCCTGAGGTGGCAGCGCTCCGCCAGCCGATGGTGCGCCAGGTCGGCTGGCCAGCCTCCCGCCCCTCCTCAGCCCAGCTCATCCCGTTCCAGTTCATTTGACTTGATGCCTAACGAAATGACCCCACTAGCCTCGCCTGCCCTGCCCACGCACGCACCCCTGCCCTGCTGCTGGTCGCCAGCTTGGCCCCACGCCCCTACCTGCCTAATCAGACCCCTTTTTGAGTAGCGTGCTTGTACCTGTGTGTTGTACCTGTACCGCTTCATTTCATTTGGAGGCACGACCTCCCCTCGCCGCTTCCCAATCACCACACCCCGTTTACGCACGCCAGGTAGCTAGCCCTAGTGCCCACCACACGCCCTGGCGCTTTGTGCGTTCCCGTTTGCGAATGAATGAATGAGATACCCATCTGCATAAATGAGTCTAGAGAACGACATGCAGTTGCATTGACTGCCCGTTTAATGAGTGTAATGCTCCTGCCCCTTTGGCACCCTCAACAGGCAGCGCGCACCGGGCCGGCAGCGACGCAGGGCAGCGACAGCTCTAGGGTGCAAGGACACAGGAGAATGTGATCTACGAATTTCCCCACAGAAGCAAGGAGGCGCTGGTATTGCAAGGTTAAACAAGGTGGAAGTGCTGGTGTTGCAGCCCGTGCTCACGCTGCCTGCCGCTGTCGACGCTGCTCCCTGCTGCGCCCAGGCCCTGCATCCAAACTGTGCAAACCAGCAGCCCCCGGCGCGCATCAGGACGGCCGCTCACTGCTGAGTCGTGGCTCTTGCTGCGCAGCAAGCCTCGCAAAGCGGGAGCTCGCTTGTCAGATGGGCACTCCCGACGCACTGCGCTTGAACCGCTTGGACCGGCTGATAAACCAGTTGGGAGAGCATCAGATGAGCATCAGACAGCAGGTACTCAGCGCCTCAGCCTTCCCGGCGCCTCCCGGGCAGCGCCGGCCTTGTTACCTCTCTTTCTCTCGCGCCTGCAGGGCACCTCGGTCACCGACCTGGAGTCCCGGGTGATAGGGCTGGAGAAGCGGGTGTCGGACGAGCTGCAGGCCCTGTGGCCGCTGCGGGTGCGCCCTCCGCTGCGCCGGTGCCGCCAGCGAGGCATGCCGCCTGCCTGCTACCGCAGCCTGCGCTGCCGTGTCCGTCACGCTCACGTGCCTGCCTATCTCCACCTTTTCTTCCTGCCGCTGCGGGTGCGGAAAGCCGCTGCGGGTGTGCTTTCCGCACCCGCCGGTGCCGCCAGCGAGGCATGTTGTCTGCCTGCTGCCGCCTGCTGCTGCACCCTGCACTGCGTGTCCGTCACGCTCACGTTTGCCCGTCTCGACTTCTGGTTTCTGCTGCAACGGGTGCAGGAGGTGGATGTGCAGGGGGAGCTGACAGCGGCGCGGGCCTCCATTGACAAGCTGTCCAAGCAGGTGGCGCTCCTCGGCAGGGACCAAGAGGTAGGCCTGGCTGCTGCTGATGATGATCTGTGGACTGATTGGTGTTCTGATGGGCTTGCCTGGATACGCCTGGATGGCAGCCTTGCTGCCGGAACTTTGACGCATGCCTCCCCGTAGGAGAGCAGCGCTTGCACAGGCGGCGCCACGGCAGCCCACAAGCTAGACTGGGCGTGCGCGTGCCATTCCTGCCTTGCCTCGCCACAGCGCAACGCCTGCAACCCCGACGGCACGCCCGCTGCTGCGCCCACCCCGCACTCCATCCCGTCCCCCCCACCTACTGCCGTCCTCCTCGTCTCCCCCACAACACACGCAGGAGGGCCGCATCCAGGCAGAGAAGCGGCTGCAGCAGGTGGAGGGGCGGCAGGCGGAGGCTGAGCGACAGCTGGCAGCTGTCGCCGCCGCACTGGAAGCTGCAGCGGGGGAGGCGGCTGCCGGGCTCGAAGAGCTGCGGGGCGCTACCAAGGCTATGCTTGGAGAGTTTGTGTCTCGCATCGCAGATCAGTTTGACGCTCTCCAGTCGGCGCTAGAGGAGGCGATGAGCGGGCGGGCAGAGGAGGCGGAGGCGCGGGCGGCGGCAGCAGCTGCGGTGCAGCAGAGCCTGGCGGCGCAGCGGCGGTGGGTGGAGGAGCGGACAGAGGCGATGCAGCAGCAAGTGGCGGCGGCTCTGGAAGCGGGCCAGGTCACGGCGGCTGCTGCTGCCGAGGAGCGGGCGGCGGTGCAGCAGGCGGCAGTGGAGAGTGTGCAGCAGCAGGCGCGGGAGGAGGCAGCTGGTCTGCGGGTGGTGCTGGAGGCGGCGCAGCAGCAGCTGGCGGAGCAGCAGGGGCGGCAAGAGTCCCTCGCGGAAAGTGTGCAGCAGCAGGGGCAGCAGCTGGCGGCAGTGACGGCGACCCAGGAGGCGCAGGCTGCACAGCTCGCCCAGGCGCGGGCGGCAGCGGAAGCGGCCGCGACGGCGCAGGGCAGCTCGGCAGCCGGGGCGGAGCAGGCGGCGGCGGCGGCGCAGCAACGACTGGAGGCGCTGGAGAAGCAGCAGGCAGCGGCAGCGGAGCGGCAGTCGGACACAGAAGGGATGCTGAAGCAGGCGCTCACGGTGTGGCAGCGGGGGCTGGAGGAGCAGATGGTGGCGCTCGAGCGGCGGCTGGCCAGCCAGGCGGACGCCACGTCAGCATCCCACCAGCAGCTGGCCACCAAGTTTGAGGAGTACAGGGGCTATGTGAAACGGCTGCGGCGGGAGGTGGCGGAGGCGCGTGCGGAGCAGGGTGAGTGGGCTGTGAGCTGGGGCGCAGGCGCCGGGCTGGCTCCACAACAGCGCTGTGCGGGGTGTGCTGGTGAGGGCGCGGCTGGGTGCAGTGTGGCGAGCTCAGCACATGCTTTGCGTAGCTGTTTGCAAGTGCAGGACACACCTGTGTGCTGCCCACCACCTCCTTTCCCTTGCAACCCTGCCTTGCTGAGTCGCTGGGCGAGCATGCCCCCTGCGCTCCTGCCATGCTCGCATGCTGTGCACGGAAATTGCGTGGCATCGAGCCCCCTGCCTGTCGCTTGCCGCTCCCTCACCCCACTGCCCACTACGACATATGTGCAGCGGCCAACAACCACCAGATTGCTGCTGTGCGGCACGAGTTTGGCAGCGCACACGAGAAGATGGATCGCGTGCAGGCCGAGGCGGCAGCGCTGGGCAGCGAGCTGCTGCACACCACGGCGGCTGCGGCGGCCGCCAACTCAGACCTGCGCCAGCTGTCGGTGCGCCCCTGAGGCGAGGAGGGCCCGGCGGCTAAGTGCTAGATTGCCTGGCAGCCGCAACAGGGGTCCCGACTGAACCCCCCAGCCAGGTGCACCCCGCTGTGTCCCTCAATGCCCAAATATCTCTCCCATTTCAACATGTGCGTTGCTTTGCCACAACAGACCATCCAACTGACATGCATGGCCACTCCACCCGCCAATTGCCTGATCGACTGAACGCCACTTCCATCGACCGCGATTTTGTATGACAACTAGGACATGTATTCAATGCCAAGCACCCTGTAACCACCCGAACTGCAACTTCCAGCAGTGCTTTAGCCGTGCCCCCAGATCCAGTAGGTGCTGCTAGTGCTTCAAGCGGTTCCTACTGTGTGCGCCCGCAGCCCCCAGGCCTTGCTGCCTGCTTGCTGGCTGCTTCCTGTTGGCCACCAGTGCATCGGTTAAGGGGCCCCAAATACCTGTGAATGGTTCCAGTGCATGGTTCCAACAGTCGTGCTGCACTTGTGCCACGAGTGCATCAGCCACAGCTCCCGGAGCTCAACATGATTGCAGGCTTCATGCTGTCGGCTACCAGTGCATCTCAAGTGACTGGTTTTATTACCAGTGCTGCAGTTGCGTCACCAGTGCGTCAGCCACAGCTCCCAGAGCTCGAGATACTCGCTGCGCTCAGAAGGGTGCACCAACTGTGGGACGGACGCCACATCCAGCCGGCGCCCCGCCAACGGGAAGGCCGCCCCCGCTGCAGGCACGGTGCTGGCCGTGCCAGCGCCAGCGGCCAAGCCTGCAGCCTTGCTGGTGCCTGCTGTCGCTGCCGCCGCTGCCGCCGTCGCTGCTGCTGCTGCTGCTGCTGCCCCCTCTTCTTTAAAGAGCGTCCGCCAAAAGTCGTATGCTGGGGCCCGCACCTCCATGCCCGCCAGTGTGAAGCAGATGCGGCGCTCCAGGCCTACCAGCAGGTGGGGGCTGCGCCCGGTGTGCCGCGCTGCGTACTGCATCAGCAGGGCGGCGCTGCAGGGGGAGAGAGGGAGGGAGGGATTGAGGGCAGGGTTCACAGGTGCGACCAGAGTAGCAGTGGGCACGACGCCGTCAGCAGTTGCACCAGGCCACACCCCTTGCTGCTGCTAAGCGGGCAGTGGATGCCGGGCGACGGCAAGGGAACGCCGGTCACAGCCTGGGAGCAGCCGGCGCTCAACACACAGCATCAGGGCAGGCCTGCAGCCGGCGCTGGCCCAGCAGGCTGGCAGGGACCAATCACATCCCCCGCCCACCTCCCTCTGCTGTGCATGCTGCCACTCCTGGTCAAAGCGTGCCCCACCTGCGCATGAACGCCTCAGTCAGGTTGTCTTCATACACGCAGTCTGCCGCCAGCAACAGCCCCAGCTGCCGCAGCTCTTGTGCATCCTGCGCATGCCACCCAAATGCCGCCATGCCGCCCGCTTGTCCCTCCTGCTGTCTTTCGGGCTGCTGCTGCTGCTGTTCCGGGGGCTGCTGCTGCTGCTGCTGCTGCTGCGCCTGATGCTGCTGCTGTCCCTCTCGCTGCTCCTCCGCCAAAGCTGCGCGCTGCTCGTGCTCGGCAGCCCCCGGTGGCAGCAGCCAGTCCGGGGGGTCCAGCCAATCCAGCTGCCTCACAACCACCCTCCTGCTGCCGCTGCCATAACTGCTACATGTACCACTGCTGCTGGAATGGCTGCCCGGTGCGCCTGCGCTGCCAAGTGGTGGGCGCCGCCGCATGTGCCGCTCTGCGTTGCGCTGGCAGCTGGCAAGCACGTCGGCGCCGGTGTCTGCAGGGGCAAGCAGGGGCAGCGGTGGTTGAGAAGGCAGGGAGGGGCAGGGGCAGGCAGGGAAAGGGAGCTTCAAGCGCTGCACCGCCACAGCCCAGCCCGCGCGCCCTGCAACTTCCGCCCATCCAGGCTTGCACCTATCAGCCTGGGTGCAGACCTGTGAGGAAGACGCAGCGAGCAGCTGCCGACAGCACAAGCCCCGCCAGGCCTGAGCCAGCACCCAGCTCCAGAGCCGTCACGCCTCTCACAGCACAACCGCCGCCGCTTCCAGCACACTGCTTTTCCTGCTGTTGCCACAGATGCTGCTGTATCCGCTCGTGGTCCCGCTCCTGCTGCTGTTGCTGTTGCTGCTGTTGCTGCTGCTGCTGCTGCGGCTGCCTCCCCTCCTGGTCCGCATGGTGGTGCTGCTCGTGCTGCACCTTCTCCCCCATCTCCTGCTCTTGTAGGTAGAGCAGGTAGTCCGCCAGCAACAGCGCGCCCCGCCAGACTTGCAGGCCCACACTTCGCAGGGGTGTGGCCAGAGCATGCTCAATCGACACCACCTCCTGGCCGGCCGCTGTGTGGAAGGCAGTGGTGACCACAGCGGTGGCGCTGCCGCCAGCTGGCCGCAGACACTCCAGGTGCACCTCGCTCAGCACCAGCTCAGGCTCAGGGTCAGCTTCCTCCACAGCTGGCTGGTGTGCACAGACATTGAGTAATCTGGAAGCTGCGATGGCAGAGGCCGCAGGAGGCTGCTGCTGCCGGGCTGGCTGCAGGCGGGCAGGCGGGCGGTGGGCAGGCGGCAAGACCGCTGGGCGCTGATGCCACCCGATCATTGCAGCCGCGCGCTTCGCAACGTATGCACTGTTGTGCTCACCCTTCGCTCCACCAGCAAGTCGCCGTCTCTGTCCGTCTCAAGCTGCATGAAGTGATCGGGCCCCAAGTGAATTCAGCCTTCAGGATTATCAACAGAGGATAGAGGGAGAGAGACAGAGATGAGCAGACTGATGCTGCCGCAAAGACTGGCGGTGTTGGATGAAGCAGAGCCGCCGCCGCCGCTGTGTGCGCAGCCCAAAGCTTGGCAGCGGCGTCCGGAATCCTCTTGCACAGCAGCTGGTGGTTCGACCATTACAGCGAGCATCGTACCTTGAGTTGCAGTCCAATAGGAGCACATTGGAGAGTGTGCTGGCTTATTCACAGCTGTCTCACGTGGCGGCGCAGCCTGGGCACACCCGCTGTCTGTGGAGCAGCCCTCGAGCCTTGGCTGGTCCCTGGCAAATTCCTGCACCATCTGTTTCTCTATCCGCATGTGGTTGGTTTCAAAACGTACGCCTACGGAGAGTACCTTTGAATCATCTGCCCCCGGCAAGTGTGCTGCCTGCCATCTGAATCTGCAGCCCGCACCCCCTGAGCAGGCGCACTCGAGCGGGCGTCACCTTGAATCCATGAACGCATCCAGAATACAGTTAACATTGTAAACTGAAGTCTGGACTGGTGCAGTGGCTGTGGCACTAGCTGGTCAGCTGCTGCTGCTCTGCTGCTGATCATACTGACGGCCACACTAAAGAGCTGCCGGGGGTGCCGCTTGCGTGGCGCCAGCGCGGCGATGCTTTGCGCCTCAGCGTGCCGCCTGCCTTTGCTTGCTTGGTCCGAACAAACAGTATCTCGTTCCGCTAGTCAGCGCCCTCCCTGGTGCCAGTCAACCAGGGAACGCAGTTAAGGCGCTGAACCAAAGGGACGCGCTTGAGAAGCAAACAGTACAGTTCGTCGCTCAGGGACGGCTAGGCACAATGGAGCGACCGCTCGCCCACACAGCCCGGTCCCAGCTCCTTCGAGTCGCACCTGCGGTTGCTGCAAGCCCTAGCGGAGCGCGGTGAGTGGGCCTCGAGGTGACCCTAGGTCAGGGGAAGATCTCGCTGTTGCCCCCGACCTCCAGCCGAGGGCAGGGGGTCTGCCGCCGGTCCTGCCGCCACCGCTGCCTGCTGCCGTGCGTTGCCCGCTCGCTGCACACAGCAAACGCTACTCTTGGAGGGAGCAGGGGAGGCTGCACCTCAAACCCACCTGTGACCCGTCGCCTGCAGGAGACGAGCCGCCGCGGCATGGCCGCCCCGTGCTGACAGCAGCAGCAGCGCGGCAGCACCCACGAGCAGCAGTAGCAGCAGCAGCACAGTGCTGCGGCCACGCAAGACCGACATAACTGACGCCAACTTCCCAGTAGACGCAGAAGGCCGCACGTACCACCTGGGCACGCGGCGAGGCGAGGTCGCCAACCGCATCCTGTCTGTGGGCTCTGAGAAGCGGGCGCTCATGCTGGCAGAATACCTGCAGCCGGCGGCGCCTGGGCGGGGCCTGTTCATGCTGGAGAGCAGCCGCGGCTTCCTCACCATCACAGGTGAGCAGGCATAGGGCGGGGTGGCAAGGTGGCAGAGGGTCAAGAGGCTGCAAATGATTGGCTGGGTGTCTGGCTTGTCGGGGGATGTGTGCAGCATCCGCATGCACTTGCGGCCTGCTGTCTTGTCACCTGCTCTACGCACCGTCTCGGCACCTGGGCTCAGTTGGCATTCTTACAATGTGCACGTGCACAGTGTGATTAGTACCCTGCCCGTTGCTCCCACTGCTGCGCCGGCAGGCCGTTATATGGACATCCCTGTCTCCATCATCGTCACTCACATGGGGGCTGCAAATGCCGACTTTGTGGTGCGGGAGAACAGGTGCGTGGGTGTGGGCGCATGTGCGAGTGTGTCTTGGATGGGTGGGCAGGTCTTCGTGACATTGTTGCAAGTGGAGTCCCGGGCTCTCCTGCACCCTCACGGTGCCCACACGGGCGGCACTTGGGCTGCCATGCGCCATGTGCACGCCTGCACGGTGCTGCCGGACAAGGCTGCCCGACTGCCTGCGCCTGCGACTGCACACCCACGCTGCGCCTGCCTGACGACCGTGTTGCTGGCTCGCCCTGCACACTGCACGTGCAGAGCGGTGGTGGAGGGTGAGATGGCGTTCGTCCGGCTGGGCACGTGCGGCGCCCTGCAGCCGCCGGCACGGCTGGGGTCGTTTGTGGTGGCGGAGCCGGGGGCCTTCCTCATACGGTGGGTGCACGCACGCCTGCTCTTGTACGAGGGATGCGGGCACCTTGCTGGGAGCGCTGCTTGCAGAGCTGGCTGGTGGGGTGAGCTGGCTTGCTAGTGCACCCAGTTGCCACAGCTGCTCCTGCAGGCAGTGTGTCTGAATTGCTGGCGCCACTGCACCGCGCTGCGCCCCCGCCTCAGCCTGTCTCTGCTGCCTGCTGCCGGTGTGCAGGCGCAACCCCGACGCGTTCAGCCCAGAGGGCGAGGCGCTGGGCCTGGCACCCTACTCCTTCAGCCAGCCTATTCCTTCGGACCCGGTGCTGTCGCTGGCGCTGCAGCTGGAGGCGGCGCGGCTGCTGGGGCCGGAGGGTGTGTGCTGCGGGCTGAACGCCACCGCGGATTCGTTCTATAGCAGCCAGGGCAGGTGGGTGCCCTGAATGGGAGGGTGTCGTCATCGCTGGGCTGGGGTGCCCCCAGGTGCCAGGCCAAGTAATGGAGCTGCATTTTACTGCTCTGTCCTGAGCAGCATGCCTGCCTGCCTCACCCCTGCCTGCCTGCCTGCCTGCCTACCTGCCTACCTGCCTGCCTCACTCCTGATCAAGCTGCGCCCCTGTGCCTGTTGCTTCCTTACGACTAGCCTGAGTGGTTGTGCAGCTGATAAGACGAAGTATTGACAGCCACATTGATTACTCAAACTGTGCTGCTTCATGCAGGCGGTCCCAGTGGTTTGAAGACCACAACGAGACGCTGCTGGCTGACCTGCTGGCGCACCACCCGGGGACGGTGACGCTTGAGATGGAGACGGCACAGCTGCTGGATCTGGCGCGCTGCAGCCGCGGCAGCATACGGGCGGCAGCGGGGGTCATCGCGCTGGCAGACCGGCAGTCCAATGGTGGGTGGGTGGCTGTGGGGGGCATTCTCAAGGGAAGGGAGGGGAGAGGGGAGGGGGCAGCCTATGCACCTGCACAGCTGCAGGGTCATGACACTGGCACATCGGAAGGCCGATGGTGGGCGTGTGGGAGAGAGAGAGCCGGGGGAAAGGGCAGGGAGGGGGTGATGAGCTGTGTGGCGCAGCAGGAGGGTGCATAGCTGTTGGGTAGGTGGGACGGTGATTCGACCATAGTGGTGGCCCTCTCAGCTCATCTTGCAGGCACCCCCGCCCAAACCTCACCGTGAGCATCAGGAGAGTGTGCAGCCCTGCCCGTTCAAATGGCTGCTGCTCTATGCGTCGCCCAGTACGCTTGTATCTCACTTGCCCTCCCCACTTGACCCTCCCTTAACCCTCCCACTTGACCCTCCCTTGACCCTCCCACTTGACCTGCCCCGCGCAGACTTCCTGGGCGCTGAGCGCATCGAGCAGCTGGAGCGGCTGGCGGGGCAGGCGTGCCTGGCGGCGCTGGCCAGGACGGAGCTGGCAGACACCTGGGGCGCGCACAACGGCTCGGGACCGCCCGTCTGGCACCACTGAGCAGGCAGATGACGGAAACAGACGCAACAGGCGTGAGGTGCCAGCGTCTCTGCCTGTCCTGCCCTGCTAGCACGGCAGTGGCTCTGGCCCTCTGCCCCACCCTGGCCGTGTGCGTCCAGTTTTTTGCCGCCCTCCACACCCCTTTTTCGGGGCGCCCTGCCGTTGCGCCACGCCATCACAACTGTTTCTCACACCTGCGCGCAAGCCCCTGGCGTGCTTGTTCTGTACCATAGCCCATCTCACTCCGTATCAATCTGCCGTCACTCATTGTTTGTGCTCCCACTACCGCTGCCACTGTTGCTTTGCTTCCGTCATATTTAATAAGGTTCTAGCCATCTGCTCACACACTTGACCACCCCCATTTCTTCTGCGGTTCAACAAGTGTAATTGACACGTTTCAGGAGCTGGCAGTGCCGATGGGCAGCAGTCTGCAGGCCTTTGCCGGCTCACCCTACCAGAAGCCGACCCTTGCTCAGGGAGTGGGTGCTTCCCGGTGCTGAGCTGGGTGCTGGGTTGTTGCACCAGCACTGGCAGCAGCTGGAGCAGCAGGCAGCACTGCAAGTGGAGCTGTGTGGTGCGGTGCGGTGGGTTGTGGCGGGTGTACGTGTGGGCCCCGCGTCAGCGTCCACTGTCAACCTTTTACGATAGATAGGGCCTTCTGTAGGGCAGTAAGCGCTTGCAGACACATTGGATAAAATGTGTGCCACCTGCATCCCTCCCCACCCGTGCACCCGCCTGTGCCGCTCAGTGCGCTGCACCGCCCTGCCTGCGGCTGTTCCTTGTGCGGCAGGCTGCTGCAACAATCGCGTTGCGCTCCCCGTGTGGTTCACATTATCTCCGCAATGGATGCGGCCGCGCTGAAAGCGCTCGGCAATGCCCAGTTTGCAGCTCGCGAGTACGAGGCTGCTATCGACAGCTACAGCAAAGCGCTTGATGTCATGAACACTCAGGAGCAGCCCGAGGGGATGCACTTGGTCTATGGCAATAGGTGCCCACCACCGCCGCCTCCGTCGCGGGCCCGCCCCGCTTCCACGCCTGCACAGCTCGCTGCCTGCCTGACTTTTTCTCCTGCCTGTTTGTGCAACCTCATGCGTGCATGAACGGAATCGAGCCGTGGAGTCTGCCTGCCCATCCCTGCCCCCCTGTGGCCTGCAGAGCGGCCGCGGCACTGAAGCTGCGGCGGTGGGCGGCAGCCCTGCAGGATGCTGAGGCAGCTCTTGCTGTCCAGCCACGCTGGGCCAAGGCCCTCTTTCGCAAAGCAGCGGCGCTCCAGGGCCTAGGCCGCATGGCAGCGGCAGCAGCAGCGGCGCAGCAGGCACTGCAGGCAGAGCCTGGCAATAAGGATGTCCAGGCGTTGCTGCGGCAGTTGGAGCGGGCTATGCCAGCTTCAGGGGAACCAGCAGCGGCTGCAGGAGGAGCGGCAGCAGCGGCAGCAGCAGCAGGCGTGCCGCCCGCAGCACCCAGCGGGCCACGCAAGCCGGCGCCCACGGCGGCGTGCCTGCCGCGCCTGCTGGTGGGCGCTCCCTGGGAGTTTGTTCCAGCAGCAGACGGCGTGGATGAGAACCTGCTGCTGCTGTTCCACGGCCTGGGCGACCGCCCTGCAGCCTTTGCTGCGCTGGCACGCAGGATGGCCCTGCCCCAGGTGCGCAGCCGCTTGAGAGTGTGGGGGCTGGGCATATTGAAGTTGTTGCCCCGTTGCTGCCGCTGCAGCGGCGCTCGGCTGCTGACTGGAGGGGCTGGGGGTGGCGGTTGTTGCACCGTCGCCGCCGTTGCAGCCTGCGCCCCCACAGTTTGCCATAAGTGAAGGCGTATGCCTAGTGATGCACCCCCCTGATCTGTGCTTCCCGCCTGCCTGCCTGCCTGCCTGCCTTGCCTCTGCCCACCCTGCCCCTACCTGGCCCTGGCCCCACTCCCGCCTGCAGACCGCCGCGCTGGCGCTGGGCGGGCCTCAGGAGGTGCCGTTCAGCGATGGGGGGCGCAGCTGGTACACCGTGTTCAACGAGGAGTTTGAGCTCATCCAGGTCAGCAGCGCCTGCTTCACCCCTCTGGATGCAGTTGGAAAGTGCTGGGGTCCTGGTTGGGTCCTGGTTTGGTCCTGGTTAAAGGTTGGGTATCCTGTGTCGTATGAGGTGGTTAAAGGTTTAATTTAGGTCAGCGCCGCCTCTAAACTGGCTGCAATGCCTCGGGAGGATGTGTGGCTGCAAAATGGTAATCATGGGGCTCCGGGCAGACTGGCTGCAGGGTGTGCTGTGCATCGTTGCTGTGCATCACCCATCATGCCTGCCTGCCTGCCTCCCGTTCCATGCTGCCCCTGCAGGGTCGCCCCGGGGAGCAGCGCCGCATTCACAGCCTGCAGCAGGTGGTGGCGGCCCTGCAGCAGTTGCTGGCAAACCTGCAGGGCAGCTGCGGCTACGAGCCCCGCTGCATCCACTTGCTGGGGTTCAGCCAGGTGAGGGGGCGGTTGGCAGGGTGGCATATGCAGCAGGGGAGCATGGCATGTCCGCAACCTTTGCTGCCTGCCACTGGACATTGCCTTTGTGAGTGGCAAAACCCTGGCACCCAGTCCACGTTGTTGCCTGCCGGGTGTTTTGGAAGGTGGCTAGTAAGCTGCAATGCCAAGCTGCCCCATTGCGGCAGCATGCCGGTGTGCCATCTCAACTATGCGTTCGTGCATGTCCGCCGCCCTGCAGGGCGGCACGGTTGCGCTGGAGCTCGCGCGGCAGCAGCAGGCCTGCGGGCAGCCGCTGGGCAGCTGCGTGGCTGTGTCAGCCTCCCTGCTGCCCGAGCAGCTGCCGGAGCTGCAGCAGGCGGCGGCGCAGCAGGCAGGCGGTGCAGGCGGCTCCGGCGGTGCCGGCATGGCAGGCAGCGTGGGGGGCGGTGGTGTGCTCATCACCAGGGGCAGTCAGGACAAGGTTGTGAGCCAGCAGGCGGTGGATCAGACAGCGGCAGTGCTGGGCGCGCTGGGCATGGCGGTGGAGTGCTGCAGCGTGCCGGGCAAAGCGCACGCTATGCCGCAGGTGCGGCGCAGCATCACATGCGGTGCATGCTGTGGCCCTGCTGTGCTGGCGTTGTTGCGGAGTGTCATGCAGCGTGCATGCCTTGATGTGTGGCTTCGCTTCTTAAGCGCTGCTGCCGTGGCTCTTCTCACTCATTGCTGTCCCTCGCCCTCGTCAGCATCGCTTGACCAAGTTCAGGCCACCCCCCCCCTCCCTGCAACCCCCGGCTGCAGAGCGAGGCGGAGATGCGGCAGCTGATGCAGTTTTGGGCAAAGCGCCTCAGCAGGCGGCCCACTGCGGCCGACCTGCCACCTGAGGCGGCGGGGGCAGCGGGGGAGCTGCTGGAGATTCGTCCAGGGGAGGTGTCGATCGAACTTGTGGGAGAGGACGGGGCGGCGGCGGAAGGGCCGCGGTAGTGCGGTGCGGCATGCGGCCAAGGCAGTTAGGCACTGTGGGAGTGCACTTGCAGCCCCTTATGCTTACACAAGTGGTGTAGAGGGCCCTCTGATGTGTAAATATGTTCAGCAAGCGCCTGCTCGCAGGCCTGTGCCTGGCGGTGCCTGGTGGTCGGACCGCCTGCGTACTGCAGGCACCAGCACTACATCCTGGGGTTCTTGCCGCTGTGCAGCATCTTTCAGAATCAAACGGACCTGCTGATCGGCCGTCGTGTTCCGCTGGCAGGCAGTGGCCTGGGCTCACGAGGCGGCATGGAGGTCATTCGCCCCTCGCTCAATTTCCTGCCCCGCACAGCCTTGGTGGCGGTCGGGCGCAGCTATCGGTGGGTTCTTGAGATCTAGCGCAAGTGATCGGACGACGCGGCTGGGTTTGAGAGAGCCTCTGTTGCGGCCGCCGCCGCTACCGCCGCTGCTGATGGCACCAGTGCACAGGCACACCACGCACTGTGCTGCCCTGTGCCTAATCGCTTCTTCCTTCACCTGGTTCGCCTGTTTCATGCTGTGCAGGTATGCAGATGTCCTGTCCTCGGCCCTGACGGCATGCCGCCAGCTGGAGGGCAGGGCCCCAGCAGCGGCAGCGGCGCAGCCAGTGGCGGGCGCAGGCCCCCGTGTGGCGCTGATGTGTGACCCTGGGGCCGCATATGTGGCTGGCACGTATGCCACCTGGATGCACGGCGGCATCGCGGTGCCGCTGTGCCTCTCCCACCCCGATAGGCAAGCAAGCATGTGCTGCCGCCGCCGCTGCTGCTGCTTGCGCATGCAACCACACAGCACTGCGGTCGTCCCTTGGCTGCCTATCCTGCCTTCTCTTTGTTGTGCATGCGCTCTCCCACACCCGCCGTCCAATCAATCCTTGTATTTATGCAGGGAGCTGCAGTACGTGATGGAGGACGCTGAGGTGGCGTCTGTCCTAGTCAGCGAGCGCCATGCGGACCGCATGGCCAGCCTGGCACGAGTGAGTGTTGAGTGTTGGGAAGTGACGGCTGCGCCTGCGGCTCCGATCCAGAGTGCGCCAACTGCGGAGCTGTTGCTCTGCCAACTACTCTGTGTTCCTGGAGCCTTTTGCTTCCCACGTTTTGCTTCCAAGGAACAGCACGCTCCCCTGCCGCCCTGCTTATCAGACACCATGCCGGCTTGTCAAAACACATGTTGCCCATTGCAGCCCTTTGGTGCCGATGTGCTGCTGGTCGAGGAGCGGCACCAGGAGGAGCCGGGGCAGACGGTGGAGGAGCGGCAGTCGGCGGAGCTGCGGCGGGAGGTGGGGATGCGGCTGGAGGGTCAGGGCGCGGGAGACGGCGCCCTCATCATATACACCAGCGGCACCACCGGCCGCCCAAAAGGTGGGGTGCAGGGGAGCCTGCAGCTGGGATGCGCCCGACGGGGTGTTGCCTGGTCACACTGCCCGGCCAGGCAAGCCGTGCAGCACCCTGCAGAGCGTGCAGAGCGCACCCCTGGGGGCAATCTGCATCCGCCTCCCAATTGGGAGCATGGCTCGCTTCTGTCCATGCGGCCTGATGTTCCTGTGTCTTGCCATGCGCTGTGCACGGTGCCCGCCCTGCCTGCAGGCGCTCTGCACACGCACGCCAGCCTGGCGGCCATGGTGGACACGCTGTGCACGGCGTGGGGCTGGGAGGAAAGCGACCGCATCCTGCACACCCTCCCGCTGCACCACGTGCATGGCATCGTGAACGCGCTGCTGTGTGCTCTGCGCACAGGTGGGCGGGGCAGCGTGCAGGATGTGACGGCAGGCGGGCGGAGGGGCAGGCTAGCAGGCAGGCGGGCAGGCACAATGACAGGCAGGATGGCAAGGCTTCAAGAGTTGAAGCGGGGCATGAGAAGCATGATGGTCTGGCCACCACTGAGACTGCTCACATCTGTGCCCGCCTGGTGCCTCTCATCTCTGACACACCACAGGCGCCTGTGTGGAGATGCTGCCCAAGTTCTCTCCCAGCGAAGTTTGGCAGCACCTGGAGGTGGGTCCGTCCTGCCCTGCTGCAGCAATGACTTCTTGCTGCAGCACTGAACCACAACAGGGCCCGCTGCCTGTGCACCTGCTGTGCTGCCGCTGCTGCTTCAGACCACGCGCATCATGCTGCTGCCTTCCAGGCCTCTCTCATCGCCTGCCCAATATACACTCTCTGCCCCTGCTCGATAATCCACTCAATATCCTTCACCTGCTGGCTCCGTGACTCGTGGACTTGAAATGTAGTGGTGATGCTTTACCGGACCAACTTACTGCCAGCCCCTTGCCTCGATTCTCTTGTGCAGCGCGAGGAGGACCCTGTGACTGTGTTCATGGGGGTGCCCACCATGTACAGCCACCTGCTGAGCTGGCATGACACCCAAATGGATGAGCGGCAGCAGGCGGCGGCGGCAGCCGCGGCACGCAGGGTAAGCCGGCCGCGGCTGCCCCTCGGGGCGGCAGGACGTGGGAAGGGCGGCCAGGCGGTTTGGGCAGCTCCCTGCTGCACAGCTTGTGGGAATTGGACTTGACGGATTGGCACCTCTGCCAGCGTGGCATGCAATAGGATGCATCCCGTCTCTCCTGCATCTGTCATGAAGCAGCAATTTGATGATGTTGCCCCTCCCCTGCCCTCTGACCGCAGCTGCGCCTCACCGTGAGCGGCAGCGCGGCCTGCCCCGGCCCCATCATGCAGCGCTGGGAGCGGCTGTCAGGCAAGGCGCCTGCTGCTGCTGCTTGACGCTGCTCCTCCAACTGCCCCTGACTCATGCTCGCTCGCCTACCTCTGGCAGCCCATGTGTCGACTGAGCGAACTGCACCTGCACTTGCCAGCCAGCTCAGCAGCACTGCCCCTGACCCCGCCTTTCCGTGCATCACGCCAGCGGCTGCTGCAGTGGTGCGGACTCTTTCTCTCAGCTTCCCAGCCCAACCAACGCCAGCTACTGCCAGGCTCCTTCTCTCTACACCTCCCTACAACAACACTGTTGTGTGCAGGGCAGCGGCTGCTGGAGCGGTACGGCATGACCGAGACGGGCATGCTGCTTGGGAACCCGTACCAGGGGGCGGAGCGGCGGCCGGAGACGGTGGGGCAGCCCTTCCCAGGTGTGCGCGTGCGCATCGCCCACGCGGACGGCAGCGACGCGGGCGCAGGCAAGTGGGCGGGGGCAGGCATGCACCTTGGGGCGAATGCGCGTGCAGGACAAGTGCAACACAGGCGGCATCCAAAATCTGGCCCCGCTTCTCCGCCAGGCCAGCATGGTCGGCCCTGCCTTGCGCCCGCCTTACGTGCTCCCGCTCTGGAACCCTGCCCTGGCTGCCCTGCCACACCTTATGATACACGCCAGCGTAACATCACTCATGTGTTTGGCCATTTTCAACGCCCTTGCAGGCCCCGGGGAGCTGCGCGTGCAGGGCCCGCAGCTGTTCCGGGAGTACTGGAAGCGGCCAGAGGCCACGGCCGAGGCGTTTGACGAGCAGGGCTTCTTCCTGACGGGTGCGCTGCGCTGCGCTGTGCTGCGCTGCGCTGCACCGTGTGCTGTGCTGCGCTGCGCCGTGTGCTGCGCAGGGCGGTGCTGTGCTGTGTGTTGTGCTGTGCCGTGCTGCACATGTGATGGCCGCTTCGTGGCCCTCAAAAGTGCTCTTGCCCGTCCGGGCGGGCTGCAGATCGCATACACAATCATCACAACGACTGCTGCCATCATATTTCCCCCACCACAAGCAGGCGACCCCACTGTGCTAGAAGGGGGCTACTATCAAATCACCCGCATGCTATGTGTAATGTAAATAAACATGCACTCCTGATCTCCCATGCGCAGGCGACACCGCTGTGCTGGAAGGGGGATACTACAA
This sequence comes from Micractinium sp. NFX-FRZ, assembly GCA_029339195.1. Classification (NCBI taxonomy): domain Eukaryota; kingdom Viridiplantae; phylum Chlorophyta; class Trebouxiophyceae; order Chlorellales; family Chlorellaceae; genus Micractinium; species Micractinium sp. NFX-FRZ. The sequence continues at coordinate 145,218 of JAPTJF010000014.1, forward strand.
GCTGCTGGGGCGGACCTCGGTGGACATCATCAAACACGGCGGGTACAAGGTGGGGAGGAGGAGGGAGGGGCAGCTGGGAGGCTGGCAGGTGGAGGTGGCTGGGTGATGTGTAGCAGGGGCAGCAGGGCGCACTTCTGTCGACATCATCCAGCATGGGGGCTACAAGGTGGGGAGGGACAGCTGACCCTAACAGGGTGGAGGTGGGTGGTGGTGGGTGCAGCAGGGGCAGCAGTGACGGGCGCTCACAGTGGGGTGCACTTCTGTGGCCATCATCAAGGCTTCTGCCCAGGGTCTTTGTACTGGGCGCGGCTTGCAAAGCTCTCCATGCTCTGTCTCGGCCCCTGACCGGCCCTGGTCGTTTCTCCCTGCACAATCGCCCTCAGTAAACCAACGACCCACTAGACCAGTCCCACCCTCCTGCCCCCTACCCAGCCCCGATCTCCGTGCTGGAAAATGAGAGCGCCCTCCTAGCACCCCCGCTGCCTGTAATCAAAACCTTCCCCTTCTTACCCGTACATACCACTTCCCCCACGCTCGCCTCTCCTGCACTCAACCAGATCTCTGCGCTGGAGGTGGAAAGCATACTGCTGGAGCACCCCGCGCTGGCTGAGGTGGCGGTGCTGGGCCTGCCGGACGAGGCGTATGGGGAGGTGCGCCCTGCACGCTGTGCATGGCATGCATGCTGTGCATGCTGTGCATGATGTATACGCATTCTCCAACTATGGAGTCTCCTGCCCCCCCGTGTGAGCTCCTGTGGGGCGGCGCCCAGATCTGCTTCTTGCTGCATGCACCCCCTCCTCACACTGCCCCCCTCCATGCTCTGCCCATTGGAGCACCCGCCCTCGCTCTTCCCCCGCAGCGCATCGCCGCGGTAGCGGCGCTCAAGGACGGCAGCAGCCTGACCCTCGATGAGCTGCGCACTTGGGCGGCTGCCAGCCTGGCGCCGTACCAGCTGCCCCAGGTGGTGCTGCTGCAGCCTGGCGGCAGCGGGAGGCACATGCTTGGAAGAACAGCACAGCGCTGCCCCAGCCTTAAGCCTGTCTGCTGTGCTGTTGCTTGCACTTGTCCCCACGGCCGACCCACCTGCTCCTAGCTCACTCTCTCACCCCTGTTTGCTGCTGCAGGTGCTGGAGCTGGTGCCCGCCATCCCACGCAATGCGATGGGCAAGGTCAACAAAAAGGAGCTGCGGGTGCAACTCTTTCCCAAGCTGTTCCCCGCCACGGCCGCCGCCTCAGCCTGACCCATGATGCTGGGATGATGTCTCGTGTGCTTGCCATCTGACCCTGAGGCAGAAGGCCTGCTGGGCTCCTTTTGGTGGTGCTGGCAGTAGGAGGCGGCAGGGGGAGGCTGTGGCACCACAAGGGACAGGCTGTGGCGCTGTGGAGCCAGCTACCAAACAGCTGTGTATGTTTTACTGTACGCTTTTTGACACGCCTTTTGACCACGCATGATTCAATAGTTGACTGGACCACACTGATCTCATGGAACACTTTTGACTGGGTCTCCCGACTCGACGCTTTGTTACTGTAGCCTTACAAGCATTCACGGCAGCTCGCAGGCAGTGCGAGGGCCGGCCCCCTGGGAGGCAAACCAAGCTGCGGGCTGACATGCAACATGCGACATACACAGTGCGCAGGGAAAAGGGGGCAGAGCGTCAGTGGCGGGCTGTCGGCGCCGCCCTCGGCATGCCCAGCCGGGCGCCAGCCGCAGGCCGGAGCACTTCGGAAGGGCGGGCACGCAGTGCGAGCAGGGGCAAAAGCAGACGTGCAGGGGGGCAAGCTAGGAGATTCAGGAGAAAGAATGTGGGTGGGGTGGAAGCGTAGGCATGGGGGAGAGAGAAAGAGAGGCGCCTGAGCCAGGGCTCCGCCAGTGCTATGCAAGTGTCCAGCGCTCTTCAGAGCACCGCAGCAGCCTGGGGGGTTGAATGCACCGGCCTGCGCCTGCCAGCCAACAAGACAGCCGTCAATGGGACCTCTCAGCCCCCCAGGCCGCCGCCCGTCGGTCTCTGGCATGCACGCTCAGAGCCCCCTCAAAGCAGCATGGTGGCCGGGTTTTCGAGGTAGCCGCGGAAGGCGGCCAGCCACTGCGCCCCCACCGCGCCGTCCACCACGCGGTGGTCGCACGACAGCGTGCACGTCAGGTAGCTGCCCTCCTCAAAGCCGCCGCCCGCCGCCGGCACCACGCGCGACTCGGTGGCTCCCACCGCCAGGATGCAGGCCTGTGAGGGGAGGGCGAGGGGTTGAGAAGAGGAGTGTGAGGTGTGAGAGGAGAGGGGGAGGGTACCGCATGCGATGTGGTGGCTCCAACAGCCAGGATGCAGGCCTGTGAGGGGAGGAGAAAAGAGGCCTGCCGTGGGGGGGAGACGAGGGGTGGCGATGGTGGCACACTGCACCCCCTGAACATACACACCACCCCTTCCAAATCAATCACATGTCACCGCGTGCTGCCAGCAAAAACACGCCACACCAGCCCCCCCTCAATCAATCAAATGTTTTCAAACAACTCCATCCCACCGCATGTTGCCAGCAAAAACCCGCCACACCAGCTGCCCCTCACCTGCGGCGGGTTCACAATGGCGGCAAACTGCGACACGCCAAACATGCCCAGGTTGGAGATGGTGAAGGTGCCGCCCGTGAACTCCTCGGGGCGCAGCTTGCCCTCCTTGGCCTGGCGGGCACACAAAGCAGATGGTGTGTGGGGGGTAGGGCAGGTGTTAGGATGGAGGTGCTGAACGTGCTGGTGACGATGAGTGGATTGCACGCGGTTGGGGTGCACACACAAGCAGGAGCGGTTGCAGACTACACAGCAGGACAGGCAGGCGAGAGGGGGAGCGAGGCCAGGGGGGTTGCAGGCGGGGCAAGGGGGGCGCAAGGCGCAGGGTGCCAGCCAGTGTGGCCCCTCCCTCCTAGCTGGCCCTGTGCTCCCTCACTCACCCGTCCCGCCATCTCCTTGACCTCCGCTGCAATGGCTGCCAGCCCCTTGCGGTCTGCATCCTTCACGATCGGCACCATCAGCCCCAGCGGCGTCTGCTGGGCAAATCGGGGCAAAACACGAGTACATCAGGGCAGCGCAGGGTTGTGACCGTGGCATTGGTGAGGAGGCGGGTACGCCCTGCATAACAGGCAGGCATTGCCAGGCCCAGCGGAGCCTGCAGGTGGGCAGGCAAGGCGGGCAAGTGTGGCGAGGAGGGGGCAGTGTGCTGCACCACATCTGTTGCTGCCTCCTTCATGCCAGCCTGCCCCGGCTGCGCCTGGCCCCACCCACCCTCCTGGGCGTCTCTCCCCGGCTTGAACCTGCAAAACTACGCGCACGTGGCAGTGCCCCTCCCACGCCGCAACGTGCCAACCAGCGGCAACCGCTCTTCTGCCAAGCACGCCAACACGAAACACGAACGCATGCACCGCCAAGTTGCAGTCAGCGCTGCGGCACTGGCGGGTGAATGCTCTCACTGCCACCACACTCCTACAACTTGCATACCTACCCCTAGAAACCACCCCAACCTCCCACCTGCACTGCCACGCTGCAGTCGACGTTGTGGTACTGGCGGATGAACTCGGGGTGCCAGCTGGCATTCACCTCTGGCACCTTGCGCAGCGCCAGCGCAGAGGCCTGCCGAGGGGGCGAGGGCAGGCGGCGGGAGGCAGGTGGCGGGGGTGGGTCAGGGGCAGGAGTGAGGGCGACAGTGGGAGGCGAGAGGGTGGGAGGAGGAGCATGCATTGCAACTCCCAGCCTTCTCTGCCTTCCTACTCTCTTCTTACAGCCCCGATCATTGCAACTGACCCTATCCTCCTTCCTCCACCCAATCCCCTGCCATGCATACACCCTGATGACAAAATCGTTGAATGGTGGGGCCTAGGTAAAACGCATCAAAAACACTCTGCCTTGAGATGCTACTCCCTAGAGCCACCCAGCCCAGCCCAGCCCACCTTGATGACAAAGTCGTTGAGAGACAGCTTGCCGCCGCTGCTGGACGCCAGCGTCTCGTTCAGCTGTTGCCTGCACCAGCCAGAGGAAACGGGGAAGGGGCCAGGGGTCCAAGGGGAGTCAGGGCAGGGCAGGGGCACACGATGCAAACACACCCGCCTGCCTGCCCGCCTGCCTGCCTGCCTGCCTGTGAGCCCCGCATTGCTTGCTTGCATCACCCTGCCGCCTGCCCCGTCCCCTCCTCCTCCCTGCCCAACCTGCCCAACCTGGCCCCACGCGCACTGCCCTGCCGCCCACCTGAAGCGCTGCAGCGCGTCCACGCGTGCCGACACTGTGAGGTAGTAGTGTGGGATCTGCTGCTTGCTTTCCACCAGGCGGCGGGCGGTGACCTTGCGGATCTGGGTGTTGGGGATGTCCGTGAAGGAGGCATACGTGTCTGCTGCGCCCGGGGCGGCAGCATAGGCGCCAGCTGGCGCCGCGCCGCCAGACGCAATCAGCTGCTGCACGTCGGCGGCCACGAGGCGGCCGCCGGGGCCGCTGCCCGGCGCGCCCGCCAGGCTGACGCCTGCCTCAGCGGCCAGCTTGCGAGCATAGGGGCTAGCCACGACGCGGCCGCCAGGGGCGGGCGCAGCTGCGGGGCGTGCCGCCGCGCTGGGCGCCGCCGCCGGCGCGGCGGGCGGCGGCGTGGCGGGCGCTGCAGGCGCCGCGGCCTCGGCCGCCGGCGCAGCGGGGGCGGCGCCGCCCGCGGCGTCGGCGGCGGTGTAGTTGGCAAAGGCGGGGACTGCGTCTGCTGAGTCGGCGATGACCAGCACGGGCGTGCCGACCTCGATGTTGGAGGAGCCCGCTGGCATCAGGATCTTGGCGATGTATCCGTCATCCTGGGCCTCCCAATCCATGGTGGCCTGCAGCAGGATGGGGGGGCGGGTGGGGGTAAAGCCAGGTGGCGGTGGCTGAGTGCGGGATGCCAGCCGCCAAGCGAGCGGGGGGAGGGGCAGGGCAGGGCACTAGGGCAACAGGCGTGAGGCCGCCACTTCATGGTGTCTTGCAATGCACAGTGTTCCCGCCAGTGCCTTCTAATGCAATGCACAACGTGCGCATGAGCAGTGCGACTCGCCCTTAGTGCACATGCTGCCCCGCCGTGTCCTGTGCACGCGCGATGCCTCCACCTGGCACTGCCCCAGTAGTCCCCTGCATTCTATGCTGGCACCCCTGTCCATACAACTCGACACTGCCATCCCATGACGTGATGCGCCCTGCCTGTGTACCTCCCTGTTGTGCAGAACATAAGAACAACCAAACTCTTGCCCCTCCTGCCCACCTTGTCGGTCTCCACCTCCGCCAGGATGTCGCCGGCCGCCACCTCATCACCCTCCTTCTTCTTCCACCCCAGAATGTTGCCCTGCAGTGCACAGCGGGTAGGCCAGGAGGGCAGGCAGTTGAGTGGCTCAGCATGCAAGCGAGCAGACGGGGCAGCATGCACACCTGGCATGGCAGCATGCTGGCAAGTGAGTGCACCATTGCCATGCCCACATGCACCCCCAGCAACCCTACCTCCCAACCTGCCTGCCGTCACATACCTCGCACATCCCACCCCCAGCACCCTGCTCTCCCCCTGCTGCCCCCACACCCACAGCACCCGACTGCGGCCATGGCACCGCCCACTGCCTGCTGCCCTTACCAAAGGCGCCTGCCTGCCACCGTTGCCCGCCTGCCCCAGCGCACACGACATCCCACCCCTCTCACTACCCTTTAAACCCACCTGGTTCATTGTGGGAGACAGCGAGGGCATGGCCAGCAGCTGGTGCGGCGGGAAGGAGCCGCCGCTGGGGGCGGCCGCCGGCGCAGCGGGCGCAGGCGCCGCCGCTGCCGCGGGCGCGGTGCCAGCAGCTGCTCCCGCCCCCGGGGTGTACCCCTTGAAGGCTGCCACGTCACCCTCCTCCTCCACAAGCAGCGCCACGGCGGTGCCCACCTGCACAGGTGGCGCAGGTGCAGGACACATAGGTGCTTGTATGCGTGAGCATGCATGCGCGGCACACCCTCCTTACAGCATCGCAGCGCCCCCGGCTGTTCTGTGCGCCTTCTGGCGCGCCTCTACCTGTCTCGATCTGGCTCTACTCCCCCACCCGCCCCGCCCCACCCCGCCCCGCCCGCCCACCTGGATGTTCTGCGTGCCCTCCGGCACCAGAATCTTGGCCAGGAAACCCTCCTCCTGAGCCTCCCACTCAATGGTGGCCTGCAGCAGGGCGGCGGCAAAGCGTGCAGGCCACGGTGGCGGCTCAGCATGCTGTGTGGCACGCTGTGTGGCACAGCATGCCGGGCAGGCAGGGCATCACAGCAATCCACTGGCAAATGCATGGTGCTGAGCCATCTTGCAACGCTGTCGCTGGCTCTTTGCTGCTGCGCCAGGGCCTGCCTCCAACTCGCACAGAAGTGACTACCGCCTGTCCCCTGCACTGCCATGTGCCTGCCCCGCTCTTTTCCACGCTTTGTCACACAGTAAAAAGCTGCCCCCGCGACACTCGCCGGCCTCCGCCTCGGGCAGACAGGCCCCACCTCCCCGCCTGTTGTGTTGGCGTCGTGCCCGCCCTCCTTCCAAGCTGCCGCACGCACTCCCCCCCACCCGCCCCCCGCCACCCCGCCCACCTTGTCGGTCTCCACCTCGCACAGGATGTCCCCCGGCTGCACCGAGTCCCCCTCCTTCTTCTTCCACGTCACAATGTTGCCCGAGTTCATGGTCGGGGACAGGGAGGGCATGGCCAGCTCCTGCGGGGGGGCCAAGGAAGAGGGGACAGAGGTCAACCATGTACAAATTCCTGATTCTGGATACACCATGAGAGGTTTATACTCACGAGTGGATGTGTTGAGTTCTGTTGATTCAAGTTGGAGCCGTGGCAGGGGTGCCAGCAGGGCAAGATGGGCGGGCAGGCATTTCGGCAGGCTGCCAGGCACATGCCTGCATGTGCGCTTTGCCTTGGTCATACCGCGCAGCTGCATGCGTGCGCTGCAGGTGAGCAGAGCTTGTGCAGCAGCACAACACAGCGCAGGCAGCGCACCTGGTGTGCTGGCAGGTCGGCGGCAGCGGCGGCATACTGACGCAGCACCACCAGGCTCAGCAGGGTCGAGTGGTTCAGCTGCTGGGCGCTGCGCAGCGGCAGCGCACTGCTCCCGCCCAACACGCAACCTGTGGTCTGGCTGAGCGCACGGGTGCACTGCAGCGCGGACGCCCGCGGCGCGGCAGCAGCTCCGCCCTGCTCCGCCGCCGCCAGGCCGCGCAGCAGGCGGGCGCCGAAGCGCGGCAGCTTCTGCCTGAGCGACATACCCCCCGGTCTCCGCTGCTGTCGGCAGGTGCCGCCTTGGAAGGTGCAGCTGCAGCGGGGGGTCCAAGCGGCAAGCCGGGTCAGCTAAGAGCGAAGGGCAGGCGACCAGCGGATCCCTGCACCCCCACAATCGCCTTGAACGACATGCTAGTAGCCCACAAGGGCGGGTGACCCCAGCATGGTGGCTCACCGCAGCTGCCCACAGAGCCCTTCCCCGCCGGCGTTGCTGGCTAGCACTGGGGATGCTCCAATTGAGAGCTCCCTGTCGCCAGAGCAATCCGATCACGTGCAGCTGCTCGTAGGAAGCCCTACCGGGCGGCTGGTGACCTGGTCTGCAGGTCGCCTTTCTACCGCGCAAAAAAACTGTGGGAGGCTCAAACAAGCCCCATCGCAATCGCTGACGGCCATCGCCTGCCAGATCGGTTGGTTGGCTCAAGGGACAGGTCGTCAGGAGTGAAAATGGCGGCTGCTGCTGCCTCCCTCAATGCCCTAGCGGGTCCCAACACTCGGCAACAGGCGGCGCCCCTCCGGCAGTCTAGCTTCTATGGCAGCAGCGTGGCTTCGTGCTCCTACCGACCGCAGTTGTCGCTGCGCTGCCATTCCCGCCAGTCACGGCGCCTGCATGCTGTTGGCGTCTATGCCAGCGTCAAGGCGCCGTGGGAGGGGACTCCCTCCGCCAGGTAGGGTGCTTGGGAGCGCGCTTCGGGCCGTAGTAGGTCGGAGAGCTGTGGGTGCAGGGGCACCCCACGCGCCGCCAGCGCCGCCAGCCTGGGCTCACCGCCAGCGATCCCTTCACGCCCCCTGCAGGCTAGTGCTGTCGGACGGCTCCGTCTGGCACGGCTCCGCCTTTGGGTACACCGGCACCGAGGGTGCGCTCCGGCTTGTTGGGTGCTGCGCTGTACGACCTCTCAACTGCTGCACCCAGCCCAGCCGCCGCCGCAGCTGCCTGGTGGTCCCACCTAGGGTTCTGGCCGTCCCGCCTGCCCACACCGCTCACCCCCTCAACCCCTGTCCCTGCCGTCTGCAGTGGGTGAGGTGGTGTTCAACACCTCCCTCACCGGGTACCAGGAGATCCTCACAGATCCCTCCTACAAGGGCCAGTTTGTGGTGTTCACGTACCCACACATCGGCAACGTGGGCATCAACCCCGGTGAGGCCAGCCAGCAGGAGCTCATGCTGTGTTTTCGTGTGTGTATGTGTGGTTGTTGTGTAAAGAGCGGAGAGGGCTGCGCCTGTTTGGTGTACACCTGGGCTGGGCTGTTGCAGCACCCACGACCGGCTTCGTGGGCATTCGCTCGGCAAGCAGGAGGGGCAGCAGGAGCCGTGCGGCAAGAAGCAGTCGTGCTGATTTGGGTTGCGCTGTGGCGGCGCTGCTGCCGGCGTGCACCCCACATGCCGCCGCGTCCACCGCACGCAACCTCCCACCCCGCTCCTGCCCTGCCCCATGTCTGCACTGCGTGGGTAGGGAGCATCTGCCACCTGCCCATGCCTCCCCACCTCACCTCGCTCTCCCCACCGCTGACCATTTCACACCCCACGTCACCCCCCAACTTTCTGGCCCTCAGAGGACATGGAGTCGGAGAAGGTGCACCTGGGCGGCGTCATTGTGCGCGACCTGTCCTGCAAGGTGTCCAACTACCGCGCCAACATCACGCTGGACGAGTACCTGAAGCAGCAGAAGGTGGGGAGGGGCTGCCGCCCAGTGCGCCGCAGGTGGCGGGGCGGGGTGGGGCGAGTGGGTTGGCGAGCAGGGTGGCGGTACGCGCCAGCGGGGCGCTGGACGGAGCGCCTGAAGGGGAGCTTCAGGTGCGTGGCATGGCGGGGGTGGGTGCACACGCGTGTACCCTTGGGTGGTGGTGGTGGCCCCGAGGCAGCAGAAGGTGGGGGCCAGCGGATGCGCATGCATGCAGAGGCGTTTGCATGCAGATGCACCTGCATATGCATGCATGTTGGAACACAGTGTGCTGGGCCAGGGGCTCAAGCAGAAGGAAGGCTTGGTAGCCACGGGGTTGGAGGAGCTGGTGGGCAGGTGGGCAGCACAGGCGTGCCTAGGAACAAGTGGTGGCGACAAGGGCAGCCCGTGTCTAGCAGCAGCTGGGCGGAAATTGAGGAGCACAGAGCGTGCAGGGGACCAAAGCGTGCCGGCCATGCCTGGCAGGGTCACCGGCCGGCACTTTCCCAGCGCTGCCTGCCCGCCTGCCCGACCATGGGCATCACCCATCGCTGGTGTCGGCACGCATGCCATCCCACGCCGCCGCCTCTTCCAGCCTTCCCTGCCTGCCTGCCTGCCTGCCTGCTCACCAGACGCTCGTCCATGCGCCCGTGCCCCTCGCCCCCAGGTGATGGGCATTGCTGACGTGGACACGCGCGCCATCACGCGCCGCCTGCGTGTGGACGGATGCCTCAACGGCGCCATCTGCACAGACGCCTCCATCCCCGGTGAGCCGCCCTGCTGCCCCTGCTGCCCCTGCCGCCCCTTCCACCCCGGTGGGCACTGCTCGAGTTGGAAGGCGATGAAGCCGAGACGGTCACCTCTGACGCGTGCTGCCCCTCCTGCCCTGCGTACTGCCACTCTCCCTCCCTTCCTTCACAAGCGCCCCCTCCCCCTGCTGCTCCTCCCCCCTGCCTCAGACGAGGAGCTGCTGGCCATGACCAAGTCGTGGACGATTGTGGGCAAGGACCTGATCAAGGAGGTGACGTGCAGCGAGCCATATGAGTGGAAGGACCCCACCGGGGCGGAGTGGGAGTTTGCGCCCGCGGGTGAGTGGCAGCAAGGTGCCATTGCCCAACTAAGTTCGGGTTGCAGTGCTAGTCGTCTGTGCCCAAAGCTGGAGGGGCGGCGCGGAAGTGGGTGGGTGCGTGAGGGAGTGTGCTGTGCCGTGCCTGCTTAGCCCCACTGGGGCGGAGTGGGAGTTTGCGCCCGCGGGTGAGTGGGAGCAGGAGTGGGCGGTTTGATGCTGCGAGTGGTGTGTGTGTGTATCTGGCCGGCTGCACTGCGCTTTTGGCCAGCACGCACTGCTGTGCCGTCTTTAATCGCTGCGCTGCACGCTGCGTGTGCTGCAGCCGCTTCCGCACACAGCCACCCCCACCCCAGCTGCACGCCCGCTCAAACAAAGCCTCCCCTGCCCCCGCCTCCTCCCCCTGCCTGCCCCCTCCTGCAGCCATGGCCAGCAATGGCGCCAAGCCCCTCAAGGTTGTGGCCTACGACTACGGCATCAAGCACAACATCCTGCGCCGCCTCGTCTCATTCGGCTGCCAGGTCTGCTGCTGCTGCGGCCTTGCTCTGCTCTGCTTTGCTCTGGCCGTGTCCTTTTGGCTGCCAGGTCTGCTGCGGCTCTGCCCTGCTCGGTATCATACTTATTCCTCTTCTGCCAGGGTCAGTGTGTCCTGCCTGCCGACTACCCGGCCGCACACGCCGGTCTCTCCTGCCCTTCTCACATATTTGATGTCCTCCCTCTGTTGTTGTGCCCCGCCCGCCAGGTCACCGTGGTGCCCGCCGATTACCCCGCCGACAAGGTGCTGGCCATGGACCCCGACGGAGTCTTCTTCTCAAACGGACCCGTGAGTGGGGGCCTGGCCAGCTGCGCATGCATGCTCAGTGTGCTCCCATGCCACCATGGAGTTTGAGTGCGGGGCAGTGGGTGGTGGCAAGGTGCCGCCTGCTGGGCCCGCCTCGCATCATCTCTTCCTGCTGCCGCGCTGTGCATGCGCTGACCGACCATCATTCAGTCGGTCGCTCGCTCACTGCCTGGCCCCCTGCCCCCACCCACCCTGCCCTTCTACCTGTGCAGGGCGACCCGTCGGCGGTGCCGTACGCGGTTGAGAACGCCAAGCAGATTCTGGGGAAGAAGCCGGTGTTTGGTATCTGCATGGGGCACCAGGTGCTGGGGCAGGCGTTTGGCGGCAAGACCTTCAAGCTCAAGTTTGGGCACCACGGCGGCAACCACCCGCTGCGGTACACGCCCACCGGTACGTGGGCGGGGCGAGTGTGCAAGTGTGTGTGTGTGTGTGTGTGTTTGTGTGTGTGTGTTGGACCCACCACAGCGGCAACCCAACCCCCGCATAGAGGTCAGTGCGCGGCACCACAACTGGCCCTCCTCCCTCTCACATCCCGACACCCCTTCTTCCACACCACTTCCGCAGGCCGCATCGAGATCAGCGCGCAGAACCACAACTTTGCTGTGGACCCCACCACCCTGCCCGGGGAGGTCGAGGTGCGCGGGTGGGCCAATGACTCGGGGTGGCTGCCGCAGGGCGGCCGCCCTCGCCGCACAGTCCGCAGCGGCGCCGCACACGCCACGCACTGGCCTCCCTGCGACGCCCCTCGTTGCCACCTGCCTTATCGCTGTGTGTCACCTTGCTTGCGTCCATCCCACCCTGCGCACCCCACCCACCAACCGACCGCGCCTTCCCCTTCCTGCTCCCCAACATGCGCCAGCCTGCACTGCCTCTCACCTGGCTCGCCCTCAAAACTGTGGCCCGATGCGCTTGCCGCCAACCCTGCACCCCACCACATCGACCTCACACCGCAACCCTCTCTGTGTGTCACCAACTCACTATCCACCCCGCTCCCTCCCCCTCAGGTGAGCCTCATCAACCTGAACGACGGCACGTGCGCGGGCATGATCCACCCCGGCCTGCGCGCAATGACGGTGCAGAGCCACCCAGAGGCCTCCCCCGGACCCCACGACAGCGACGTCGCCTTCTCGCAGGAAAGCACAGAGGGGGCTTATGAGGCTGTGCTGGTGCTGGGGTGGCGCCGGGCAAGGAGAGCACTGGCAGTATTGCGGGGAGCGGGAAATGCGGCCTTCCGGCTGCCGCCAACGACCGCCGGTGCTGCCTCAGAGTGTTACCTTCCTTGCCTGCCCGGTGCTCACACACTGTGTGCTTGCCCTGCCCCCGCGCTGCTGCAGTTTGTGGACTGGCTCAAGGCGGAGCAGGCTTCCAAGGCATGAAGAGCTCATCCCAAGCGTGCGTGCTATGAAGTCGACGAGAGCCGGCGCCCGCCACTGTATGCCGCGCCACCCTTTGATACACAACAGAGACCACTGTGACTTGTTATTCCCCTGTTTCCCTCCTCCTCCCCCTGTGCTCCCCCTTGATTCCTGCTCCCTCTCTTGTAAGCCTGACTGACCTAGAGGATTCAGTGAGTGTGTGGTGGTTGTGTGGTAGGGAGTCATCGATGATGTGAGCTGGCAGGGTTTAGACGACGGGACCAGGGGTGTCCTGTGCCTTTGCCTTTACCCCGTCTGCCACCTGTGATGCTGTCCCGGCCCTCAAAGCCCCTCCACACCACAATTGGCAGTCGCCCCACCCTCAGCACTCGCTCACCCCGCAGCCGCTCTCTGCGAGTTTTCGCCATGGCGCCGAGCGTGGAGACGATCAACGGGGCCCGTGCCCAGCTGAAGGCACTGTGCGCCGAGAAGCACTGCCAGGTAGGAGGGCGCTTTGCAAGGGCTAGGCCCTGATCATCAGCTGCAGGTTCCAGAATGCCGGTTCGCCCGGCCGCCGGGCGCCGCCTTTATGCCTCGACGGGGATCAAGGGAGGCAATGTGCGAAACAGCAGGGCTGCCCATTGGCTGCAAGCTTGCACACCGCATTGCCGCCGCCGGCGGTGCCGCCATGCCAGTGGTGGCTGCTGGGATAGAGGGAGCCAGGGGTTACAAATATGGGCAGGGAGCAGCTCCTGTGGGTTTGCATGCACTCTCCCAACTCCCAAGTGTCATGCAATATGCGAACCATGCCTGTCCTAGCCCTCCTGGGCAGCGCCGCCCGCGCTCCCGCGTGCCGCCGCCAGGCTTCGACCGCCTACCTTTCCATCGAGTCGTACCTGTTCGCCAACTCTGTTGTGACCCAATCTCTCAGCAGCCCCGCACCCTCTACCCGCAAGCATGCTAACTGCCCTCCTCTCTGCCCCTGCCCCTGCTCCGCCCCCCCCACTTTTCGCCTGCAGCCCATCCTGGTGCGTTCTGGGCTCGAGGGAGTGACGTGACTTCAATTATGTTTGGGCACTTGTATTATGTTTGGGGCACTGTTTGGGGCACGGAGGGAAGCGGGGGTGGTGTGTGTGGGTGGGTGGGTGGGGGGTGGGGCAAGGCTGCGCCAGCACCCATCACAGCCCGCGGGCCCGGCTGCTTCCCAGCCACCCGCTGCTTCCCTCCTGTGCCTGCCCTCCTGCCCGCCTGCCCGCCCCGCCTGCCTGCCCCACATCTAAATGGCTGTGCCCTCCCTCACCCTTGGCCCCTTGCCCCCTCTCCCCCTGGCCCCGCTATCCCCCCCAGGTGCGCCTGGCGTGGCACGACTCTGGCACCTACTCTGTGGAGGCCGCCAAGACGCTGCCCTTCCCCCGCGCCGGCGGCGCCACCGGCTCTATCCGGTGAGGCCCGGCTGACAGGCAGGCAGCAAGTGCGGTATGGGGCAGCTGCACATGGGCAGGCAGGCAGGCAGGGCTGATGCACGCCTGGCTTGGAGCGGCGGGCGGGCAGCGCCGGGGCATGATGCCTGCGCGCTGCTGCTCCCAAGCAACCCAGGCGGTGCTTCTAACGCTGGCGGCCGCCGTGCCTTGCCGCCGCCTTTGCCCACCCGGCCGTGCCCGCCCTCTCTCTCACACCTGTCCTCCGCCGCCTTTCTGGCCCGCAGCTTCAAGCCTGAGATGAGCCACGGCTGCAACAACGGCCTGCCCAACGCCATGAGCCTCATCTCCCCCATCAAGGAGGCTTTCCCCGAGCTGGGCTGGGCGGACCTCATCCAGGTGGGCACCCGTTGGGAGGCGGTGAGGAGTGAGAAAAGGCAGCAGTGTGTCGGGGGAGCGCTGGGCAGGCACCTGAACCTGATGCTGGGCAGGCCTATGATGCTGGGCAGGCCTGTTCCAGGTGCGGGGGCTGGGTGGCCCTGGCAGGTGGTGAATCATCTAGGGAAGGTAGCAGTGCGGGGAGCGCTGGGCACGTACCTGAACCCAATGCTGGGCAGGTACCAAAACCCATGTTTCTTCAGACCTGCTCCAGGTGGCAGGGGCTGGGCAGGCTGCAGAACTGCAGTGCCTGCCTGGGCGTACTGCTTGCTTTCCCGCAATGCAACTCTGCCGAGCATGGCTGCTGTGGCGAGCGAGGGCGTGGGTGGAGGCGTCATCCGCACCAATTGCTCCACCTGGGCCGCCGTGTGTGCTGACGCCGCCGCGCCTGCGCCCTGCCCTGAACCACCTGCAGCTGGGCAGCGCTGTGGCCGTTGAGACCGCGGGCGGCCCCTTCATCCCCCTGCGCCTGGGCCGCAAGAGCGCGGAGAGCGAGGAGCACTGCACCCCCGACGGCCGCCTGCCCGGCGCCGCCGCGCCCTTCCCCGACGGCGCCCCCTCCCCCGCCCAGGTGTGACCCGGGCAGCGGCAGCAGCAGCAATGCCAGAAGCCTGGATCTCGGTTGTGGCCTGCCAGCAGCCCAGCGCCACGCCAGCCTGCCCCCCTGCTGTGTGTATGGTCTAGCGCAGCACGCCCACCACCACCCACTCATGCGCCCCGCCGCGCGCCGGCCTCCGTCTCGCCTTCTTAGGTTGCACCCAAATGATCAAAACAAAACACACACACACATACAAAAAAAAAAAAAAAAATGAAAACTTTGTGTCGATCGCCCCTCCCCTCCACTCCTCCCCGCCCCCCTTCCTGTAGCACCTGCGCAACGTGTTCTACCGCATGGGCCTGACGGACGGCGAGATTGTGGCGCTGTCCGGCGCCCACACCATTGGCCGCGCCCGCCCCGACCGCTCCGGCTTTGGCAAGGAGTCCACCAAGTACACCAAGGAGGGGCCTGGCGCCCCCGGCGGCTCCTCCTGGACCGCCCAGTGGCTCAAGTTTGACAACAGGTGGGGCGGTGTGTGGTGTGTGGAGTGGGGGTGGTGTGGAGGGGGGGGTGAGGGGAGGGCTGGTACGCGAGGAACCATGAGAACAGGGGATGGATGGAGGGGCCTCAGTTACCAGCCCCAACACATGCTTCCCGTAAACTTTCATCTTCCCCCTGCGTGACTAGACATGACGAGCCCCCTCTGCGCACAACACACACACACACACACACACACACACATCGCGCCCCTGGCACATGCCCCTCCGCCCTTTCCAACAATCCCCTTACCCGCCCACCCCACCCCACCCCACCCACCCGTCCCGTGCAGCTACTTCACCGACATCAAGAAACCCTGCGGACCCGGGCAAAAAGACCATGCCAGATTATTGTTCTTTTCCAAAGCTTGTTCCGCTCTGTTCTTTTTTCACTGTTGTGCCTGCAGCTACTTCACCGACATCAAGAACCCGGTGGACCCGGAGCTTCTGGTGCTGGAGACCGACGCCTGCATCTTCTCCGACGACGGCTTCAAGTGAGCCCGGCAGGGTCCTTTTTTTCATATTTGTTTTTCTTTTTTCGGCGCTGCATTGGACCTGGTCCGACATGCACTGTGCGATGGCTGGAGGGCGGCAGGAAGGAGAGGGGGGGACGGCTTCGAGTCAGGAGGGGGTGAGTGAGCATCGTGGACGGCCCTGGGGTCAGTCAGGGGTCCTTTGGCAGGGGTTGCAAGGTCAGTGGGCACTGCAAGCGTCTGCCCGCCGCCTCACCAACCCCCTCCCCTCACCCCCTCGCTCCCTCCCCTCACCCCCTCGCTCCCTCCCCTCACCCTCTCGCTCCCTGCCTCCCTCCCCCTTGCCCAGGCCCTTTGCCGAGAAGTACGCCGCCGACCAGGAGGCCTTCTTCGCCGACTACGTGCAGGCGCACCTCAAGCTGTCCGAGCTGGGGTGAGCTTTGGTCCTCTTGCTTGCAGGAGTGATGGTGGGGGGTGGGGTGGGGGTGGGAGGCAGGGGGCCCCAGACGGGCGCACCTCGAGCTGTCCGAGCTGGGGTGAGCGTTGTGGTGCATTGATTGCCGGCGGGGTGAGGGGTGGGGGGCAGGAGGGGCGGGCGCACCACTTCAAGCCATCAGGGTGGGAAGAGTGAGGGCGACCGGTTGGTACACGAGTGGCAGACCTGACAGGCAGTGGCAGGCAGGTGGATGCAGTGCGTACGTGGCTGCCATGACGTGAACTTGGGTTGTCATCTAACCCCGCTCCCCTGCCCCACTCTCCACCCCTCCCTGCTTGCAGCGTGGAGTGGGACGGCGAGCCCGTGACCCTGAGCAAGGAGTAAGGTTGGCCGCACAAGCCCTTAGTGCGGCCAAGCTGGCAGGGCGCAGCCTTGCAGGTCCCCTGATGAAGTGTCGAGCGCAGCACAGCTGCAAGCTTACCCCCGCAAGCTCAACAGCCTTTTGTGAGGTCAAGCTGGCGGGCCAGCCCTTGGGCCAGCGCAGCACAGCCGCCCCCCGCCCCCCCCTCCCCACGGCTGCACCAGATGTGCCGTAGCGACCGTTTAGAACCGACCACCCCAATTCAGATAACAAACAGCTTTCATCCTATCCTTCCCATGCCTTGGACTCTCTGCCCCTTAGTCCTGCCAGGCTGCCGCACTTGACACACAGCAATGTTATGGCATTGATGATGATATGGCTCCCCTTTGGCACACACGTTGTGATGCTGTCATGACAAAGCACATGCCGATCACAGAAGAAGCGGCAGCTTGAGGGAAATGCGTGGGAAGGATGCCAGGATGGGGCCTGAGTTGGGGTTAGGGCCAGTGCGGGGGACGGATATGGGGCTGATGCGACGCAAGCAGGATGGACGTTAGGGTGGGGAAGGCTGCCCCCTCCATGCGGGGTCCTCCAAGCATGCGCATGAGCAGGCGGCCGCCTGTGCTACAAGGGGTGCCACCCTCCTCCACCCTGTGCCTTGAGGGCGCCCAGCCTAGGCCACCCTGGGAAATGAGCTGCTCCACGCAGCGATCCGCCTGCGGCCGGGGCGGCTGCCGTCACGGCAGGACCACCTTCCCTCTATGCAGGCCGTCACCCTGGGTTGGTCATAAGGACGGCTGGGCTAGCTTGGCACGCCCATTCTGCCCCCGGGCCACACTCCGACCAGCCGGGACGGCCTGGGTCTCGTTGCACACGGTGGCACCTTCTCTTTGCGGGGGTGAAGGTGAGAAGGCATCGTGGGTTCATGCACGGCACCGAGGAGCTTCTCCAATCCCGATCGATCCAAGAAAAATCCGCGCGTACCTTCGTTCATCGCATGGACTTAAGCTCACCCGGCAACAGATCAGAACGCTTTCACGTTCCCAGCTCCCGGTGCCATGAGGACCGCCCTGCCGCTCGCCCTTGCCTGCCTGCTGCTGGCGGCTGCAGGCGCCAGTGCCGCCAGCCAGGGGCGCTCCAGAAACTCCTTGGTGAGCAGCATCACCGCCAGCAGCAGGGCCGCAGATCAGACCCCCGTGTCTCTCATGGCCCGCCGCTGATGGCCCGCCGCCGGTCCCGCTGGTCTCGCCTGCTGCACCCGGCTTCTGCCAGCGCCACTTGAGAACCTCCTATGAGCCTGCAGCTGCCGTTGAGCTGTATCTTCGTCCACCCTCAAATCCCTCTCCATCTTTCCTCCCTTTTCAGGCCCACCCATCTGTCCACCCTCCTGCCGCTGGCGGGCGCGCGCTGCTCCAGCGGCCCACTGCCGCCGACGGCCGCAGAACTGCGCCTTCACCGGAGGAGGCCAGTCGCGAGCAGGGTGCGTGGCTTGCGTCCCGTCTTGCAGCACGTGGCCAGCTTGCATGGGCAGCCTTGGACTGCAGTCTCATGCAGCCTTGCACAGCTGCCTGCACTGCTTGGCTCCCCCCCGGCATGCGCCGGCACCGCGGCATGCAACTGCTTGCCGGCAAACGCCCCCGGGGCCTGCCTGCATGCGCCCGTATCCCCTTTAACGAGTTGCCTGCATGTGCGCTTGCCAGTATCATCTTTTCACATTGAAGCTTGCGACACAGATCCTCTGCCCCTCCGAACCCTCCTGCCCTCCCCCCGCTGTGCATGCAGGCTCCTGCCCCTACTCAGCGGGCGCCGTCATCCGCTGCGACAGCGACGGAGGCATCTACCAAGTGGAGGGTGGCAAGAGGCGCTGGTACTCCCCGCTGGCCTACGCCCTGGCCCGCAGCCCCGCCCCCAGCGCTGACTCTGCCGACGTGTGCACAGACGTGCAGGCCTGCCCCGCCTGGCAGCCGATGCCGGAAGGTGAGGGGTGCGGGGGCGGGGGTGAGGGGCGGGCAGGGGCTGCCTGCACGGGTGGCCACACCACCACAGCCGTCGCTACTTGCCGGCCTCACTGAATGCCACCCAGCCTCACCGCACTCTTCCCTACAACCCTTCGTTCTACAATGTTCCCATGCGTTGCAGGGCCCTGCCCCTTCCAAGACGGCTCCGTCATCCGCTGCCCCACCAGCGGCGCCATCTACCGCGTGGAGGGCGGCGGCAGGCGCTGGTACTCACCCACAGCCTACACGCGCGCCAGCAACCCCACACTCACTGTTGACTCGGGCGACGTGTGCACTCAGCAGACGGCATGCCCGGAGGGTCCCCCCATGCCCGAAAGCTGAGGCCAGCACCTGGCTGATGAGTCAGCTGTTCCGCATGCCCTGCGACTGGCTGCAGCATTCAGCCAGAGAGTCGTTCCTTTGAAGAAAGCCTGCACAATCGCCACATACTTGATTGGTTGATTAAATTGAGCCCCCCTGCTGGCTGGCCAGCGGCGAACCATTCTGAGCCCCCGAGCACCTCTCGTTCTGTTTGTTTCAGAGCCCACAATGATCAGATTTTCGCCCATGATTTCCGTTCCACCTTAATGTAATTGGTGCATTGATCGATCTCCGCCCTCTGCCGTGCCTCCTCCTCTCCTGCGTTACCGCCTCTCCCCCTCACGCTGCTCTCTGGGCACGGCATGCAAAGCATCACGAGGCGTACCCATGTGTATGTACGGTGCCTTAATATAGGGTGCCTCATTGTAACGTCACCCACGCACAGCAGTCCGTAGGTGTCCCTCCCTGACACGCGGCAGCCAGAGCAGGGCGGGGCAAGGTCTTCAGAAGCCCAGCAGCATGTGCTCCTCATGCTGGCTCCCAGCTGAGCTCAGCTGCTGCTTCCCTCCCATTTGTCAGTTGCACCAATGTACCTGACCCCGCCTGCCACTGGCCCACTGCAAGTGCACTTACGGTGCTGTGTGAGGGTCGCAACAGACAAAGGAAGAGGGAGCAGTACAAGCTCGTCGCCGTAAACAGTTACACCATGCTCATGCACACGCATGCCTAACCCTGCTGCTCGCCTGCCTGCGCACGCTGCCGCTCAGCCGCCAGCGCCTTGCACACACGTTTGTGCCCCGCCCGCCAGTCGGCGTGATAGCAAGTGCTGCTGCAGTACCGTGCCACTTTGCAGCCGCTGCACCGCTGCCTGCCCTCGCCCTGGCCTGCAAACGCGCCACCGCCGCTGCCCAGGTTGGCGCAGCGCAGGTATGCGCAGCTGCGGGTGGCCGCCGCCCGCGCCAGCTCCAGCTGCAGCGCCGCCTGCTGCTCCGCCTGCTGCCAGTGCTGACGCAGCAGCCTAGCAGCCTGCTCAGCGCTGGGCAGCACCCGCTCCCTGAGCAGCGCTGTGGCGTCAGGTTGGGGCACGCTGTCAAGGGAATGCAGGTGCCTGCTCATCTGCCCAGCCAGATCTTGTAGCTGAACCGCCAAGCTGGTACTAACACAATCAGTACTGCTGCTGCCGCCGCCACCCGTGCCCGTGGCACTGCTGCTGCTGCCGCCGCCGCTACCGCAGCTGCTGGCTGACGCAGGTTCGACAGCCATGCGGCCAGCGATGTCGGCAGCCTGCTCAGAGAAGCGCTGCAGGGCCGGCCTGATGTCCGCAACAACCTGCAGGGTGGCAACAGGCAGCAACTGATTGGGGTGAGTCCAAGCAATACCACATGCTTGCTGGTATTGCAAGTCGGCAGCCTTGGGGTAGGACACATGCGGGCCAGCCCACAGCCGCTCCCGCGAAAAGCCCAAAGCAGTTTGCAACACCAAGCACCCAGCTGCTGCAGCAGGCGTTGAATCACGTTGTGCAAGGCAACAACAGATCACCATGTCAGGAACCATCTGGGACAGGCTAGGGGTGGGCACGGCCAGTAGGGCAGCTACCAGGCCGCTTGACAGGAGCGCTGCCATGAAGTGGACACTGGCGGGTGCTACGATCAGAGCACGCACTACCTCCAGTGCCTCATCTCTGGGCGCGCTTGCCACCTGCAGCAGCAGCAGCAGCTCATCCGAGCACAGGTGTCAAGAACAAGCGGGCGGGTGAAGCTGGGGTTGCACACAGGCACACACACTGAGTGTATGGTAGCACAAGCGGGCTGGGCGCCAGGTCAGCTGGGCTGCTCGCATCATGCTCCAGATGGCACGCCCGGCAATGCGTGGATCCCACTGGATGGCCCGCAGTCAGCCCCTCACCGCAAAGTGTGCGACCATCAGCAGCGGCTGTAGCCGCTCCTCATTCAGAAGAGCCGTGGTGACTTTTCTGCCCGACATCAGGATGTCTGTTGCCCAGAAGCCAACCCACTCCTTCTCAGCTTCCAACCTGGCAGGCTCCAGCTGTGAGAACACCTGGTGCGCCGCCTCCCAGCGCGCCGTGAAGAACGCCTCCTGCTGCAGCCTGCAAGCCGTGTGGCAAGGAAGAAGGGCGCAAGGCTTGGTGGGAGCCGCACTTGGTGAGCAGCACCGCCACCGCACAACTGCCGCTGTTACCGCAGCTGGCATGGCCCAGCGCACCAATGCCACAGCAAGGCAGCTAAATGCTTGGACGCTGCCCCACACTTTGAATTGCAGTACACTGCGAATCGCATTGCACGGCTGCAACAGCGCCGCAACACCCATGTGGGATACTCGCCATGGCACCCAACTTTTGTTTCACGCCATGCCGGCTGCTACGCACCTCATCCGAGCGTGCAGCTCGTCGTCAGGAGGTTGGCCCTTCTGCGCACAGTTGATCAGCACATCCACCAGTCGCACCACGTGGCAGCAGGTGCCATACAGGGCGGGCATGTCTCCCCTACAGATGGATGCCACCCACGCGGGGTCTGCCGCCGTTGCCATGAAGTGGACCAGGCGGAAGGAGGAGAGCTGCAGGCGTCGGGCGGCTGCTATGGCCGCGGCACCCTCCTCTGGGCAATTGGCGACCCACGACCCTTGGCCCCTCAGCGCATCACCGAGGGTTTCCACGGCAGGAGGCAGGCGCCAGCCAGGTGCACATCGTGGGATGGCAGCTGCCCACCAGCCGCCTGCCGCTGCTGGTACACCTGGTGCAGCAGAGGCAGCAGGCCCAGCGCGGCATCTGCAGCTGACGCAAGCTGCGTTGCCTGCTGCATGGTGCCCACGCTGCCAATCTCATCGGCGCACGCCAGCAAGTCGTGCACAATTTTGCAGCCCCAAAGGGTGGTCCGGATTGTGGACGCACTGGCGCGTGACGTGGCACGCAGCCCTGCAGCGCACCGCGGCAGCAGGCGCAGCATGTCCCATGCGCCCGCCCGCAGCGCTGCGGCACGCTGGCTGTTCGGCTGCTGCTGATCATGCCAGTGCTGCAGCGTCGCGAGGCTCATGTGCAGCAGGTATGTGCCGGCATGCCAGCCATCGATGAATGCCACTTCGGTACGCCGTCTGGGCAGGCCAGCGGCAGCTGCTCTGCCAGGCGGACTGCCAGCTGGTGCAGCGCTGCCAGCTCAGCAGGCGGCTCCAGCTGGCGCAGCAGCTCTGCCTCCAGCACCGGAGCAATCAGGGCCCGGACGGTGTGTGTCAGCTGATACCAATGCTTCGTTTGTGGCTCGTCTTGATTGTCCGGTGCCGGCCGGCCTGGCGGCGCGCCCACTGTGTGAGCCGGCGCCAGAATCGCCGTCACTCCCGGCAGGGCATACTTGCGCAGCAGGCCGACCAGCTGCTGCAGCAGGCCGGCATCTGAATGCACTGCTGCCAGCAGGCCGCTGAAAGCGCCGTCGGGCCGGGGGGTGAGCAGATCCACACAGATGGCTGCAAGAGAGGCCAGAGACCCTGACTCGTTGCCTGCAGGTGCACAAGATGGGTGTGGGGGGGCGGTGGGGCACAAGGAACAGGCAGGTGTCATAGCCAGGCCAAGTGTATTGCTCTACTACAATGCTGCCTGCACAGGGCAGAGGCACATTCGGCATGTGGAGTGAAGCATGGCCCCGGGCCTGAACGCGCCACATCCCAAGCAACTCACCGCCGTCTTGCTCCAGCGCCGTCCACAGCGCCCGCGTGCTGGCTGCCAGCCAGGCAGCTGTGGGGTCTGTCTTGAATAGCGTAGATAAGGCGTGGGCGACATGGCTGGGGTCTACTTTCCTGTTCGCCAAGTTGAGAAGCAAGTAAGCCGCCCGTAGCTGTATACCTGCCTGCCCAGCGGCAGCCACTCTGCTGCCGCTGCGCTGCATGCGTTCAATAGCCGCCCGCCCGCCTCCCAGCACCAGCGCCACTCCTGCGCTGAGCAGCTGCACTTCGCTGCTGCCGCACTCGCTCGCGTCGGCCAGGCTGGCGGTGCTTCCCAGTAGGCAACAGACCGGCGGCATAAGCATGTCAATGTCACCCGACTCTCGGTGCCTGTCAAGTGCCGCCAGGCGTGGGCCCAGCTGCGCCAGCTGCCTGCAGGGCCACAATAGCACTTGGCGGAGCTTCAGCACTAGGGCAAGCCGGCGTGCCGGAGCATGACGGTGGCTACATGGGCGGCGCGGGCGATCACTGGCAGGCGGGCAGCGGCAGGCAGCGCCCTCACTTGTGCAGGCGGCTCCGCTGCTGCGGCGGGAGGCCCGGCGCCGCTGCAACCGCCTTCTCGATGACACATTCAGGATGAAACACAGCTGTAGTGAACTGTGCAACATCTGGCAGCTGCCCACGAGCACCCAGCACGGCCAGCACGGCGTCTAGCGCAGCGGAGGCGTCCATGGCGCAGCACCGGGAGGCAGCAGTCCACCCCAGACGCTGCCGTGGGAAGTAGGGTACCACTGCAAGGGGCGTGGGTCAACGGGCTGCACACAGAAAGAACGCGCATTCATCAATTGGGCGGGAGATGGGCCAGCTGTCCTAAATTTTGGCAACGCCGGAAGCGGCAGTAGCGGCGGCGGCGGGCCGACGAACGAGGTGTCGGTAAGCCTGAGCAAAGCCCCAACCGTGGCAGTCTGCCAACCGCCTGCATGCCAGCATTGCCTACATGTGGTTCGCCTCACTGATATGCGCGCCGTTGCTTCAACAAGGCGAGACGTGCTCGCACGAGGCTGCGGCAAGGCGAACGGGCGCCCGGTGGAACCGCTTGGTAAACGCTGGCTCCAGGATTGCCGATCTGCAAGCTCGGCGCCTAAAGGTATTTCGAAAGGCTGCGTGCTGTGTCGTGCTGTGCGGAGCCGCCAAGCGGCTCAGCCGCCGGCTGTGCTGTACGCTCTCTGCTGATGGGTGCAGATCATTGCAATGCCCTCCGCCCCTCTGCCACTGGCCCCTCATTATGCTCAGTCATTACATATGCTGCAAGAGCCAGAGCAACTATGGTGCATTACGAGGGTTGCAAGGGGACACGGATGTGGGCGCTGCACACCGCGCCGCCGTGACACCGCGTTCATGCCTGGCCCTGCTGCTCCCCTGCCTGCTCACGCTGCCGCTCAGCCGCCAGCACCTTGCACACACGCATGTGCCCCGCCCGCCAGTCGGCGTGCGAGCAGGCGGTGCTGCAGTACCGTGCCACCCTGCACCCGCCGCACCGCTTGCTGCCTTCAGCTCCCAGGTTGGCGCAGCGCAGGTAGGCGCAGCTGCGGGTGGCCACCGCCCGCGCCAGCTCCAGCTGCAGCGCCGCCTGCTGCTCTGCCTGCTGCCAGTGCTGACGCAGCAGCCCTGCAGCCTGCTCAGCCCTGGGCAGCACCAGCTCCCGCGCCAGCACAGCGCTCTGTCCAATTGTTGATGCCCCAAGTGCCTCACGCTCCCCACGAATCCACTCCTGCAGCGTGCTCAGCTGGCGGCAGGTGCTGGCACCTGCACTGTTGGCGCTGCTGCCGGCACTGATGCCGGGTCCGCCGCCGCCGCTGCCGCCGCCGCTGCCGCCACCATCGCTGCTGCCAGCGCCGTCGCCGCTGCTGCTGCTGCCATCCATGTGACCAGCCTGTTGGCTACAGACGTTGCCCGCCTGCTCAATGAAGTCTGAGACCAAGTGCAGCCCATCAGCATAGAACATCATCATCTGCAGCATGGGCGCAAACGGCACAGCCCGTGAGCTTGGAGTGTGGAGTTGGGCAATGGCGGGGCAATGGCGGGCACATGGCGGGGACACAGAGCTGGACAGAGTGCTGCAGCACAGCGCCAGCACAGCAGCTCCACAGCATGCACTTCACGCCCCCTACCCGCACACCACAAAACCCACAGCGCAGCAGCGCAAAACCCATGCAGGCACCGCCCACTCACATACTGCCGTGTGCGTGGGTCGGTGGGTGCCAGCAGGGCATCAATCAGGCCGCCAGACAGGAGCACCGCCTTGAAGTGCACAGAGCATGGCCGCTTGACCAAGGCGTCCATAAAGTCCTCATGCCACTGGATGTCCTCCTCGTAGTGGATGCCTCTCAGCTGCAGGGCAGGCAACGGGCAGCGGAGGAGGCAGGTGTGCACAGATGATCTAATGCAAAGAAGGCAGCAGAGGGGTGGGCAAAGCGGCGGACGTAGTGTGCGGATAGCTCGCTTGTGGTGAGCTGCCGGGGGGGCAAGGCTCCCTGCACTGCTGTGAATGGCTCGGCAGGCAGGCGGCCAGACCAGCGCTGCTTACCGACTTGGCGACGACTGGCAGCATCTTCTGCAGCCGTTCTTCCGTCAGCAGGGCTGCAGGGACGGCCGCCCCCGCCGCCACGACCTCCTTTGCCCACCGCCTGATGGTGGCCACGTCCGTGGCATCAAGAGTGGCGGGAACCAGCCCTGAGAAGGCTTGGTGAAGCGCCTCCCAGCGCGCCGCCCAGCTGGCTGCCTCGTGCTGGCGGCTGCAGCAGGCAGCCAGCGAGGGGGGTAAGGTGCACGGACAAGAGTGGGCCTTGGAGAGACGGCTGTGCATGGAGGGCTGCGCCGTACCAGCTGTCCCCAGGCGCACTTGTGCCACGTGCTCGTGGCACCACCTGTCCCAATTGTTGCTGCACCCGCACCCACCTGACTGCTGCCTCCTGCTCCCCATCTGGATGCGCACTGCGCTGCACAGCCTCGATCACCGCCTGTGCCGCTTCCAGTGCTACCACCCCCGCACTGTGGACGCCAAGAAGGCCGGTCCCCAGGCTTACAGCTGCCAGCCAAGGGGGCTCCACCGCCGTTGCCGCAAAGTGCACCAGGCGGCAGGCGGACAGCTGCAGGCGGCGGGCCGCTTGTGTGGCGGCCTGGCGCTCAGCTGGGCTGCCGGCTGGCAGCGCGCCAGGTCGGCTGCCGAGGACTGCCTTGAGCGGTGGGTGGATGCATCCCGGCACGGCCAGGCAGCGACTTGCCAGATGCACGGCGTTGGCTGGCAGGTTACCGCCCTGTGCCTGCCACTGCTGGGAGAACTGATTCGTCAGGGGCAGCAAGCCCAGCGCGGCATCGCCAGCTATTAATAGCTGCTCCGCCTCCTGCCAGCTCAGCACGCTGCCAACGCTGCCGGTGTGCGCCAGCAACAGCTCAATGTGCTTGCAGAAGGCTAGGTTGCCGTTGACCCTGACCGCATGGGGCGCCGTCGCGCGCAGCGCCGCAGCCAGCCGCGGCAGCAGCCGTACCATGTCCCACGCGCCCGACCGCCGCGCTGCGGCTGCCTGGCTGCCCGGCTGCAATGCCTGCCTGCGGTGCAGCAGCCAAACGGTTGCCTGCAGGAGCTGCGCTGTGGTGCGCCAGCCCTCGCCGTGCCTCCATGCTGTCACGCCGTCGGGGCAGGCCAGCGGCAGCTGCTCTGTCAGGCAGACTGCCAGCTGGTGCAGCGCTGCCAGCTCAGCTGGTGCCCCGCCTTGGGAGAGAAACTGCGGCGCCAGGGACGAACAGCCCAGCGCCTGGATCGCATGCGACAGCTGGCCCCAAGTGCGATCAGTAGCGCCAGGTGGCTGCCAGCCTGGCACGCCCGCGGCTGCCTCCCCCGGCAGCAGCGCCGCCGCTGCAGTGCGCAGGCTGTACTTGAGCAGCAGGCCGACCAGCTGCAGCTGCAGGCTGGCGTCTGCCTGCACCGCTGCCTGCACGCCGTCGAAGCCCCTGTTGGTATTGACATCCAGCAGGCATGTGCAGATCTGGGCGTGATTCCACAGCGCCACAGGCGCCACGGGGTTGCCTGCATCGCACAAGGGCGCAAAGCAGCTGTTCCAAGCATCAACTGACTGCTTGGTTGCCTGTTTGGCAGAGCACTGCAGCGGCTGGCAGGCGGCGGCCCAGCCCGTGCAGCCACTCATTGCAGGTTGCGAGTGGAGTCAGGCACCTGCACCGGCGGGCATTGCGTCGCCCATGCAAGCACCCGTGTGTCCCCAGAGCACGCAACGTACCCATGCCGTCCTGCTCCAGCGCCGTCCACATCGCCCTGGTGGTGGCCGCCAGCCAGGTCACAGCGGTCTCAGGCCTGAACAGTGTGGTGCTGGCATACGCCACGCAGGCGGGGTCACCCGACACAACCAGCATGCACAGCAGCCGTGCAACCACCTGCATCTGCAGGTGCGAACAATCAAAGGCTTTCCTCCAATCGCCCTGGGCCAGCGCCCGCTCAAGAGCCGCCCGCCCGCTGCCCATCAGGAGCAAGGCGCCGGAGCTCAGCTGCTGGAGGTTGCTGCCGCTGCAGCCGCTTTCTTGGGCCAGCGTGGCAGCCCCAAACAGTGTGCTGTATACCGCACGCAGCAGCAAGTCGGGCTGGCTGCCACCCGCCTGGCAGTGCCGGTCTAGAGCTGCCAGGCGAGGGCCCAGCTGCGCCAGCTGCCTGCAGGGACCGCAGTACCAGACAGGCGCCAAGCCCGATAAGCACAATCAAGCCAGCCTGACTGGGAGGGACTGTGGATTCCACGTGCAGAAAGGCAAGCAAGCAGGCAGGCAAGCAGGCAAGCAAAGCCGACGGGCGTAAAGGGCAGGCGAGCAGCGAGAGGCAGGCAAGCAGGCAGGTCGTGGCAGGCAGGGGCAGGCAGCGCCCTCACCTGTGCAGGCGGCTCCGCTGCTGCGGCGTGAAGGCCGGCGCCGTCGATGTTGTGCTCATTGCCGACAGGAAAAACGGCTGTGCAGCGGTACTGAAATGCTCAACGCTGGGCATTCGCCCGTGTGCGCCCAGGGCGGCCAGCACGGCATCAAGCTTGGCAGTGACGTCCATCAGGGTTGGGGTGGGTACTACAGCACACCAGCAACCTGGCGCACAAAAGGAAGCGTGCAGTTTCAGCTACTGCTGCTGAGTGGCGTGGCTGCTTTTGATACATTGCACGCAGCATAGGGGCATGGTGGGCCGGACGCGTTGGTGGCGGCGCTGGAAGGGGCCGCAGATGTAGTGACAGGCGCGAGCCCAGGCGGGCCGGGGCAGAAGCGGCGGCAGCGACAGCCCTGCGCAGTCCCGGCACCCGCTTACCAATGCAACCTCCTTGTCTGTGGGCTCTTGACGTGCGGGTGCGGACAACGAGTGGCGTGGTCAGGCCACACTAGGCTTTGTGCACTGAATTATGTTTGAGGACTGTAGGAGACTGTTCATGCGCATAAAGCAGGCTGTTTTGAGCTTCCTGTTGGCCTGCTGTGCCGGCCGTGCTGCCCAAGAGCGCCAATGACTGGTCATCGCTCGTTCGTAGTGCACGCTTTGTCAATCGAACCTACACAAGCTCGTGTTGATCAAGCTGCGGCCCCAGTTTAGCGCTGCCTGCAACACGCCCATTCGCGGCCCAGTCTGGTCGCCCAGGTGTCGGTTCTTGATTTTACGCTTGGGCCTCCAAGGTGGGGATTCAAATCAACTCAGCCATGCTTGGCCGCCAGTTTGTGTGCGGTGGTGCCACCTCCGCACACCCACTGCCGCAACCCGCCGGCAGCCTCACCCGCCAGAGCCAGCCGGCGCGCCTGCACCGCTGCAGCATCACGCTACAATCCCTCACTCCTTTTCTTGTCCTCTTGCAGCAATGAGGCTGGAGCTTGACCACTTGGTGGTGGCAGCCACCTCCCTGGAGTCGGGCGTGCAGCACGCCGCCGCCGCTCTGGGCGTCCCTCCCGCCGCCTTCTCCCCGGTTGGCACCCACGTGCTGATGGGCACCCACAACCGCCTGCTCAGCCTGGGGGACGACTGCTACTTGGAAGTCATTGCAGTCGACCCAGAGGCCCCTGCCTCGATCCCCGGCAGGCCGCGTTGGTTCGGGCTGGATGATCCCGCCGTGCAAGCGCGCCTGGCTGCGAGACCCCGCCTGCTGCACTGGGTGGCGCGCCTCTGCCCTCCCGGCGACCTCGGCCAGCCGGCGGCAGAGGCAGCTGGTGCGGCGGGGGGCGGGGAGCAGCAGCAGCAGCAGCAGCAGCAGCAGCAGCGGGAAGGGTCGCCGCCGGGGCTGCCGCCTGTGCTGGCCATGCAGCGGGGCGACTTCCGTTGGCGCATCTGTGTGCCCGCCAACGGCAGCCTCCCCGGCTGGGGCAGCGCCGGCGCCGGCAGCGGCCTCATTCCCACCGTAATACAGTGGGACGTCCCATGCACCCCGGCACAACAGCTGCCCCCCAGCGGGCTCTCCCTGCGCCGCCTCACGGCCACCGCCCAGCACCCCAAAGCCCTGAGAGCGGCGCTGGCAGAGATGGGGGCTGGGCAGCTGATCTGTGTGCAGGCTGGGGAGGAGGCATGCCTGGCTGCGGAGGTAGAGACAGCGGCGGGGGTGCGGCAGCTTACATGACAGCCAGTCCAACAAAACGTGCACGCATGAATTCGGTGTACTGGATGTGAAAGATGCAGTGATTGTGGCGACATGGAGTGAGGCTGGTAGGGATGATTTGGGGCTGTCAGTGAATGAGCGAGCACAAGAGGGGTGAGAGTTTGCAGGGAGGGCGGTCCACAGGAACAGAAGGCGGACACGAGGGGGCAGCGTGGGGAGTCAGAGAGACACATGATGTAGCACATGACGTCGCAGGCAACAGATGGGATGGAGGGCTGGTAGAGTCCAAAGCCTCGGAGTGAGGGCAGCGTGGGCGCAGCCCCGCCCTGCCAGGCAGGGATAGCCGTGGCACCATGAGACAACCGGCAGCTCTCATACCGGCAGGCATGTGTCCAGCGATATGGTCAGCTGCTGCAGCACCGTGCCGCCGCTCCGCCCCTCGCCCCCTCGTATCTGCATGCTGAGCTGGCGCCTGTCCCAGTCAAACTCCAGCATCCCAAAGGCGGGCACCTTCACAAACCCGCAGTCCCCCTCTATCCGCAGGCCAGAGTGCTCCCTGCAGGCGGGGCGGGGAGGGCAGGACAGGCGAGTAAAGCAGGGTGGGCAAGTGAGGCGGTGGCACGTGGGCAGGCGGGTGAGGCAGAACAGGCAGGCAGGGCAGGCAGGTGGGCGAGCCGGCAGAAGGGGCTGGCAGGCAGGACCAACGAGTGGCGCAGGTGAGGCAGGGAAACGCTGTGGCACCGCAGCTGATGCTGGGCATGTCTGGTCGCCTGCTGCTGCTGCTGTGCACGCTGCCCACCTGCGGTAGCCTTGGCAGGCCGCGTCGGGGCGGGCCGTGCTGTTGGACATGCCGCTTGCCATGACCTGCATCAAGCATTATATGATGGATGGGACGGAGGGGCCAGTGTGAAAAGGGCGATGCAACGGCTGGCTACACTACACAGTGGGACTCCTCCGCTGCTGAGCAGCACTGGCCATGGCTTGCCGCCAGCGCAGCACAGACCAAAGCGTGGCACAGCATGCCGCAGGCCAGCGCCGCGCAGCCCAGCACAGCACCCCCAGCACAGGCTGTCCCGAAGCTGTGTTACTTTTACCGCACAAAGTACTTTCGCACCTGGTAAATGGGGGTGACCCAGTTGGCGGTGCCGTAAGCTTCAGAGTAGGGCTGCCCGCTGCCGGGCTTGGCAACTTTGATGTCGCTGCAAGGGGGAGCACCGAAACATGCGCGCACAGGGGCAGCGGGGCGTGAAGAGCCGGGACTCACCCGTGCATGAGGCAGGTGGACGGAGGCGAGCAGGGGAAGTCGAGCTGAGCTGAGCTGTGCCAGGTCATCACATCATGCCTGCCCTCGCCCTCACCTGTAGTGGTAGTCCCCTGTGATCACGACCCAGCAGCCGCCGTTGGCCGCCGCGTGCCGCTGTATCGTCTGCAGCAGGTTGAGCTGCGCCGGGCGGTAGCAGTCCCAGTCGTCGCCTGCACAAAATAATGAAAAAAAGAACTCCAGTGTCAGCCCCAGCTCGTTTTTCCTCGTACATCCCCCCCGCTCCTGGGCTGGGCTGGGCCCCTCCCAGCCGCGCCCGAGCGCCCAAAACACACCTGCAGCAGTAGCAAGCTCACATGGCAAGGCCAGCGGGCAGGTGAGCATGCGAGAGCGCAGGCACGCATGGGGCAGACAGAGGGCGGCCAGGCAGGCACGCATGCAGGCGGCTGATTCAGCCTCACTTGAGCACCGCCCCGTCCACTGGTTTGCCTCCGTGTTGTTGTCCAGCCCCGAGCTGCCAAACAGCACGCTGCCGCTGGCTATGACCTTGACGGGCGCTGAGCTGGCGGCCAGCAGGGCGTCCAGCCAGCGGCGCTGCTGGGAGCCCAGCACCTCGCAGAAGGGGGACGCCTCCTCCGTCTGGGCTGCATAGGCGCTGTCACGCAGGTGGAGGCTGCGGGGCGGGCGGAGAAGGGAGGGGGGAGGGTCGGGCAGAGAGTGGAGAGGGAGGTGGAAATGAGGTGGGGCGGCAGGCCGGGGAGCAGGTGATGAGCAGAATGGCGCGGGCAGCAGGCGGGAGCTGGCCGAGCGGAAGGAGCAGCAGCCAACTGCTGGCGTGCAGTGGTGCATGGGGGGTCCCGCACACTGGCAACAGCAAAGAGGAGGCAGCAGGTGCCCTACCCTTACCACACACGCCCCTCACCTGCCATTGCTGGCATACAGCGGGCGCATGCCAAAGTCGGGGGAGGAGGCGTTGCAGGCCAGCTGCCACTGGGGGCCTGCCCTGCTGCCGGCCTGCACGCCGTGGAGTGCAGCCGGGGGAGCGGAAGTGTTGTGGACACTTGCAAGTAGATCTAGAACACAGGCGTTGCTCTTCGTGCTGTGCCTGCGCCGGCCTGAATGCCTGCCCGCCTGCCTGCCCGCCCCACCCTACCACTCCGGCTTGCTGTCGTGCTGACTGTCCACACCGCCAACTGCTGCTCACCTCTTCATACCACCGAAAGTCCAAGTGCGCAGTCTGCCTTGCAGCAGGCGGCCCCAATTCCCAGCTCACCACCAGCCAATCCTCCCGGCCTCACCTCTTCACACCACCCATAGTAGATGGCGCTGTCTGCCTTGCAGCAGGAGCCGTTGCTGCCGGTGGCGCCCCCTGTCGACACAAAGTCCTGGCACCACGAGTAGCTGCTGTGCTTCTTGTCTTTCAGCACCACATTGTGGCACCTGCAGGGGAGGCGAGGAGGGAAGTCGAGAAGAGGGGCGCGGCCAAGGGAAGGTGACACAGGGGGCAGGGCTGCTGCGATGCTTGCTTTATGGCACCGCCCTGGGGCGGACTGGGCGGGAAGCAGGGTCGAGATGGGGGATTATGGGTTGGGACAGGGGGCTTGCAGGGGCAAAGATGGGGGACACGGCAAGGCACGGGCAGGGAAGTGGAAGTGTCCTTGCGCACACCATCTCGGCTCCTGCCTACACCCCACCCCACCCCACCCTTACCCGCCCTCGCTCTCACCACTCACCACTCGTCTCGGACCTCGCAGGGCAGCGTGGCCCGCTCGTAACGTTCATCCAGCAGCACCACCTCAACTTCCTGCCGGCTTCCCGGGTTCAGCTTGTACCCCCACTGGATGCCCTGCTGCGCCGCTCGCCGCGGGCTGGTGGCGGGCACCCCCAGCGCATCCAGGAAGATCTGCGGCAAGAGGGTGGGAGGAGAGAGGGCATGCACGGCAAAGGTATGCAGGCTGTACACAGTGGCAACAGTTGTTGGGGACGGAAAGCCACATGCAGGAAGGTCTCTCAAGAGTATGGTGTATGGTGGGTGTAAAGCCGGGCATCCAGGGAGGTGCAGGGCTGGGCAGCGGAGAGCAGGAAGCGCGGTGAGCACGAGAGCGTTGCAGGCGTGTGTGCAAGAGGGCAACCAGGCAAGGGGCATCAGGCCAGCAGTCAGTGCTGTGCTGTGGCACCAGCAGCAGCGAGGCTGAGGAGGCGCAGCAGCTCGAACACTCCAAACCCCGGGGAGATCAGGCACTACCCACGCGTGATCTGGCACCACACGACCCGACACAGCATGGCTACTCTACGCTGCACCCTGCGCGCCTGCTTCATGGAGTGCTTGTTGGGCAGGCGGCGGTTGAAATTGTTGATGCCTGCAGGCGGGGCAGCAGGGCAGGAGGCAGGTGTGTGGACGCGCTGCCTTGCCGCTCCCTATGGACTGCTGCTCCTTCAGCCAGCCAGGCGGCCAGGCGGCCAGTCAGCTAGCCAGCCCCTCTGATCAGGCCTCGCAGTGTTTCGGAAACATTATCTTCTCTTGTTGACTCAACCCACTCCCACGCAGCTCACCGTAGTCATGGTCGTCATAGACCCCCAGGACGGGGCGCGGGCATGCGTCCAAGTCATCGCCCGCTGGCACCCCCAGGCTGGCGCCCCCCTCCGCCGAGTCAAACCCGGGGCAGGAGTAGCGCAGGAAGGCTTGGTAGCCCGGCTGCTGCACCTGCAGGCAGGCAGGCAGGACAGGAGGTGAGTGTGGCAGGCAGCCGTCCTCAGCAATGGCGGCTTGCTTCCCACTCCCAGCCACCCATGATCCCGCACCTCTCCTCACTGCCCACCCCTCTCCTCCGACCGCTCCCCACGTGCGCCGCCACCATTGGCGGCTTGCTTCCCACTCCCCAGCCACCTGACCCCGCCCCTCCCCACCCCTCCTCTGCCCCATGTGCGCCACCACCGTCGGCGGCTTGCTTCCCACTCCCAGCCACCTGAAGCCGCCCCTCCCCACCCCTTTCATTGCTGCCCACCTGCGCCACCATTTTGTCGCGCACATTGTCCATGTCCCCCGCCATGCACATGTAGGGCGGCTGCTGCAGCCACGTGGGCGTGCACGTGCAGCCGCTGGCGTTGATGTTGGCAGCGCTGCATACCGATAGACAACGGGAACGGGAAGGGCGGGGCAGCATGTCAACATTTGCCGCCCGACATGTAAAGAATATGATGAAGTCACTCGATAGGTTGTTTTTGTTGCGTTGCTGGTTCCATGCCGCTGCGGCTACACACACGGCAACATAGGCACAAACACACTCGGCACGTGCCTGCATTCATACGGCGGCTCATCCCCGTAAAACATGTCTCCCAGCCACACCCAGGCGTCCGGTTGGCTGGGGATCACGCCCTGCAGGGGGCAGGGCAGGGAGGGGGTTGCCCGCTGGCAGGCAGCGGGAGAGCATGCCAGCTGGCACGGGCAGGCAGAGGGAGGGCATGCCGTGCAGAGCGGGGCGTCATGCCAGCGAGGCGTGTCTCCATGGATGCCCTGCCCTGCCATACCTCTTCCCATATCGGCTGCTCTCGGATGTCGTATGCGGCGCATGAGCCAAAGGCGATGCGTGAGGCGCGCTTCTTGGGCGGCCAGAGGGCCGAGCCACCCCAGGCCAGCGGCGCTGCTTGCATGGGCACCAGGCACCCCCAGGCCGCCCCCTCCCGCCTGCAGCGTAGTCCCGTGGCTACCAAAAGAGCCACCATTGTGGCCAGCAGCAGGGCAAAGATGACGGCGGCGGCGACGCTGCACGGCACAGCGTGAGGACAGGGGCGGTAAGGGAGGCACCGGCGGTGGCGGCAGTGCGGCGGGAGGGCAGCGGCGGCACACCCCTCCAGCACGGCAGGGCGCTTCCCGGTGCTGTCCATTAGTGCAGTCTGCGTCCGGACATGCATTGGAGATGCACACCCACCTGCGAGCACAGTTGAGGCGGCGACGGCTTGGGGAGAGGGGGCTGTTGGGCTGGGCAGGGCTGGTGGGGGTCAGCGGAATGTCGACCTCCATTTCGAAGGTGGGGCTGCTCGTAAGGGCGGACGACCCATTGCGGAAGTCTGTGTTCAGCCTTTGCGTTTGCTCTTGCTCAGTTCGGTTCCGCTGGCCTCCCCACAAGCCAGCCATTGCTGCCAACTACCTGCAGCGACTGCAAATATGTACTGATCACTTTCTGATTATCAAGAGCGCCCAGAGAGTCAGAGGCATTGCCACTTCGCGCCCAGCGGCTGCATAGCACAGCACGGGGCCCAACCTTCTTCCAAGCACCCTTAAACGCCTTGCAGATACCGCCATCGCATTGAGGCAGACCAGGACCGGACCAGGAAGGAGACCGGCAGCACAGCATGGCCGGGCGAATTCTGCTCGCTTGCTGCCGGCTGCTGGTGGCCCTTGCAGCCTGCCTGACGCTGTCGGGGTGAGCACATAGTTGCGATTTCAAGGACGGTAATGCCATGATCACAGAGGGCGCCTAGCCCTCCGCCGCTGCCGTGCGCAGCCCGTCCGCCCACCGTCTCAGGCTCCCCCTGCTCAGATGACCGTCTCCCTTTTGCCCCTGCCCCTCCCTCCTCATGCTACCGCACAGCAGCACTTCCCTTGCCTCTGCCGATGCCCCCTCTTCCCAGCTCGAGCCGCTGGCCATCCTTACCGTCGGCAGGTGAGCGCCTGCTGAGGCTGCCGCTCTCCAGCGGGGGCCACTGCTGACGTGTTGCATGCGCCACCTGCCCAGCATCGCCGGGCAGGCTGCCAGCAGAACATATCTATTGCAAACTGGCTTTCCTGCATAGAAGAAGCACCCAGGTCTGTGCGCACACACTCGCTCACTCCTTGCAGCCTGAATGTCGACATCATCGCCCACATTGACCGCCTGCCCGAGCGCGGCGAAACCATCATGACCCGCACCCCCTCCACCTCGGTGGCGGTGGGTGGCAAGGGCGCCAACCAAGCGGTGGCGGCCGCCCGCCTGGCGGCCGGCACCGGCCGCACCAGCCGCTTCATCACCCTGTTTGGAAACGACGCCTATGCTGCCTGGCTGGAGGCGGCCCTCCGAGAGGAGGGGGTGGATGTGTCGGGCTGCGGCCGGGCGGCTGGGCTGCCCAGCGGGCAGGGGCTGGTGCTGCTGGAGAGCGATGGGCACGCCACAAGCGTGGTGGTGGGCGGTGCAAACACGGGTTTCCCAGAGGTGAGTGGGACGGGACGGGCCAACCCCGGGGGGAAAGGAGAGGGGCCGAGGAAAGGCCTGCAGGGTGTGCGGTTGGCGCGGTGGCTGGTGTGAATACTAGGGGTGGGGGGAAATGATGTGGGTGTGCCCAGGGTCGAAACATATACTCATCATGTCCGCCTGCATGCTGCCCCACCCCACCCAAGCCCCGCACCATGCACCGCATGCACGTTGCTGCTGCTGCTGCTGCTGCAGGAGCAGCCCGAAGCGCTGGCGCACCTCATGCGTGGCACCGGTGTGGTGATGCTGCAGCGGGAGGTGCCCGAGCACGTGAACGAGGCCGTGGCCGCCGCCGCCGCAGCTGCTGGGGTGCCCGTCTTGCTGGTGGGTTGACGGTGGGAAACCCAGGTATCTGCAGGGCGATTGGTACCGCCTTGTTCAGGGCAGGGGTGCTATTGTTGACTTGTTGGAACACTGGGGCTTTGCTGGGAGCACCCACACTGCCTGTCCTGCAGCACCCGCTGCCAATTCACCTGGCCCCGCTCGACCCTGCCCCTCCCTGCTCCTGAGCCACATGCCAATCCCCGCTGCGCCACCCGCAGGACGTGGGCGGCGAGGACCGCCCCATCTCTGATGCCCTCCTCTCCCAGCTGGACTATGTGTGCCCCAACGAATCCGAGCTGGCCCGCCTGACGGGCCTGCCCACCGACAGCGAGGAGCAGGTGCTGGCTGCTGCGCGCACGCTGCAAGGCCGCGGCGCGCGCAGCGTGCTGGTCACGCTCGGCGCGCGCGGCGCGCTGCTGCTGCAGCCGGGCAGCAGCGTGCTGCGGCAGGAGGCGCTGCAGGCAGAGGGAACGAGCGTGGTGGACACCACTGCAGCGGGGGATGCATTCAGAGCGGCCTTTGCTGTGGGGCTGGCCGAGGGGCGGCCGCTGCAAGAGTGCCTGCGCTTTGCCTCAGCGGCGGGCGGCCTGGCCGTGTCCCGGCTGGGGGCTGTTCCCAGCCTGCCGCGGCGGGATGAGACGGAGCGCCTGGCCGGCCTGGCCAGCTCCGCCGGCAGCAGCAGTGGAAGCAGAAGCGGCACTGGCAGCGACAGCAGCGGCACCGGCAGCGGCAGTGGCACCTGCCATCTTGCTGATGCAAGTGCTGCCACCGCTGCAGCCAGCAACAGCGGCGCAGCAACAGCAGCAGCAGCAGCAGACGTGCCGCCGGCAGACTGCCCGTACCAGTTTGCCTCCCGCCTCAACTCCATGCAAGCCCGGCGTGACCTGGCGGGGCCTGCCGATGGAGGGAACGACGTAGAGGGCTGGATCCAGCGGCAATCCCGCGTGCCAGGCCTGTCACTGGTGGACCTCAACCACCCGCAGCACACCACCGCCAAGCTGGGCAGCCCGGCCCAGGCGAAAGCGGCGCTGGAGCGGGCGGGGCTGGCGGCTGGCGCCATATGCATGTGAGGCGCAGTGCAAGCAGGCTAGGCCGCTAGGACGTGTGGGCGGCGGGCGGGAGGGTGCGACATGCCATGCCATGCCATGCCATGCCAGTCACTCTGAGCTGGCGGCTGGTGTTACCGCATGGGAGGGTGGGCAGCGCCTGCACGGCTGCTGGCGGTGGGGCCGGGCGGTGGGCAGGTGGGGGGGACTGTGCGGGCTTATGCTGTGGTGTCCTTGTTCACCTACTCCTACTACCGCGCTGCCTTCCCTTCCCGGTCCCGCAGCCGCTTCCCCGAGGAGGCGTTCGCCCTGGGAGCCTTCAGCCACCCTGATGCCGCTGTGCGGCGCCAGGCGGTGGAGCTTGCGGCAGAGGGCTGCCGCTGGGCGGCGCAGCTGGGTGCACGCGACCTCATTGTCTGGCCGCAGGTGCGCGGTTGGGGGCGAGGGGCTAGGTTAATTGGAGAGATAAGTTGCAGGGGTGGGTGGAGCTGTGGGTGATCGTGGGGCGCCGGGCTGCTGGTGTGCTGTTATGACGAGGGGCGAAACATGGGTGAGACACTTGACGGGGGAGGCAGGGCGCGGGGTGATGGGAAGGCGAGCACCTGCAACTGATGAAAGCTGGATGACGGCGCAAGCCTCCACTGTAGCCACCTGTCTGTGGGCAGTAAATAGTTGGCAGCCTGTCTTAATGCCCCCGCCCTCCCCTCCCCGCTTCCTGTCCTCTCCTGGCCCACTCCTGCAGTGGGATGGCTATGACTACAACTTTCAGGTGCGCCGATGCTGAGGATCCCCGCAGCTCGCACAGCACAGCACAGCACAGCACAGCACAGGCAGCACAGGCATGCCGCGCCCTCCCCGCTGCCTCGCATGCAACACACCCTGGCCTTCTTCACTTCCCACCCCCACTTGCCACCGCATCCACCTGCAGCCCCTCCCTCTGACCTCCCCTCCCCCTCCGTGCGGCCTCCCCTCCCCTCGCAGGTCGATTACCAGGCCACCTGGCAGCGCACCGTCGAGGCCTACCGCCACCTGGCAGACGCCTGCCCTGCCGGGGTGCGGGTCTCTCTAGAATACAAGCCCACAGATGAGGCCACCCGCTGGGCCGTCGTGCCCTCCACAGGCGCTGCACTGCTGCTTGTAAAGGAGGTGGACAGGCCCAACTTTGGGCTGACCTTGGACCTTGGCCACCTGGCAATGGCGGGGGAGAACCCTGCCCAGAGCGTGGCAGCGGTGGGCGCCGCCGGCAAGCTGTTTGGACTGCAGGTGGGGCAAGGGGAGGGCGGGACAGGTGGCAGGTGCTGCTCTGTGCTGTGCTGTGCTGAGCTGTGCTGAGCACGGCAGTGCAAGGGTGTGCCTGTAGGTGCACAGCGGGGCTGGCTGGCTGTAAACCAATGCCCCTGTGGGCTTGCGCGCAAGCACCTACAACGCCCTGTGAGGATGGAAGGCTGCACTGTAGTGCGCCATTGCCCCACCTTGCCCGCTCACCATGCCACCCCCAGCGCACAGTGCCGTACCTGCACTCACCCACCCGCCCAACCCCACACGTCGTCTCCCTCCCCCCGTTCAACCCAGCTCAACGACGCGCACGTCAAGCTGGGCGCCGAGGACGGCCTGGCCTTTGCCTCGGTGAACCCCACCTCTGCCTTGGAGCTGGTGCGCTGGCTGCAGAGGGTGCGCCCCCCCGGCCTGCACATCTACTTTGACACCTTCCCCCGCAAGGAGGACCCGGTCAGGGAGGCGGCGTACAACATTCGGCGGTTCAAGGCGCTGTGGGCGCGCGCTGCCCGCCTGGCGGCCGCGGGGATTGACCGCTTTGCTGACAGCCATGACGCCATGGGTGCTTTGGAGCTGCTGGAGAGGGATGAGGAGGGGCCCCTGGGGGCGGGCGGGCAAGAGGCAGGCGCGGCGGGGGTAGGGGCAGCAGCTGCCTGATGCCTGCGTGCTGCGCTGTGATCGCGCCAACCTCCTGGCAATCTGCAATGTAATGAGTGAGAGAGAGGGAGAGATGACAAGTCTCAGCCTAATTGGCAGATTTGTACAGCCAGCCAGGTAGTCAGTCCAGTCTGGCTGGCACCAAGGTGAGGTGCAAGCTGCAACCCCCCGTCACCCCCCACCCCACCGACAGCACCGCCCCACTGCCCCTGGGCATTTGGATTTTATTTTGTTTCTCCGTTTTGACCTGCATTCCATTTCATAACAAGTCCAAGTGTCTCTGTATGGACCTGCACTCGCCCACCGCGGTGCAATGTGTCGCCCTCTTCTTTCAAGTGCTCACTTGTGACAGGGTTGCCTTACTCGACGCAGGGCTGCCCATTTCTAAACGCTTCCTTCAATCCTGCTCCATGAGATAGGATCTGCTGAGCTGCTTTCCCCTACACTCTTCCAGCTTCGCTGGCACCACACCTTTTCGCGACGCCCTGCTGCGCCACGCTGCGGGCGGTGGCGGCGGCGAGGCCTGCGCGGCATGCATGATGCCCAGCGCCCGCGGGCCTCGCCCTCTTTCAACCTCCGCTGACCGACCCGCTCCTATCCAACCAGCCAGGCCGTCGTGCTGAGGAGTGGCGGCGCAGCGAGAGGACACTCGCCTCGGGGCTTTGCATCAACTGGGGGAGCGGAGCGCCGTTTGAGGACTAGGGAGGCCCCCTCCGTCAGCAGCAGGCGCCGCCAGTGAGTCCCCCATGCCGCCAACTAGCGCGCCCGCGCATGCAGCCCCGCCGCTGGGCTGCTTAGCTTCGGTGGCGGGCTCAACAGCTGATGCGCATCAGTAACCTGCCGTCGCGTTCGCCTCACGCCTCCCTGCCGTCCCGCTGCAGTGCGCTTGGAAAAGTGCTGGTTCTGCTCCAGCACCGTCTACCCGGGCCACGGCATCTCATTTGTGCGAAATGACGCGACGGTGAGGCCGGGCAGCTGCCCAGCAAAGCTGCCGTCGCCGCCACCGCCGCCGCTGCCTGCAGCACACGCTGTTGTCACACCTTCCATTGCGCACTGCGAAAATGCCGCCCGCAGATCTTCCGGTTCTGCCGGTCCAAGTGCCACAAGAACTTCAAGATGAAGCGCAACCCGCGCAAGGTCAAGTGGACCAAGGCCTACCGCAAGCTGGCGGGCAAGGAGCTGGCAGAGGTGTGTGCTGGCAGAGGGAGAGATGAGGGGAGCTGGGCTGGGGGTGCAGCCCAACAAACAGCCAAATACGTTGCTACCAATGCTAGCCAGTCGGCCGCTGGAGTGGTGCTATGCAATGGTTACAGCTGCACATTGCCTACCAATGCACCGTCTGTGCTGCACCTCGCAGCCTAGCGCTCCTCCGCCGACCGCCCCTTCCTCTGTCCCCGTCGCTGCCACCCACCCGCCGCCTGCAGGACGCGACATTCGAGATGGAGCGGCGGCGCAACCGGCCGGAGAAGTACGACCGCGAGCTGGTGCACAAGACTGGTGGGTGGCAGCCTGCCCGTACCCAAACCAAGGATGGCAGGGCGAATGTGGGGTGGCAGGGGCCCACAGTTGGGGTGGGACTGGATGGTGCAAGTGCTGGCTGCGTAGGGCGTCGCAGAGCCTGCACCTCATCAGCGTCACTGCCATGCATGCCTCCTGTCCTGCCCCTGCAGTCAAGGCGATCAAGAAGGTCACCGAGATTCGCAGCGCGCGGCAGGAGCGGCACTGGGAGAAGCGGATGTCCAAGAGCAAGGGGCAGCAGGTGGCGGCGGACCGCAAGCAGCTGGAGCAGGAGATCCACCTGGTGCGGGCGCCGGGGGCGCTGGCAAAGGAGAAGGAGGAGAAGCTGCGGGGTGAGTGGGAGGGGGGTCGCTCGGTTGTGGTGGTGGAATGGGGGAAGGCAGGGCCAAGGAGAAGGAGGAGAAGCTGCGGGGTGAGTGGGGAGGGGAGAGGGGAGGGAGGGGAGGGGGGGAAGGCTGGGCAGGATGTGTGTGTGCGTGCGTGCTTGCGTGCGCGTGTTTTTTTTGTGGTGGTGGAGAGGGAGAGGGGGAGGTTGTGTGCATGCGTGTGTATGCCGACA
Organism: Micractinium sp. NFX-FRZ; assembly: GCA_029339195.1. Taxonomy (NCBI): domain Eukaryota; kingdom Viridiplantae; phylum Chlorophyta; class Trebouxiophyceae; order Chlorellales; family Chlorellaceae; genus Micractinium; species Micractinium sp. NFX-FRZ. Next base: position 186,063 of record JAPTJF010000014.1, read on the forward strand.
ACGGACTGGGAGGCAAAGGTGGAGGGCAGGGGCAGGAGGGTTCTGGTAATGTCAAGGGGAGGCAGAGGCAGGTGCAGGGCAGGAAACTTTGCGGGAGTGGCGAGGGGGTGATGTGGGCACAAGCAAGCACAGCCGGGCTGGGCTGCTGGCGCAAGCTGCGGTGGCTCACTGCCCCCGTCTCTGCCCCCGTGCGCTGCTGCAGTTGCTGTGGAGGAGGCACAAGAGGAGATGCAGGAGTGAGTGCGGCCTCCCGGGGCAACGTGCACCGCTCCTCACATGGTGCTGCGCCCCTCCTGGCTGCTGCCTCCTTTCAGCCGCCCCTGTGCCGCCCGTCTTGTTTGCTTGTTTGCCACTGTCTTGCTGCTCGCTGCCCACGCTCGCGTTTCCCCCCTCCCTGGCTCCTCTCCGTCCCTCGCTCCTCACAATGTCTGCGTGCATCCTTTCAACTCCGCACTCGCCCGTTCCTTCCGTCGCCCTCCATCACTGCCAAGCCTCGCCTGGCCTTACTCGGGCGTTCTATGTCACAAACACACAAAGCAAACAGTTCTCAGTCGAGCAGGGAGGGGGCAGCAAGCAGGGGGGTGTAGGGGTGAGACGCTGTGCAGGGTGTGCTGTGGTAGGCGATGAAATGAGGGAGCTGGTTCAGTTGGAAAGTCAGGACACTTGTACAGGCGGGGCTCTACATGCAGAACATATATTATTCGTTGGGTTGTGATGTGGCTGCCCCGGGAGCGTCATGGGTCTCCACCCAGCAGCAGGCAGTGCATGGGCACCCGCCCCCGCTGTGCCCCGCCGCGCATGTTGCAGCGCGCCGCACCCGCCCAGCAGCCAGCCCCTGCATTCCCGGCAGGCAGCCAGCTGTCCATGGGCAGGCGGGTTAGGCATCACCAGTCTTGCTCCCATTCAGTCTGTTTCCATCCCCTCTGCCTCCTCCTCCTCCTCGTCTGCCGCCAGCGATGCCAGCGGCGCCTTGCCCTTTGCCGCCCGCTGCTGCTGCGCCGCCGCCGCCAGCTCCTGCGCGGCCGCACGCTGCGCCGCCTGCGCCCGCCGCTCCTCCGTTTCCAGGAAGGTGAGGGCGTCGCTGCGGTTGATCACGTCGATCCTGCAGGGATCAAGCGGAGACAACACATTATTGGTGAGGGGCAGGAGTGTGGTTCAGGAGGGAGGGAGGGCGTTGCAGCGATTGATCACGTCGATCCTGCATGTGGAGATGATACAAGCAGAACACTGATGAGGGGCTGAAGGTGGTCCAGAACAGGGAAGGCAGCGCTGGGGCTCATCACGCCAATGCCTCTGGGAAGCGGGGCAGGCAGAATGCAGTCATGCAGCGATCTAAGAGGAGGGGTGGGGCAGCAACGGGGAAGGCGTGCACATGAAGGGTATGCATGGCTACATGGTGGGTTGGGCAATGATCACCCGAGAGCAAACAGTCATGCAGCAGAAGGGGAGCATCGCGCCGGCTCTGCTCCAGGCCCAAGCCCTCAGCTGCCGAGCGCCTTCTCCTGCCCAAGCGTGCGCACCTGCTCAGCCGGTTGGTGTGGCTCACGCCGTAAATCTTGTCAGCCACGTTGACAATCTGCGGGCGGCGGACATGAGCGGAAAGAGGCAGGGAGGAGTCGGGAGCGGCAGATGTGGTTTGCTAGGCGGGCCTGCGCACAGATGGCAATGGCTGGCCCCGCACCTCATGCCAGAGACCCAATGCACCAGTGCCAGCAGCAAGCCTGTGGAGCACAGTGCCCTGACCCCAGCCTCCCCGCTCCTGCCACCCTACCTGCCCTGTGGGGCACAGCACCCCGACCCAGCCTGCCCACTGAGCCCAGCCTGCCCTGTGGCCACAGTGCCCTGACCCCAACCCGCCGTCTACACCTCCGGCCCTACCTGCGGGTGGAAGGTGGTGACAATGAACTGCGCGGGCTCCCGCTCACGCGCGGCCTGGCGCCCCAGCATCTTGGCCACCGTCGTCCTGCACGGCACAGCCCCAGGAAACCCAGGTTTGAAATCACCGGCATGGACTGCATGATGCAGGTGAGCCTGGCAGGGGCCACCACGAGCTAGGGCGGGACAGGCGAGCGGCACCACACCAGCGCACAGCGCTCGGCCGTTCCTCCAAGCTGACCTGCCCTTTCCTCCACCTCTGCACTGCACGCCCAGCGTTGCTTCCACCCTCACTAAACAAACAGCGCTGCCCCGGCTGACCGTGATGTACGGTTTGAGACCAGCGTACCGCCCCCACCTGTACTGCGGGTCCAGCGCTGCATCAATCTCGTCAAACAGGTAGAAGGGGGCAGGGTCGCAGCCCTGCAGGGGGAGGGGCGGGGGTGGTGTGCAAGGTTGAGGGTTGTGTCGGGGTGGGATTGTGACTGGCACATGTGCTGCAGGGTGGCGGGGTAGGGAGAGGGCAGCAGCCACATACAGTCACCCTACCACTCTCCCCAGCTTCATCCCACCCACCTGGATGGCAAAGAGCCACCAACGTCGTCTGCCCACCCAGCCCTATGGCTCAAGAATGCAACCACTTTGCCCTGGGCCCCCACCACACACAGCCCCCAAGCCTAGCCACCTGGATGGCAAAGATGAGTGCCAGCGCCACCAGCGTCTTCTGCCCGCCGCTCAGCTGCTTCATGGACATCGTCTCGCCGCCGCCAAAGGACACCTGGAGGGGCAGGGAAGCGCACACGACGGCAGGAGCGACGGCGATGGAAAGACAAAGGAGTGGGATGTACATTGTTTTGCCACCGCTGCCGCCACACTGCACACGGGGTGGGCAGGCACAGAGACGTGGCACCGGCTGCGCACCGACCCCCCTGTGCTGCCTGCCTGCACATCAGCCTAGGCTGGGCAGCCTGTGTGCGTGCCAACTGCAAAGCTGTCTGCCTGCCCCGCCCCTCACCTTGACCTTGACTCCCGAGTACTTCTCCAGCGCTCCGTGCTTGCCGCTGCCCCCGGCCACCCCCTCGGGGTCCTCGTTCTCCCCCTCCTCCGCCCCTCCCGGCCCGCCCAGCCGCTTCTGCATCACCAGCTCGCCGCGCCCGCCAGGGACCAGCTGCAACAGAGGGAGGGTGCAGATGCAGGTCAACTTCCAATGAGGGTTGGTCCGGGAGTTTTGGGACAATTCTGCAAATTTTGGCCAAGCACCAGCTCGGTGCGCCTGCCTGGCACCAGCTGTGTTGTCCTCGTGGGGCATGCAGGAGGTTGCAGGCAGGCTGGCAGGGGACAGCTGGCAGCACAGAACAACAGGTGGTGCAGGAGTACCCGAGATGTGCTCGGAGGCTGCAGCACAGTGCAATGCACCTACGTAACCCTGTGTGCCCAGCCCGGCATAGAATGACTGGTGAGCTTCACCTCTCCCACCCTGCCCACCCCTTCCTGTCACTCGCGCCCTAACCCCCTCGGGCCCCGCCCCCCTAGAAAGCGCGCACACTCCATCACAACCCACGCCAAATCCCCACTCCTGACCCACAACAGCTGCCAAGGTGCAGCCACCCCCGGCAGACCTGGGCAAAGATGTCCCGGAACTGCTTGGCCACCCCCTTGAAGGTGCGCTCAATCGCCTCGTCCTTGCGCGCATCCAGGGTGTCGATCAGCTGCCGGATCTTCTCGTCCCCGCGGTCGTTCTCCTGCAAGTGGCGGGGCGTGTTGGGGCAGGGATTAGGGTGGGGTGTGCGTGGACAGGGAGCAGGGTGGGGTGTGTATTAGGGAATGCTGGCGTTCCCATCACCGCAGTCATCCTCCTGCAGAGGGTGGTGGGGGCAGGCGAAACAGGTGGTGCAGGGCCGGCGCCGCTGCTAAGGGCGCACCCTGCTGCCGTCCCCGCCCATGCCCCACAGCTATGCTTGTGCACCTCTTTGCGCCGGCACACCTTGTCCCGCTGCTTCCCGCACCCCGTGCGCTGCCCACAGGGCAGGGCAGCTGCCCTCACCTCCTTGCGCCGGCACAGCTCGTCCCGCTGCTCGCTGAAGTTCATGTACTGGTCAAGCGCCTTCTTGTTGATGTGCCCAAACTGCTTGAGCTCGGTGTTGATCTGGCAGGGACAGACAGAGGGGTGGGGAGGGGTGGGAGGTTGGGTAGACGACCAGCCGGGAGGCACTAGGGCTAGGGGTTATCAGGCTCATCTGAGCGGGCAGTGGCGCAGCGGATGCACTACCAAACCCACCCCCCTCCCTTCTCACACTTGCATCCCTCATCCCCGCCCCGCCCGGCACCACAACACAGCGCCCACCCCGCCCCCACCTGCGCCAGCTCCGCCTGCAGCTTCTTCAGCGCCGTGCCCCGGTACTTTTCGTACGCCTCGTCCGGCAGGCTGCCCAGCTCGCGGATGCGGCGCTCCAGGTCACCCTTCTTCATGCGCTGCATCGTCAGACGGTCACCCAACTTCTGCAGCGTGCCCTGCTCGTCCTGCAGGCGTGAAAATGGCACCACAAACACGTTCAGGTTTGACAACCTCAATCCCACCTCCTTTCACTTTCTCACCACGCCACGCGCACCGCCTGCACCCACCCTAGAACGACCCCCGGACACTCCTCCCCTCCCCACAACACACCTGTCTCCCCCACCCCCACCCCACCCCACCCCTGCCCCGCCTTGCCTGCTGCGCCAAGTCCTCCGCCTGCGCCTGCGCCCGCACCCGGTCCCGCTCCGCCGCCTTCTCCCTGGCCGCCCGCTGGGCTGCCTCCAGCTCAGCCTCCACCGCCGCCTCGCGCGCAGACACCTCTGCAACCGCCGCTTTGGCCTGCAGGGAGAGAGACAGCGAGCATGGGTGTGTGGATACACACGCCAAGTGCATGCGAGTGCGGAACGGTAGGGGCCCACGCCCGCTGTGCCTGCCACGCCTCCGAAACCATCCAGCAACCAACCAGCTGCCAAACATGAGTGCAGCCACGCCCCTTTCAGCCCCCACCGCAGCCCCACCAACACCAGCCCCTCCCCGCCCACCCGGCCACCCACCTGCAGCAGCTCGCGCCGCCGCGCCTCCAGCGTGGCGGCATCCACACTGCTGCTGGCTGCCGCCAGCCGGTCCTGCAGGTCGCGCTGCTGCTGGCGCAGGTTGGAGGAGAGCTCGGCCTCCAGGGCGGCTGCTGCCGCTTCCACCTCCAGCTGGTTCGCCTTCAGGGCCTCCACCTCCTCCTGTTGGGTGGCAAAAACAGTGTGCAGGACAAATCAGGGCCAGCAACCTGTAGGCAGAGGTGCGGACGCCAGTAGCCGCCAGCTGGCTCGCCTTCAGGGCCTTCACCTCCTCCTGTTGGGTGGCGAGAACAGTGTGCAGGACAGTTGTTGTTCAGGTGCAGATAACAACAATGGCCACCTGCAGCGGTGAGGCAATCACGGGCCTCCACCTCCTCCTGCAGTGTTGGTTTAACGCGATGGATGAAAGGTGGGACAGGATGAAGACAATACCTAAAGGAAGGCTGACATCAAATAGGAGTCCATAAGGAAGCACTAGGCGGCTTTAGCCAAGGGAGCAGTACAGGGCTTGCACATGGCGATGTGTCCCACCCCAGCCCCTCCACCCCTGCCACCTCTGCCCCACTCCACCCTGCCCCACCCCCACACACCTGCAACTTGGCCACTTGCGGCTGCAGCTGGCGCACTTCCGCCTGCTCCGCCGCGCTCAGCTGCCCCAGCAGCTCCGTGCCAATCTCCCCCTCCATGCCCGCTATCGTGGCCTGCAGTGGCAACACATGACAAGGTGGGGTCAGGGTGCAAGAACAGAATGGGGCTCTCGAGGTGGCGCCTCAGTCACCCTGCCGGCGCTGGCGGGCCAACAGGCGGGCAGGACATGAAGCCAGGGGGGCAGCAGGCAGTACTGTCAACACAACAAATCAGTCACGAGGCCTGGCGCTCTCACTGCCAGGGCGGTCCCGCTGCCCATGGGGCCCTAAAATCGATTCCCCCCAATTGAACCTGCCAGACCAGCCACACGACCCCAGGGCTGCATATCATAGAAGGCATACCATCCCACCTGCAGGTTTGCCAGCTCCTCCCCGATTTTGTCCAGCAGCGCCTGCTTGGCGGCCACGCGCTTGCGCGCCTCCGCCCCCCGCGCCTCCAGGGCGCGCAGCTCGGCACGCAGCGGGGCGGAGCCGTCGGCGGCGCCGGCGCGCGTCGCCTCCAGCTTCTGCAGCTCGTTGGTGACCTGCGGGAAGCAAGGTAACAAGAAAAGTTCACTTTTTAAAACACGAAGATAGCATGGAAGCAGTTTCAAACATATACATATGGGGTATGGTTAATGAGTTGGTGGGTAGGGGATCAGGTGGGGCTCAGGCGCCTGTTGGCGAGGGCCAGGGAGTGTGCAGGCATGCGTCAAAGTTACATGGCGCCTGCCTCCCAGTGCCTGATGCGCAGCATGTGCGGCGGCAGCTGCTCCGCTGCCCACCCTTGCCGTCCTGGACTGCGTCAAAAGCCAGGCCACTCACCTGCGGGATGCGCTGCTGCACCTCCAGCAGCTGCTTGGCCACCTTGCGCGACTCCCGGTGGTGCTCCGCCAGCTTGCCGCGCAGGTCCTGCAGGCGTCACAGGGTGGCACAGCAGGTGGGGAGGCGAGGAGGCACAGTGGCAGGAATGGGTGGGACGCAGTGGATCGCGGTGGTGAGTGGCCTGCCAGCTTGTCGTGCAGGTGCTTCCACGGGGCGAGGGCAGGTGGATGAGTGGTTGAAGGGAAGGGACGTGAGGAGGGCACGTAGCAGAGGAGAGTGAGGAGGCATACAGGAGCAGGCTCCCACAGCCACTGCCAGCTACACACACGTATTCTACCAACCCCTGTCCCACCGAACTGAATCTGGCCTGGACCTGAAGTATGGCGTGCCTGTGCGCCTACCCTGGCACCTGTGCGCCTATCGCGTCCCTAATGGTAAATATGGCCCTTGCCCACCCCACACTGCGTGAAATCCTGACATAAATGCTCATGCTGCACGAGCGTAATGCATGAGCAATGCATGCGCATTGAATGATCATGCTGCCCACCTTGATTTCCTTCATGGCCTGGATCTTGGAGCGGCTGGCGTCGTAGTAGCCGCCCCGGAAGGTGCCGCGGCGCTCCACCTGCAGGGGCCGGGGTGGGGGGGCGGGGGAGGCGGGATGGCAGGTTGTAGATTCGTGTGTCCAGTAGTGCAGCCTGTCCTTACCTGCCACCCCACCCGCGAGAACAAACATGCAAACCCCAGTACCGTGGTGAGAAGAAACCAGATGTGTGTCTAGCTGTCTGAAGTTGCCCCCACCTGGTCCCCCTCCATGGTCACGCAGTTCAGGTTGGTCTCCTTGGCCACGCGGGCGGCGATGTCCAGGTTGCGGCACACCAGCGTCTTGCCAAACACCTGGGGGTGGGGGGAGAGGGTGCACACGAGATCAGGGTAAGTGGGCGCTGAAGGCGGGCTGAAGACACATCAAGCCCAGCCACCCCTCCCAACCTCGAATGCCTCCCCACCCCACCCCGCCCAAGGAATCACTCCCGCCTTTACCACCACGCATATAACTGATAGCTGGCACACAATCTCCGCAGGCGAGGTCAGACTAGGGATCGTCACTTGCACCGCCCTCACACCCAGCTGCATGGAGCCTGCTGTCCTCACTCACAAGTAGCAGCCCCTCCCCACGTTCATCGCACCTGTCTGAAGGCGGGCTCGAACTTGGGGTCGTACTTGAGCCGCTTGAGCAGCGGCACCACGTCGCTGCCGTACTGCAGGGCACGATGGGGCAGGACAGGCACACGCGACGTTGCACCTGCATGCATGTGGCGAAGCAGCACAGGGAGTGCCCCAGGTGGCACGCAGCACATGTAGGCCTCATCGCACGCCACGGCACCTCGACCATCCTGGCCATGCATACCGATTATGTTGCAAAATCGCCAGTCTACCAATGCACAACCCAAACACGCCCAGTGTGCCCCACCTGGTCTGGGTACTTTGTCTCCGGCGGCTGCAGGCGGTTGAGGGGCATGAACGACACGCGCCCGCACTTGCCGCGGTTGAGCTCCGCAGTCAGGCGCAGCGCCACGTCATCGCTCTCCACCTACAGGGCGCCAGCCGGGCGGCGTGAGTGGGAAGGGCGGCGAGTGTAAGATTTGGGGAGCAGTCAGGGGGGCCGCAGGTCGGCGGCAGGACAGAGGATCTATCGCATGGCAAAAGGGGCAGCACTTGAGCGGCATGCAGCAGGCGGCCTCGGCGCTTCCGCCCTGACCCCCACCAGCACCCAGCTCAGCGTGCCGCCAGGTCAGCTCACCACGACGTGGAAGAGGGAGTTGTTGGCCACCACCTCTGTGGCGGTGTACAGCTCGCGCCGACAGTCAAACAGCTCAATCATGGTGCCGTACACCTGCGGCAGCAGCGGGGCCGGAGGGTGGCAAAAATTCAGCAACATTCAGCGTCATCACACCAAGCAACTCAATTGTGCGGGCGTGCACCTGCCGCACAAGAAGAGCTCCACACAGTCGAGAGCACGATTGTTCAACCGAGCAGCGCAACCACGGTGCCTCACACTGCTGCATCGCTCAGCGCACCCACCCATTGCCCGCCCGCCCCACCCAGCACTCTACCCAACACGATACATCCCTGTCGCCCCACGCTCCTACCTTTTCCTCCAGCTGTAGCCTGGCGCTTGGCGTTGCTGGACTGATACCAAGTAAAACCTGCCCTTTTTGCTGTCCCTGTGTGTTGCCTCACACATCCCCAACCCACCTTGTCCTCCAGCTGCAGCTCCGTGGTGAGGCGCTTGACGTTGTTGAGGCCACGGGACAGGTCGCGCCCCAGACCCTCCAGCACCCGCTCCCGAGCGTGCAGGTCCTCCTCCAGCTGCCGCTTCTCGCTGCAGGGTGGAGACAGGAAGTGACACAGGAGGGACGGATGGGTGAGTACAGAAAGGAGGCTGTAGCTCCTCACTGCAAGCGACGACAGAGAGAGAGAAGGGAAGGATGGGTACAGAAAGGAGGGTGTATACGCCAAAGCAGAGCACAGATGACAGCCACGACAGGGCATGTGCCAGTGGTGGAGCCGCCGGGTCGGGCAGGCCTGCAATCTTTGTCCGCTTCAGGCTGCAACCCACCCCAGCACTGTCGCTGCATCACCCTCCCTCCCTCCCGGCCACCTCACCCGTCGAGCTCCGCCTGCCGCTGGAACAGGTCCCGCTGCGTGTTCTGCAGCTCGTTGCGCTGGCTCAGCAGCGACTCCTGCTGCGCCAGCGCATGCTTGGCGCCCTCGTCCCGCTCAGACAGCAGCTCCTGGGCCTCTTCCACTCTCTCGCCCACCTTCAAAACAGAAGCAGGTGTGGGTGCGCTGGGGGCGGAGGGTGGGAGGGAGGAGAGGTGCGAGGGAGACAGCAGCCGCGCGCTGTTTGCTATCGCTCTCGGCCAACAACACAGAAGTAGTGGGGGCGGAAGCAACCGCGACTTCCAGGTGCCAGCAGCCAGCCCCGCAAAAGCATGGCATGGCCTGTATGCGCGCACGCACACACCGACCCAGCGCAGCACTGCACAGCACAGCACAGCACAGGCATACCCCTGGCAGCCATCCCAGAAACCGGTCCCCCCCTTCGCCCACGCAAGCGCACCTCTGCCACCTCTGCCTGGGCTGCCTCCAGCGCCTGCTGCGCCCCCCTCCGGTTCTCCTCCTTCTGGGCCACCGTGCGCTGCAGCTGCGCCACCTCCTTGCGCACCCACTCGTCCCGGTCCTCTGTGCTGTTGAACTGCGGGGGGCGGCAAGGCAGGGCACGCAGGGCAGGACGGGTGAGGGTTAAAGCCAAGAAACATGGGGTGCGCACCCACTCCTCCTGGCCCTCCGTGGCAGGGTTGCAGGCAGCTTGGCATGCCGCACATGAGATCCAGGACAATGGCAGCTCTCTGCAGCGGCCAGCCGGCTTCGTGGGCGTGCTCATCCAACCGTCACGGCATCTCCCACTGCCCACCCCAAACCCCCGACTCCCGACCTATCCAAGTTGTTGTTCGGAGCCGGCGGCGTTGCATGAAAACCGCTTCCCTCTCTTTGCTCTCCCCACAGCATACGCACCAGCCCCCGCCTTCCCACCTGCGCGCTGCGCCCCTGCTTGTCGTACAGGGCCTGCAGGCGGCGCTGCTTGCCAGCCAGGTCGCCGCCCGCGGTGCCCTGCTGGGCACGCGCTGCAGCCAGGCGGGCCGCCACCTCAGCAGCCTCCGCCTCCTTGCCCTCTATCTGCCGCTCCAGCTGGGCCAGGTCGGCCCCGCAGCGTGCGCGCGTGCCTGTATAGAAACAAAACATATGTGGGGGAGTGGGATTTACAAGGAGTCATGAGTCGAGAAGTATCTTGCTGCTCAAGCGGGGCAGGACTGGCATTGTGTCGCACGCGGTCCGTCCAGCTCAGCAAAAGGCACTCAAACACACACATCCGTCTCCCACTGACTCATCCCTGTTACTCACTCTGGTTGCCCTCCAGCTTGTCCTCCATGTCAGCCACGTCCAGCTCAGCGCTGGCTTTCTTGCGCTGCGCCGTCTCACGCTCGTGGGACAGCTCCTGCGGGAGGCAGGTGGGGCAGGCAGGCAGGCAAGTGAGAAAGGGCTGTGCGTTGAAGCTGCTGCAAGCACCCGTCAGTCCAGCCCAGCCCAAGCCAGCCACAAACAGAGTACTGCGGATGCGCATGCGCCCCTCTACCCCCACTCGTGCCCCCACCTCACGCACCTGCTTCTGTGCCGCCAGCGCCTTCTGCTGCCCCCCCAGCGCCTTGAGCTCCCGCTCCAGCCCCTTGAGGGACTGCCGCGCCTCCTGCAGCTCGTCCAGCACGCGCCCCTGCTTCTCCACCGCCGCCGCCTTCTCCTCCTCCAGCTGCACACACAGCAGCACAGCAAATGGGTGAGGTCAGGACCTTGCATGCACAGAGTGCGTCTTCCTTAAACAACACATGCCTCGTGACCCCATTCTACCCCTCCCCTGATCAAAACAAGCCCCCAGTCGTAAGCATTGGTGCACCCCACAACTGCCCCACCTTCGCCACCTCCGACCTTCCTCACCACGCCCACACCATCCCCTACCCACCTTCTCGATGTCCGCCTTGATCTTGGTCAGCTCCCGGTCGTAGATGGTGTACTCCAGGCAGCGCCGCTGCCGGTCCGCCCGCTGGTACTCCTGCAGCTCCGCCCGCTCCGCCTCCAGCTCAGCCAGCTTCTCGTCCAGCTGCCCAATCTGCGTGCGCAGCAAAGGGAACACACGAGTGTCTTGAAAGACAGGAGAGGGCAGGTCGGCCAGGCAACCGTCCAGCGGCCCAACCTGCTCGCAAGATGAGGCAGATATAGCAAGAGGACGAAGACAGGGGGAGAAGAAGGGTATGGGAGGTGTGTACAGGCGAGCAAAGGAGGGAAGGGTGGGGGCAGTGCTGGGCAGGTTGGAAAGCAGGAGGGGTCGCAGGCATGCACCGACGCTGACGCCTCCCAGTGCCCGCCCTCTGCCCTCCCCCTGCCCCCGCCAACCTGCCGTTTCCCCAACCCCTTCAGGCAACAAGCACCCACCAGGTCCTGGATGTGTGTGCGCTTTGCCTGGCACTCCTCCATCACTCGGAACGACTCGCGGCGCCGGTCCTCGTACACCCGCGTGCCGCCAATCTCCTTGAGCAGCTCCAGCCGCTGCTCGTCCTGCAACAGGGCACAGGAACACAGGAGGGGTGTGTGCGCCAGTACGGGGCGCGAGGGCAGGTGTCATGTACACACGCGCCACACAATCTCCTTCAGCAGCTCCAGCCGGACACGTGCAACGAGCGGGCAGCACGGACCAAGGTTGGGTTGGCGCTTGCAGCGCAAGCTGCAGGGCCCACCCAAGCAGCCGCCCTCACTCCGTCATCCAACCCTTGTTCAACCATTGATCCCCACAGCCACCCCACCACAGCCCAGCCCCACCTTCATGTTTGCCATCTGCGCAATCTTGCCCTGCTGCACCACATAGTACGGGTTGGCGCGGCTGAACCCGGCCGTCTCCAGAAGGTTGGCGGCCTCCTTCTTGCTGCACAGGAATGGATGAACACAGGGCAGGGAATGAGACGCCAGTGGGAGCATGGAATAAGACATGGGGGTGAGGTGGGAGCGGCGGAAGTCTCTAGCACGTGTGGCCTTCTTCTTGCTGCGCGGGGAGAGGGAAAGAGGGGGCGAGAAGGACAGGGAGCGCGGGAAAGGCTGCAAGGGGGTAACCAGCAGCAGCGGGAAGGGTTGATGGGTGGGGCAGGCAATGCACATGCTGCGCTTGCGGGCAGGGAGGTCTCTTTCTCAAGCCAACGGACTCGCCCTCACCACCTGCCAAGCCTGCACCCATCGCGGCCCACGCGTGCTCAAAGTAACGCTCACGTGATGTGCTTTCGGTCAAGGTAGTAGTCGTCCTTCTTCATGCCAATGCTGCGCCGCAGCCGCACCTCCCCACGGTCCACCGGCAGCCGGCCATCGCTGTTGTCAAACACTATCTCCACGTAGGCAGACAGCACGTGGTGGCCAACGCTCTCCTGCACGGGGTGACCAACAGAGAAGGCAATTATGTGCAAGGGTGGGGGGCATGAGGGGACAAGGGGTGGATGAGGAGGGGCACTGGGGTTGCACAGACGACGGGGAGGAGGCACAGGCCGGGGTTGGCAGGGGTGGTTTGTGGGCACAGGGCAGGGCCAGAGGGCAGTGGCGCGGAAACATTGCGGAGGCCAGATTGGATTGGAGAGGAAGCGGGAGGCGCAGCGCAGGCAGGGTGGACGCGGCCCCATGCAAGGACTGGTGGGGCAGGAAGCGGGCAAGTAGAGGTCACGCCATTGAAGCAAGTAGCAGTCTGCATTGTGCCGCCAAACAACACAGCCTCCCCCTGGCAGTCAGATCCAGCCCCGGCCAGCTGCCCCAGCCAACAGGCACACAGCACAAGTGCGCTGCCAGTTGCGCCGCTGCCCAGACCAGTCCGCCAGCACCCACCACCCAGCTGCCCCTGCCCGTGTCCGCCGCTCACTCACGTGCAGCAGCCCGCGGCGATCCTCTTGTGAGAGCGAGCTGAAGAGATCATCCAGGACAAACCGGATGGCTGCAGGGACAGGATATGTGGGCAAAAGAATGCAGGAGAAGGCTGAGGGGCAAGGGCCAGCAGCACGACGTGGGTGCTGGCAGGCAGCGGGCGGGCTGTGCCGCGGCGTGTGGAGCCCCAACACAGTGCGAGCAGCTGTCGGGACAGTGGAGGCAGCGGCCACAGGTGCAGGATCAGGAGCGGGTCTGGAGGTTGCTTACCGTGGAAGAAGTTGGACTTGCCGGAACCGTTGGCGCCCACTGCAAGGAATAGGAACAGAAACGCAACGAGCGGGGCGGGCGGCGGCAGGGGCGCGCTCAGCTGTGGCGCGGCGGGAGGGCAGGAGCAACAGAGCAGGAAACTGCAGGCTGACCACACTTGCTGTTGTGTACAACAATGCCACTGCGCGCAGCGCAGACAAATGGCCTGCCTGGCTCCCGCCAGCCCCGCCTGCAACAAGCTGCGCAAGCTGCCGCCACTGGGCGCCGGTCACTGCCAGTCTCCCCACGTCCGTGCTCACCCACGACGTTGACTTTGGGTGAGAAAGGTTCCAGCACAGTTTGGTCCTTGTAGGACTTGAAGCCCTCTATGATCACCTGCTCACAGCGGGAAGCAGGGCGGTGGGGCGGAAGCGGTGACAGGGCGGCGGCAGGCGGCAACGGCGGGCGGCGGCAAGGCAAGCAGGGCGGCGCGGCGGCCTCGCGGGGCGGCCGAGGCGGGCGTTTCAGACCCGCACCTGCTTGATGAACATTGTTGCGGGCTTCCTAGGCGCTCAGCAGCACATGACCAGGTGATCCAAAACAAACGGGGCGGTGCGCCTGTCAGCCTAGATCGATCGGGACACCGGCTGCAGCAATGTGTGCCGCTGCAAGGTTCCGTGCTGCAGGCGGAAGCCCACTTTCACACTTTGGCGGACAGGCTGGCGCGTGCTGGGAGTGCTGCCGCCCCAAAGTGCTGGCAATTCTCTCGCGGTGCCCGCCCGCCATCAACGCTGCCAAGCAACCGATCACATGCGGTGGCCATCCGCCATTGTCCTGCTGGGCATCGCCCTCGCTGTTGTCCGGCATCACACCACCCCGCCCGAGCCGCCCCGCTTCCAGGCGGTCGCTGATGGGCTGTACATGTGAGGGCTGCCGAAAAGCAAGCCGAACTGAGTGCGATAGAAGTGCCCCGCTGATACCGGCATAAATCTGCTGCTGCCGCCGCTGGCCCCGCCCCTGCCCCGCCCCGCGCCCGTGGGCCCACACTAGCATTGCCTTACTCCTCCCCCGCTTCCTTGCAGCCTTACCCAGTGGCTTCGGGTCCTCCCAGTGCTTCCGGCGCTGCCCGTCAGTGTGTACCTAATGCGAGAAGGCAGCAAGTGGGGACTGGTGGACGCCGGGCTGCCCAGCAGCCGGCACCAGCCGCACGCCGAGCAGCTGCTGTCGGCGCTGCAACAGACCATCCCAGAGGGTGACTCGCTGGCAGCTGTCATCTGTGAGTGGGGGCGGGTGAAAGGAGTGCAGATCAGGCGGGAGGCAACGGGGGGGCCAGCCTCAGGAGCAGCATGACAGGGCCTCAAGTTCCGCCGCTTGCTTGCCAACGCCGCTGTGCCAGCAAGCACCAGGCCGCCCTCCTCAATGCCCCCTCGCTCATGTGGTTGGCCGCTGCCCCCACACACGGATGCCCACGCCACACTCTCATCCCCCACAACGTTGCAGTGACGCACGCGCACCCGGAACATGTCGGAGCCCTGCCGCTGCTGCTGGCCGCATACCCAGACGCCCCCGTGGTGGCACACGAGGGGGAGGGGCCGTATCTTTCAGGGGAGCAGCACTACGTGCCGCCAGGCGGGCTGGAGGCGCGCATCAGCCGCTGGGCGGGGCTGCTCGCCAATGCCTCAATCACGGTGGGTGCAGAGGGTCAGGTGCGATGCCTTGCCCTGTTCATCTCTGCAGGTGCCACCTCAGCAGCCTTGGCCTTTGCCTGTGCACGTGCCACCTCAGCACCCTTGCCCTGTCCATCTCTGCAGGTGCCTCCTCAGCACGCTTGCCCTGTTTTTTTGTGCACGTGCCACCTCAGCGCCTTGTCCTGCCTATCCCCTGCAGGTGCCACCTCAGCGCCTGCACCTCCTCGACGAACCCATCTCCGACTTCTCCCAGCTGGGGCTCGGCGAAATGATGTACATCATCACAAGCGGGCACTCCCCCGGCCACATCAGCCTGCTGCACGAACCCTCGCGCACGCTGCTGGCGGGGGACGCAATTTCCTTCCTCACGCCCTCCCTGCGCCTCAGCCAGCCCGGCGATGCCGACGACACTCGGGTGGGTGCGGTGCAATCCCGTCCTATCCGTCGCAACTGTGCACGCGTACATTGGACGGGTCTTAGTCAGAGGAGGCCTGGGTTGAGTGCGGGGTGGAGTGCGACCTGGGATGAGGCGGTTATGGCCAAAGGGGGCGTGCCAGGTGCGCGGCCTGCGTGGCGGGCCGGCCCGCTCTGCCGGCACTGCCCACAGGCCCCCCACACTGGCTCCTGGCCCTGCCCCTGCCTCGGCCTGGTCCATTGTTGGCTGCAGGTTGTGGGCACACTCAAGCCCTTCACCCTGCGTGCGGGCCCCACGAAGCTGTGCTTCCTGCCCAGGTGCTGAACATGATGGGGCATGCTGCCTTTTATGCGCACACACCTGACAGGCAGGGGCTCCCTCAGCCCGCTGGCAGCGCAGGCTGCTTGCACGGCAGCGTTCCTTTTCAATATTCACGAGGGTGTGTGCTGGCCTGCTGCCCCCTCCCCACCCACCACCCCCCCCACGCCCCACCTGCCCGCCTCCTTCCTCCCGTGCCTCCCCATCTTCCTGGCTGCAGCTGCGACAAGCAGAAGCTCACGACCTCGCTGTGCCTGCTGGCAGACGGCGTGCACTATGACACACTGCTGGCATCGCACGACTGGGGCAGGCAGGGCCGGGGCGGTTGGACCCAGGTGCGTGCGCCCACTGCCCGCTGCCTGCTGCCTGGCGGTGCCGTTCACTAACCCGCTCAGGGCTCCTTTTGCAGCCGCCCATCATGGCCAGTTGGATGTGCCTGCCATGGTTATGTGCCTGCGCTGGCGGGGCCAACCCATGTCTGGAACCAGTGCATCAGCTTGCTTGCTTGGGCTTACAGCCTGTTTGTCAGCAACGGAACCTGCGACGCAGGCTCGACAGAGCACGCCCTCACACGTGGTGCCCGCCCAGACTGTTCCCCTGCCTGCCTGCCTGCCTGCCTGCCTGCCTGCCTGCCTGCCTGCCTGCCTGCCTGCTTGCGTGCCCTCAGGCTTCTCCCGCAAAGTGCTCAGCCCTCACCCTGTTTTGCGCCTGTTGAAATCAAGATCTGGCTCTCTGCTGCTGCAGGGTGCACTGCAGGCGATGACCGCCACCATCACCCGGTGTGCGGAGCTGAAGCAGGAGCACGAGTCAGGGGAGGGTGGGGAGGGAGCGGAGTATGCCGTGGAGCAAGAGGAAGAAGAAGTGGAGGACGAGTATGAGTGAAAGGGAGGCAGCCGCTGGCAGGTGCTGCGTGAGGGATCCACCGCCCGCTCCGTGGCCACGCGCCTGCGGCGCCCGGCGCTGGGTGGTGCCTCCATGGCTGGCCACTCCTTGCTCCTAAGCATTCTATCTCCTTATAAGCATACGGGCTTTGTGAAAGTCGTGAAAGCTCAGAATGCCAGGCACGGTGGCCCCCACATGTG
Organism: Micractinium sp. NFX-FRZ; assembly: GCA_029339195.1. Classification (NCBI taxonomy): domain Eukaryota; kingdom Viridiplantae; phylum Chlorophyta; class Trebouxiophyceae; order Chlorellales; family Chlorellaceae; genus Micractinium; species Micractinium sp. NFX-FRZ. The sequence continues at coordinate 202,738 of JAPTJF010000014.1, forward strand.
GGGCGGCGGCGGGCGGTGCGCCGTGCCCGCTGTGACTCTTTGCCTGATCGCCCCCTGTTCACGTGCGGCAAGCACTCGACACCAATTGCGCGTCGTCAACTTCAAATTTTCAATTAACCCGTCTGTGTGGACAGGTGAGTCTCCGGCGGGCCACTCGGCAGCCAACGCCCCTGGCCAAGCGCGTTCGTGGGTCGGGGCGCTGCTTTTTACCACTGCGCAACCGTTTCCGGCACATTTGCAACTTGCGGGTCCCCTGGGTGCTGGAAGGGCGGGTTCAGCGCAAGGCAGTGCAACCCTCTGAGGCGCAGCTGGTCTATTCTTGCCACTTTGCCGCCTCTCAACACCCCGGCAGGCCCTTCAGTGATGCTCCCTCCTCGCATCGCCGCCCTGGCGGCGCTCCTGACGGTGCTGGCACTGGCTGCCACCCGCCCGGCGGCTGCAGACCTGTGGGCAACGCTCACGCTGGTTTCTACGTCACAGAATGCCGACGACTGCCCCTTCACTCGCACGTCAGCCACAGACGGCGTGACAGATGCCGCTTGCGGTGAGCCGGGGCGCTTGCAGCAGGCGCACGTGTGCCCGCCTGCGCGCCGCTGCTGCTGCTATGCCGCCTCCCCGCTCTTCCCCCCGTCTGCTGCTGCCTCTCGTCCTGCACGTCCACCGCACAACATGCATTATCGCTATGTAGTGTCTGCTTGGCCTCACCCCCAGTATTGCCTTGACCTGCCACCCTGCAGGCCAGTCCTTCTCTGTCTGGTGGCTCGGAAACTACACCCTTGAGGCAGACGGCAGCTACTCTCTCAAAATGGGCATCGACCAGACCGGCAACTCGTACAGCAATGTGTATTGCCTGGACGCCTATGGCAAGAGTGAGTGACGCTGGCACTGCAGTGCCACGAGCCGTCCGGTGCAAGCCGGGTCCTGCAGCAGGCCCACGGCCGCACTGCGCGTGCGGGCCATGTGCTTGGTCCAGCAGGCCATGTGCTGTGTCCCACCCACCCACCCAGCCGCTAGCCGCGCCGCCATCCCAGCCCACCACCTGCCACAACAACACCAGCTTGCCGCGGGGCTGCAGCGCCTGCTCTGCCAGCGCGGCGTGACATGCACCACCCATGCGCCGCTGCCGCCGTCTTCGTGTCGCTCCGGTCCGCCGGTCCGCCTGGGCCCGGTGCACTCTGCCCCCCAACTAGCTTGTTCCCATTCACCCTGCAGGCAAGGGAGATGGCACGCTGGCGCTGCAGTCGGAGGATGCAGGTGCGGTGTTGCAGTGTGCGCTCGCAGCGGGTGCGTCAGGAAGCCGCAGGCACCTGCCTGAGCGGGTGCTCGACTGCACTGGCGGGAGCGTGCGTGAGCGTGCAACCTGTGAACCCTCCCGCACATGCTGGTGCGCATGGCGTCACTGCCCCCAAGGGCAGCACCACCGTAAGGATTCGCCGGCTGTGCATGATTGTCCCCAGGATCTCACCAGGCGTTCCATCTTGCGGGTTGATATGGCGGTCAGCTAGCAACAGGCACCCCTCGCCCACCCCTCCTGCAGAGGCACCCAATATGAGGATAGTTGTGCTGGATGAGAGCACTGTGATTCTGGAGGGTGAAGCCTTTGGGGCGACCTGCTCCGCCACCTATGCGGTGAGGGTGGCGAGGAGGGAGAGAGCATGTGGCAAGAGAAGGCAGGCGGCCGGCCGAGGGCAGGCGGCGAGCCCTGGAGGCGGTCCCCACCGCTGCTGCCTCGCGGCGCGCCCCGCCCGCGCCCCGCCCTCTTGTGCTTGTCCTGCCTGGTTTTGGGCCTGCCCTGCTGACGTGGCACTATGCCGCTGCCCTATGCCGCCTGCCTGCAGGTTAGCGAGGACGACGGTCTCGTTGAGGCAGTGACCTTCTGATGCAGCCCTGAGCGAGCGCCCATTGTGGGCTGGGTTGGAGGGGTCACCCTTGGTGGCTGGGCCCTTGACCTGACCCTCTGAGGCACCCCTGGGAGCCTGCATCGCACTGATTGGCCCTCTAGAGCGGCCCGAGGCTCCCAGGCGGGGCCGCCGCCCTGACCTGCCACACCCACGTGGGTGTGCACAGTTTGGACTGCTGGCCGGCACTGGTACCCAAGCGGATGCGAGCGTAGCTGTGGGGGCAGCGCAGATGGCGCGTGCCGGGCCACGCTGTCAAGCCTCTCAACTCCCTGGACGCTGGTTATTGTATCAAACTATTGTATCAAACTCTGACCATTGTAAAATTACACCCTCTGCAATTGGTGCCACTTCACGTGTGCCACGCACCGCTTGTGGGCCCCCGTGCGCTGCACTGAGCCTGGCGCCGGAGGATTGACAAGCAGGGGTGTGTGTGCAGGCGTGCTGCCGAGTGCCAGTGGCAGGGGTGGATGCACAACCGAGCCGCCCTTGCCAGGCTACCGCCGGCACCGTTGTTAGGTGCCTTCTGTCGCGGGGCGCCGCTGTGGAGGCAGTGACAGCGCGGTAGGCTGGTGCAGCCCGACTGTAAGCACGCCATGGCTTCAAACATCACATGCAAGTTCCCTTGCATATGTAACTGATACTGCTTGCCCTTGCGCCAGCCATCGGAGGCCTGTAAAATGCAAGGCCTGTTGATTTCAGCCTCCGCCCTCCGGCCCAACACGTTGTGTGGTGGTGGCAGGTGCAGCCTGGGGGGCGCCTGCCAACAGTACTGAAGCCAAATTGGCACAAGCCTTGCGAGCCCCTCACACCGCATGAATAGGGCCGCACCTGTGAGCGCCGCCCGCGCCCCACAAGCGCCCAGCCTGTGGTCAGCAGGCAGCTTCCACCTGGCTTCGCCTTGCAGCCCCCCATGGCGCGGTTTATGTCGTCTGTCAGGAACTTCTGATCGCCGCCCCACGCCATTGGGACTTTGCCGGCAAAAGGCGCGCTGCGGGCGGCAGCCAGCAGGCGTAAGTAGGAAATAGCAGCCGGATTTCCTTGTTGCGCGCCAAAGGCACGAGGTGCGATTACCTAGGCTGCAAATTATAGCAGGGCTGTCGTGTGCGGTCCTGCAAGCTCCCCAGGATGCCGCTCTCGGTGGTACTCTTTTGGCCCCGCGCCCCCGAGCTCTTATGCCCTGGGCGCCTGCTGCCTAGCGTCGCATGACACCAAAATCCAGTTTAAGCGGCGCGCAGCGTGCCCGCCCTAGCTTCCCACCCCTGCGCCGGCGGTACTGTGGCGGAGCGGCGCCAGCCTTTGAGCAAGCCGCGCTGCCTGCCACACGCCGTGCCCAATTGCAGGCAGGGCATGGCGGCGCCTAGGCCCGCTGCGGCCTGGCTGCTGATAGCCCTGCTAGCTGCGGCGCTGGCACAGGCGGCTGGGCAGCGCCGCCCGCCACCGCGGCGGCCACCCCCAAGGCGTCCGCCCCCGCGGCGGCCGCCACCGCAGCAGCCTGCAAAGCCGCGCAGGCCAGTCATTGTGAGTGCGGCGGTCACCGGAGGAGCCCTGGTAGTCACGATTGACCCGCCAACCGCCTTCCGTGAGTGCTGCGCCTGCTGTGCTATGCCTGCTGTGCCCCTGCCGAGTGCTGTGCTGCGGGTTGACGAAGCGTGCGCAGCACCCCCCGGCTCCCGTGTGCTATGCGTGCCATGCCGCCGCCATGTGCGCACAGCACGGGCTGCCTGGCATGCTGGTCTGGCTACCCGCTCACGCTTCCAGTGGCTGACTGGCTCCCTGTTGCCGCTCAAACTGTGACTGCACGTCCTGCAGCCGCGATCGAGTTCTATTCCGTGCGGGGGCAGGTCTTGGGCCCCTGGGGCGCCGAGAGCATTGCTTCGCGCATCAACCGAGGCATTGCTGCAGGCACAGGAGACTTGGTAGGCCCAGGGGCTGCGGGGGCTGGGCACATGCGTAACGTGACGCTGGCAGGCTGAGCGTGTGCCACACGGGCATGGGCGGGTGGGAGGGGCAGTAAGGAGCAACAGGTTTCGTGCCGCCGTGCTCCCACGCCTGCGCTGCCCACCACGCTCACCCTTTCCTGCCTGCCTGCGCACATGCCGCGCTTGCCTCGCACCCTGCAGCGGCGGGTGGTCTTCCCCGCCGGCAGCTGGACGCCGGGTGCCAACTACAGCCTGTTTGCACAAGTGAACAACTCGATGGGTTGGTCCCCTTCCAATGCGGCATTTCCTTGGACCGCACCCGGGTGAGGCCCTAGACAGCACCACACAACACTGCACGGGGCTCCCTGAGCTGCCGGAACGGGCAACCTGGCAGCAGCGCCGCCAGCGGGGCAAGGCCGCCAGTTGAACGCTGGGTGTGTCGGCCGTGCGGCGCCCCGCCTTTCTGTGCTCACCCCACCGCTGACCTGGCGTGCCTCCTGGCCTCCCACATGCATCTCGTGCCTCACTGACATGCAGGCGGCCCATCTGTGACACCGATGCCTTGTGGCCCTCGGTTCGTGATACACTGGCCACCTGGCCTTACAGATACCAGCCCACCTACGCCTTCCCCCCCGGCGCCCGCACCAACGGCGACTTCTCCGCGCAGCAGCACTTCCAAGTGCAGTACAACACCAGCCTGGCGATGTACCGCATGGGAAACCGTACCGCCACGCGCTGCGTCTGGTGGATGCCGACATTTGGGTGAGCACTAGGGGTCAGGGCGGGGCGGGGGCCCGCATGTGCATACGGACACATGCAGGGCAGGTGCGTGCTCCCGGTAAAGGGAGTGGGCAAGGGGGGCGAGGGCCCATCACAGTTTGCAGTCCTGGGGGCTGCACTGTGGTGAGAGAATGGGGCCCCCTTTTAATGCAGATGTCGCATGCAGTAGGTGCTGTGCCCGGATGGTGGCGGGGGGCGGCAGCACACTGCTGGGGTTGGTGTGCAGCACCCCGCCCGCCCACCTGCCCTCCCTCACCCCTTCAGTGCCCCCGCCGTGCGCCTCCCCCGCTGCAGCGCGGCGCTACCCTGGTCGGGGGCCCGTCTGCAGATACCGGCAGAGGCGGTGAATTGGCCCGACATGGTCATCATGGGCAGCGATGTGAAGCCCCATCCCTTCCCAAGTGAGCCGAGTGTAACCCCTGCCATGCTGCTGCCTGCCCCGCCCCCCTGCCCTGCCCGGTGTGCATGCCGTGCCCCTCTGCTCTGCCCCCTCATACAGCAGCGATCTGTATCTCTCGGCACCTCACCCTCCTCCCCTCTTGCTCTCTCCTGCTCCACACACGCACCCAACAGGTGGCGACCGTGCCTTCTGGGCTTCCTGGTTCGCCGACGCCAGCACCAAGATGTGCGGGAAGCTGCTCAGCGCGCAGGGGGTGGCGGCAGCGGGCAGGACGCTGGACCTCCCATGCCGCAACCCAAGCGGTGAGTCCAGGCAGCCGTGCACAACTCCTTCCATCGGCCATGCAGCCGCCACTCTTATCTTCCCTTCCATCCTATCCTGCGCATGCATGCCCCCCTTCCTGGACGCTGGCTTGCTCAAGCTGCACTGCATGCACCCTATTCGCCGCTGCTGTGCCACCCCTCTCTCCCTAGCACACACGCACCCATGCCCCCGCAACTGCAGGCGCACTCAAGCCAAGCTGGTCGCTGTCGCTGGCGTGCCTTCCCTCTGTGCGGTGCACCCACCAACTCTTTCCTTCCCACCTGCAGGCGTGCCCGTGCTGGGCGCCAACAGCCGCTGGTTCGTCTTCTTCGCGGTCAACGCGGCAGGCACACAAAACGTGGCCCGCTGGAAAGAAACCACCCTGGTGCTGGCCCTCGCTCCCCCCAGGTGAGCGCCCACACTTCTGGCTCGTTGGCTTGGTGTTCCGAAGCCTTCAGAAAAGTACAAGTGCATCACCCCGGATCTGGTGGGGTCCCAGGCTGTGGCAGTGCAAATCCAATGCTTGCGGGACAATTGAGATGTCATCATTCAATAAGGCAATCGGTCGAACAAGCAAGCAAGCAAGCGGCCTGATTCACTCGCCCTTGTGCAGCCCACCCCCTGTGTACAGCCTGCCCCCGCTGTCGCCGCCTCCCCTGCCGCCCCCCTCGCCGCCACCGGACCCTGCACCCCCGCCGCCCCCCAGCCCCTCCCCTCCGCCTCCGGAGCCATCGCCCCCGCCTCCTAACCCGCCATCGCCCCCGCCGCCCTCACCCTCACCGCCACCGCCATCACCCTCCCCGCCACCGCCCTCGCCCTCCCCACCACCGCCCTCGCCCCCTCCCCCGCCCTACTGGTTTGACGACGGTGAGCCTGCTGCTTGGTCAAGTATGTTTGCATGCGTCACGTTGGTTTATTTTATTGTTTGGATCGACTCAATGTCGCTGAGCTGCTGCTGCTGCCGCTTGTGTACCCTCGACACGCCCTGCCTGCACCCTGCGTGTGCGACGACGTGCGCAGCAGCGCAGCGCACACCAGCTGCTGGCCAGCATGCGCTCTTCCCCCCTGCCTTCTTCCCTGCACTCCCCGCCCTTGCCTGCCTCGCCCACCTCCTCCATGCCTTGCCCTCCACCCACCTGCCCATTCCTCCGTCTCCCCAGCCCCGCCAACCTCCCCCTAGAGTGTGCCCCCTAGAGTTTGCCCCACCGCCAACCCGGTCCAGAAGCAGCGCGCACAAAAACCGCCCTGTTGACCTCCTACACGCTCCGCCCTGTTGACCTCCTACACGCTGTACCCGCACCTCCGCCTCGCCCCTCTCCCTTGGCCGCACCCCCCGGCTGCAGTGTGCGCCCCCGACCCGCTCTGGCTCAAGGTGCGCTCCGAATACTACACGTATGCGGAGCAGTACGTGGTGACGGTCGCTGCCATCACCGGTACCGCCTTTGCCCCCTTCCCCAACATCACCACGGAGCCTTTTGCGTTTGGGCCAAGGGAGGTCACCCAGAGCAAGCTTGGCTACTCTCCGGACGACCCCATGTGGGGGGACGGCGGATCGGGCAACTTCACCTGCGTGTGGTGGTTCTACCCGCCGTCCATCTTGTGAGTGTGGCGTGGAGGGCGGGCGGCCGCGGGGAAAGCGGTCAGGCGGGGGGAGCAGGGGGCAGGGGGCAGCTTCACTTGCGTGTTGTCGCGCTGCGCCACCCTCCATTTTGTGAGCGGGGAGGGCGGGCAGTGGGCAGGCAGCGGGGCTAGGAGGGCATGGAGCGCGACAGGTGGGCAGCATGGCTGTCAGTGCCACACCGCAGATCCCCCTCCCTAGCCGCCGCCTTGAACTGAGCGTCATGCTGGCAGGCAGGCTGCGCTGCCTTTCGGTCTGACATGGCCCCGTTCCCCGTCCCCGGTCCACACCCTCTCCTGTGCGTGACCCTGCAGCTCTCGGCCTGCGCTCGCGCCCAAGTGGTGGGGCGTGCATGCCACCGTGCCCGCTACCGCCACCTTCTCATGGCCTCTCATGCTGTTCGTGGTCTCCGAGGTCGAGCCCCCAGCCTTTGCCTTTGGTGAGTTTTTGTTTTGACGAATCTCATCTGTGCACTTGCCCTGGGTTCAGGCCGGCACCAGCGTGTTGTTTGAATGGCGGTGTGTGCATGTTTCAGGCGCGCCCCTGCCAGGCCTGCCAGCTGTGCGGGGGCCGCCCAGCCCCCAGACTTTGCCTGCTATGCGTGCTTCCGCCCGGCCCCTGCCTTTGCTTGCAATGCTTGCTTCTCCCCTGCCCCTGCCTTTGGCCCCGTCTGTGCCCCCGCACCCGCCCCATCGCCGCCATGGCCTCAGGTGCTGAGGTACCACGCCCTCCCAACCCCTCGCTGGCCCTCCCCCTCTTCCCCCTGCCGTAGACACAAACTACAACTGGTCCAACTTCTGGGGCAACTCCACCACCCGCTTCTGTGCCGCCCTTTCGCCCAGCCTGGCTTTGGACAACAAGGGCAGTGCCGTGAGGGAGCTCTACTTGCAGTGCAGGGACAACGGAAACGGTGAGGAGGCAGGCAGGGTGTGGAGGGGGTGCAGGTGCGGCTGCCGCGTGAGTGGGGTGCCACCTGGGTGGGTGCCCTTGGCAGCGGCGGTGGCGTGCAACCGTCAGCTGTCCCTGAACGGCAGTGTCTGCAGAATGCAGGGCAGCTGGGCTCCAAGGCTTGGAGTCTGAGCCGGCCGTTTTCACTGGTTGTGTGCGCCTGCAGGCGGCATCTTCACCTCCACCGCCCGCTACATGGTCGGGTTTGCGATTGATGATCAGGGAACAGATGCGGTGCAACGCTGGGGATCCCTCACCTTTGTGGCCGGGCCCTGAGGAAAGACGCCGGCCTAGCCCTTTCCTGGGCAGGCTTGGCGTTCCGAGGTCCGGCCAGACCGCCGCAATGTCCTGCCCTGGTTGCCCCTGCTTGCACATGCCCCCGCCTCACCCCTCCACACCTTGCTGGCCAGGCCTGGCCTGAACCTCCCAAGGCTGCACACCACCCTCACATTCCTGCACCGCCATCCCTCACACCACCTACCTGCACACGTGATGCCCCTTCACCTGCCGCCCCTTCACATGTCCCAGAGTGCGCGCTGTGCGCTGTGCTCTCCCTGTCAGACTCGGCCGCCCTGTTGTTCCGCTGCCTGCTCGCTCCCTCTGCCCATGCGTTGACCTTGCCTAGGGAGGTCCCGAAGGCACACCGCTATCACAATGTTTGTTATGAATGATTCCTGCAAAATAATGTATCCACCCGCAATCAAGCCGCCCTGTGGTGCCACCCACACCCGCAGCATGCCAACCGTGCCCGCCGGCAGGCTGCTCAGCGGCGCAGACATGCAGCGGACACGTCTGGTAGTGACTCATTGCGACGAGTCCTGAGGGTGTTTGACCTATATGATCCACATCCCAGCCAACCCGGCTCCCGCTCCTTTACATTGGAGGGCGGCGGCGACGGCAGCATGCACAGCAGGCAAAAATCCGGGATGAGGCGCCGAAGGAGGGGCTAGTAGGGGATCACTTCAGGCATCGGTCTCCCGACTTTCAAGCCAGGGCAAGGTGCCTGTCGCCCGAACCCCTACATTCCATACCCAGCAAACATGGTCGCTCAAATCGCGAGCTGCTCTGCCACAAGCTCGCAGGCGGTGGCGTGGAGCAGCTGTGCGGCGCGCCAGCAGCAGCCGCGGCGCCAGCCAAGTTGGGCGGCGGCAGGCGCCACCCAGCGGCGGCGCCGAGGCAGCAGGGTGAGCTGGGGCACTCCTGGAGCTGCTTGTTGATGCCTGGCCTGCCTTGTACATACAGCCTCGATAAACAGATACCCCTGGCAGCACCAGGTACTGCCAAACCACCCCTCGGCCAGCCCCCACCCCTCTGCCCGCTGTGCGCAGGTGGCGGCAGCGGCGGCGGCAGCCCAGCAGCGCTTCCCCGACTTCATGCCCCTGGAGGCGGCAGACATTGAGGAGCCTGCCGCCCAGGCAATGATGTCTGCCATGCGCCGGGTGCCCCTCTCCGTGCCCGGGCTGGGCACCGTCCAGACGGCGTACGTCGGCCCTGCAGCACCCACGTCGGGGCGCCCCGCGTTTGTGCTGCTGCACGGCTTCGACTCCAGCAGCCTGGAGTTCCGGCGGTTCCACCCGCTGCTGAGCGCGCTGGGTGCTGACGTGTACGCTGTGGACCTGGCGGGCTGGGGCTTCACGGACGCAGGGTTTGGGAGCGACCCAGGCAAGGCGCTGGGGCCCGCACAGAAGCGGGCCCACCTGCGTGCCTTCCTGCAAGAGGTGGTGGGCAGGCCTGCTACCCTGGTGAGGGGGTGTGGGGGAAAGGAGAGGGAGTAGGTGTCTACGGCAGGCGGTGATATGGGGAGGGGAGCGGGCGCCCTGCAAGAGGCGGCGGGCAGGCCTGCTGCTCTAATGAGGTTGTGGTGGGTGGGGGCGGGGCAAGGTGTGCACAGTGGTTGGCGCCAGCAGTGTGGTCAGGTACACACGCAGTGGGCCATGAGCGTTGAAAATGGATTGTGGGTGGAAACGGGTTGTGCGTTCTGCCAGCCCTGCTGCCCTGCCCGCACCCCATGCCTGCGGCTGGGCACCAGCCGCGGCGGCCTGGTGCGCTGGGCCAAGTGCTGCGCCTTGTGAGCACACGCAACCCGACCCAAGAAAGGAGGAAGTCAACACAGCTGCATGCTCGTGCCTCTGCAGGTGGGCACCAGCCTGGGCGGCACGGTGGCCCTGGACTATGCAGTCAACCATGCAGATGACTTGGAGAAGCTGGTGCTCATTGATGCACAGGTAAGGGGGTCCCAAACACTCAGATTTGGTGGGGAAGGGGGCAGCACCGGTGGTTGTGTGAGGGTTTGGACTGTGCATGGGACATAGAAGCTGTTGCTGGTCGGTCGATGTGCAGGTGCGGGTTCAGGGTGATGTAGAAGGAAGGAGGTTGGATGCACGGAGGGTTTACCGTGCAAGTTGGGGACTTCCTTCGTTTGCCGCCGTTCAACCCGTCTTGTCTCGTTCCTTCAGCCCTGCCCTCCCCGCTCAGGCCTCTTGTGTCCCTCCCTCGTCCCTCCCTGCCCCCTGCAGGGCTTCATCGACGGCATTGGCCCCCTGGCCAGCATGCCCCGCTTCCTCTCGGTACTGGGGGTGAGCGTGCTGCGCTCCGTGCCGCTGCGCCAGATGGCCAACAAGGTGAGGGCAGGAGCAGTGCAGGCATGCAGAGGGGTGGGAGGAGTACCGGGGACATGGGGGCTGCCAGTGCTGGGACGGCAGTGTGCTGCGCCCCTGCGCCGCTGCTGCGGATGGCCACACGACGTGTGAGGGGACTTCTGTGGCGGGGCTTTGTGCGGTGGGGCTCTTTGCGGCGCTCCAACTGTTGACTGCAAGGGCACGGATGTTCTGTAGGGGTCACTGGCCTGCTTGCGTCATAGCCCCATGCCGCTGCCCCACAGGGTGTGCAAAGCGTGGGATCTCTTTTCTGTTCCAGGACCTACCTACGTACAGCAGCACTGCGCGGCACTGCGTGGCACACGACGTGATGCGTGCGGGCCGCTTCTGACCCACTCTGTGCCTGCCTTCCCATGCACTCCCCCTCCCTTCCCCCTCCTCCTCACAGATGGCCTACTTTGACACGCAGCGCTACGCCACCGACGACGCAATGCGCGTGGGCCGGCTGCACACCTACCTGCCTGGCTGGACCGACGCCAATGTGGCGTTCATGCAGTCGGGCGGCTACGCTGTCAGCACCCGCATCGGCGAGGTGAAGCTGCCCACCCTGGTGGTGTGGGGGCGCGACGACGAGATCCTGAGGTGGGGGCCAGGGCAGGGCATTTGGTGGGGCAGGGAGAGCAGAGGAGCGGCCCGCAGCGTGGCGCAGCAGGGCGTCGCGCCCAAATAGGGGTGCTGGCAAAGCCCGTGGGACAACCTGCCCTTCTGTGTACATCTGCACTCACACTCCTGCCCACTCACCTACGCTTCGCTTCTGTGTCTTGTGGGGATGTGCTTGCAGCCCCGACTACGCCCAGAAGTTCATGGACAGCCTGCCGGATGCGCGGCTGGTGTGGGTGGACGAGTGTGGGCACTGCGCACACCTGGAGCAGCCGCAGGCGCTGCTGGCGGCGGTGGCCGACTTTTGCGGGCTGCAAGCAGGCGCTGGGGCAGCGGCGGCAGGCGGCACGCACGAGGCTGTGGCGGCGTGATGCTGCAGTGACGGCGTCGTTTCAAAACCTTGTGTACGGTTGAAGTTGCACTTCATCTGTGGCGCTGACGCCAGCTGCATGACGTGCGCAGCGTGACGGCCCACCGGCGCACTAGGGGTGCAGGTGCTGGGCCGCTGCCAACAACCTCCTTGATTATGTGACCTTGTTTCATGTGAATTCAGCATTATTTGATTGCCCGATCCTGGCCCCTCTGCTCTCCGCAAACCACTTTTAATATGTCAGTGTGAACCCTGGTGTGCCGCCTGCGATGTGCATGTACGTCACCCCTTCTGGCCGTGAACACAGCGTCACAATGCCTTGCTGAGCTAGGTGGGCAAGTAGTTGTTAGCGTGTGCGCCCTCCCCACTCTCCACCCGCTACCACAGTCCGCACGTCATTTTCCACCCGCATGAGCGCCTGCGGATCTTGTGCATGCAGCTCAGCTACTCCTGCAACTTACTCTCCATGCCAGCTGCTGGCGGGGCTCCCAATCGGTGCCGCCCGTTGAGCAGTTTGTTGCTTGATTAAACCTGCCCATGTGTGCCCGCCAACGGCTTGCCCTGGTTCCGGCTTGCCCTGGTTCACCTGTCGTTTTTCAAGTTGAGTGTGGTCACAGACAGCGTGAGGGTGCTATTGAAGTGGTTTGGTACAGTGTCAGCCCAGCCTCGTGGGCGGGGACTGTAGCCACAAGCAGTAGGACCCTCAGCAGCTCATGCTCCAAGACGCCTCGATGGGCGTGGTGCAAGGCACTGGAGGCGTGGCATGACGGAAACGTTAGCTGTAGAGCAAACTGCTGGGCCCTGGCAACTTGCCGGAGCGCGAAGGCGCCGCCACCAGGCCGCCGCCGCTGCGCAGTCGGCCGCAAGGAACTTGGGGGGTGGCGGCCCTCTTTGAAAGCGACCGCTGCTGGTGCCGTTCCTCTCTGCTCCCCATTCTATGTTGTTGCTGCGGACCTTGAGCCGCTTGAGCGCCTTGAGTTTTGCCTCAGCCCCCGGACGCCAGCTCCCCGGACGCCAGCCCCATGCAGCCGCTAGTTTAGGCGCCCGCTGCCTGCACCCCCTTGCTATCAGGCTTTCGAGGTCGTGCCGAGCCCATCACGGCCTCTCCCGGCAGCTGCACCAGTTTCCGCACAGGGCGCGCCATCGCTTCTTTAAGCTTTTCTGAGCACCCCCACCACGGTACGCACCCACCTCGCGCCGGCATCGCCCCTGCCAAGCTGAAAGCCGCGCGGCGCTCGCTGCGAGTGGTCGCTTGCCAGCATGCCTATCACTTTGCACAGGGCCCCAACTTGGGGTTCCCCCACACGCCACCGCCCTCCCCCGCCGCTGCGCAGGTCCTGGAACACAGTGAGGGACTTGGACATCGGCAAACGCGCTGAGCGGGATGGCGGCTGGCCAGCCAGCCGCAGCGACAGCTGACCCCGCTTGTACGACGCCCCCCGCCTGCGCCGTCGCCGGTGCTGGCGCGACGCCCGCCGACGACTGGGTTGCCGAGGCCTGCCGGGTGCGCCTGGACGTCGAGGGCAACGTGCTGACCCACATCCCCGCACTGCTGGCTGGCGCAGTCAACCGGCTGGTGGTGGGCGCCGCCGCCGCTGACGCCGCGCTGCTGCCCGCTGTGCGTCGCACCGAAGTGACGCGCCTGCACGGCTGCCGCCCGCCCGGCATCAGCATTGAGGCCTACGCGGAGCGCCTGCTGCGCTACTGCAAGTGCAGCCCTGTGGCGTTCGTGGCAGCATTTGCATACCTGGCGCGCCTGCAGCGCTGCGGCGGCTACGTCGGCGGCAGCAGCCGCCGCCACGCGCCGCTGCGCATCGACGCACTCACCGCGCACCGCCTCATGGCTGTGGGTGTGGTGGTCGCCACCAAGTTCTTTGACGACAAGTACTACTCAAATGAGGTGGGTGCTGGTGGTTTGGTGGGTGGGCGCTGGGTGTTGCGCCCTTGCGCCCGCAGCCGCCACGTCAGCTCCCTCCCCACGATGCACGCATAGCAATGCGCAGCGCAGCCTGGCACGTGGCCCCCCACCCTGTGCACTGCCCTTCCGCCTGCGCCCGCACTGCCAGACTCCATCTTCAGCTTTGCTGCCGCACATACACAATCACTTCTGCTGCACCGTGTCCTGTCCAAGTCCCCCCCTGTGTTTCACATTTTGTTACTTGCCACCTCCACTCCTGCTGTGCACCGTCCTGACTGTGTCTCCCCTTCCCTGCTGCTCCCGCCTCCCTGTGCCTGCAGCACTACTCCCAGGTGGCAGGCGTCACGCTGGCCGACTTCAACGCCATGGAAATCGACTTCCTGTTCCGCCTCGACTTCCGCGCCCGCGTGGCGACGCCCGAGCTGGGTGCTGCGCTGCGCGAGATGGAGGCCCTGGCGGGCGGCTACGGCGGCCACTCTGCCACGCTGGCCGCGCTGCACTGCCTGGCCACTGCCCCAGTTCCCGCGCTGGCGCCCGTGCTGCAGTCAGCGGGCGGCATGATCTCCCACGTGTCGCAAGCTGCGGCTGCCGCCGCCGCTGAGGCAGCAGAGGGCGAGGACTCGTGCTCGGACGCCTCCACGACCGTGGCCACGCTGTGCTCTGCCGACGACAACGAGGAGGAGGCGGAGGAGGAGCTTGCTGTGAGCGCTGTGGCCATGGCCGCTGCGCCTCTGCCTTGGGGCCCCGAGGCGCAGCACGCCGGCGAGGAGCGTACGGCGCCGCCACGGCGCAGCAAGAAGCGGTGCGGCATGGAGGCGCACCACCTGCTGTGTGGCGGGCACCTGGAGGAGCGGCAGCACATGGCGGAGCCCGTCTGCCAGGCCTGAGCGCGCCCCACCCGCAGGCCAGCCCACCGGCGAGCATCGCACCCGCTGTTGTGGCGGGCCCGCTGGCCCCCCGCTGGCGGCTGGCCCTGCCCAGCTCCCATTGTTCTATCGTCCCAGGGCCCCCCAACTCAAGGCTGTGCGCCGACACCAGCGCGGCCGCACGCACCTGGCTCGGCCCTGCCCACACCACCACCCGCTACCCCAACGCCACGTGCCCGTCTGCAGAGAGCACCGTCCAGGAGAGCGTCCATCCTTTTACAGCCTTTAGCGCCCCCCATGCCTCTGTACCATCCTGTCGGTAGCGTTCGAGTGCCCCCTCCCTTAGCCCGTGTGTGTGCAGGACCGACCATCTTTTCTTTTCTTCCCCCATTAACATATTCCCCCGTGCTTTCCCTGCCCCTGCCACCGAGTCCCGTGCGCTCTCCCTGCCTCTGACCGGCCCGCCTTGCCTTGCTGAGCCGATCACCCATGGAAGCGCCCTGTCCCCACCCCCTCTCTTTCCACCTCCTAGGGAAAACATACATACAGCAATGATATTTTGTTTTACGCCGTCTACAAGTGCCCGAGTTTCGTTGTTGACTGTGCGACTGTGCCTCTTCTTCTTTGCTCCACTATGTGTAGCGTGCCGCAGTGCGCCCCACCCCATTCTGACGCCGCCGGGCGCCATTCATTCTAGCATTTGACTCGTATGCTTTGTCCGTTTTTTTCCACCCGCCTATTGTGTGGCGGCAACGCCCACCCTCAGACCTCTCCCTCGACCCTCCCCTTCCTCACCTGCTTGTCACCGTGTCTTGCATCCTTCCACCCTCTGTCGGTTTGCGCGAGTGCTCCCAGTGCGCTCGCATCCCTCCCTCTCTGCTCAAAATAACCTACCGTGCCCATTGCCCTTCCTACTCACCCTCATTTACCCCCTGCTCACCGCCACCCTGGCACACCCACGTCATGCCATACCTCCTCCCACGCTGGCCAGCTCTTGGCTGGGTGCCTCGCCCAGCGTTTGCTTACGTGTGTCTGGGCCCTCGTTTTTACAACCCTCGGTTGAAGCACAGGCTTGGGGAGCCCATGGGGGCGATCAGGCATCACGAGGGTCTGGGAGGAGGCAATGTGCACATGCAGGCAGGGCGCACTGTGTCGTGCATGCTGTGTGCAGCTCGAACCGCTAAAACGCCTGCGCCGGCATGCGCTCGCATCAGGGCGGCTGCTCCCTCGTGCGCCTGTGCCGCAACGTGTGCCGCCACCTGCTCGCATCACAATCAGGACGGCCCTCCCTGCGCCTGCGCCGCCGCCTGCGCCAGGTCCAGCGTGTTGGCACGCATCACCGCCAGCTGCAGCACGTTGAGCGCCTGCGGGATCTCTGCTGCCATGCGCTCCATGGCTGGAAAGCAAGGGAGGCGGGGACGGGGGGCACGAGGGTGGGTGGGTCGGTGGGGGCAGGGCGATGAGCGCAGGTGGGAGCGTTGTGTGGCCAGCACTGCCCGGCTGGAACAAAAAAGGGGAAGGCAGAAGGGGGAGGAAGAGTGCTGGTGAGGGGCAGGGCGTGCATGGCGGAGGGATCTTGAAGGCCACGCAGCGCATGGATGGAAGGAAGGGAGCATGGCACACGGGGGAGGCAAGGTGGGAGTGACGGGGCGAGAGGCGTTGCTGTGCAAGGGTTCGTTGTGTTGCAAGGCGCCCTGGCCCAGCTTGCCAGGCACAAGTTGGCAGCCCAAGCAGGGAGAGAGCAGGCAGGGCAGGCAGCTGGGCGCTCTTAACCAAAGCATCTCACCCTGCTCCTGCAAGCACCCAGCACCTCCCGCTTGCCCCAGCCTGGGACAGCACAGCACAGCACGACACAACACAGCACAGCAGAGCACAGCACTGCACGGCACGCACGCGCACCTGGCCGTGTCACGCGCAGCACGCGGGCCACAGCGCTGCGGCACACCGCGCGCGTGCCATGCGGGCGGGCCAGGTAAAAGTCTGTGGATCCCACTACGCAGCCCGGGCCCAGCTCGTAGGAGCGTGCCAGCACACGGTGCCCGCTCCCCGTGCGGTCCGGCAGCGAGGCGGCGCTGCCGCTGCTGAGCGCTGTGGCACGCCGCGCCTGGCGGGCCTCCGAGGAGGCAGACAGCCGGCCCAGGCCGCCGCCACCGCCTCTTCCTGCTGTTCCGTGTGCTGCGCCGCCGCCGCTGCTGCTGCTGCTGATCGCTCCCTCTTTTCCGAGCTTCTCCCCCTCCTGGCCCAGGGGGGCGATGTGCACGAACTCGTCCACCTGGCGCCGTGGTGGAAAGGAGGGCAGGGTGGGTAAAGGGTAGTGCCATAAGCGGGTGCCATCAAGACGCACCCTCCCACGCGCATTCGCTATCACCGGCACACCAGCCTCAGGGGCCCGCGCCTGCACAAAACCACCTCCCCCCCCCCGTGCCCTTGCCACCCAGGCGCCACCTCACCCGCACAGACCCCTTCTCAATGATGAAGAGCTCGCTGGCGGGGTCGTCCACCTTCCACAGCAGCTGCCCAGCAGAGAGCGAGACGACGCTCATGTAGCGGCGCAGCGCCTGCGCCACGCCCAGAGGGTCCAGCCCGCCCAGCGGCAGCTGCAATGGCAGTGTGACGGTACCACAGCACATGCAAGGGCGGCAGCCGCGGGTGAGTGACCAAACAAGTGCCCACCAAACAAGTGCTTGCCCAGCAGCACCTAGGGTGGTCAGCATGTTCTTGAGCTTAGTCCCACTCCTGCCCATCCCCTGAATGGATGCAACCATAGCAAAGAAGAATGACCAATCCTCACCTTGAGCAGGTGGCTGGCCAGCATGTCCTCCAGCGGCAGCAGCGCCGAGGGCGGCTGGCACAGGCCGTAGCGCACCGCCACCTCCAGCAGCTGATCCTCGCAGTACCTGCAGCACGGCGCAGCAGAGCACAGCATGATGTCACAGCAGGCTCAGCACAACTTCAAGCGTCGACACGTCACCGCCACCTCCAGCAGCTGATCCTCGCAGCACCTGCGTCACAACAGGGGGTGCGTTGTGTGCAGCGTGACACAGCACGACGCAGGCTCTCGCCTCACTCCACACACACACCGCCAACCAGATGCACTCCGCACCTGCTGCAAACCGGAGCAGGCGCATCTCAACCCCGCCCCCCGGCCTCGCCACAATTCACCCCCACGTGAGGCCTCGCCTCCGCGCTGTGCATTCCAGGCCAGATGCGCCCATCCATGCTGCCGGCAGCTTCTGCCAGGGTGCCTCCCGCTCTCCCCCACCACCCCCAACACTCACACATTCTGTCATGAACACACCTGCCCAGAGCCCACCCCCACCTGAGGCCTTGTTCCAATGAAGTGAACTCTAGGCAGGATGGGGCCATGCCGCCGGGTGCCTCCTCAGGGTACGCCCCGTCCTCCCAGGGCTGCTCTGCCGCCAGGCTGCCGGCACGGACACGGGGGGAACCCGCCTGGCTGCCGCGCACGCTGCCGGGGAGGTCTGCGGGTGGGGGAAGGCGCGGCGAGGGGGCAGGGTGTGCTGAAGAGCGGCTGGCTGTGCACATGGGTGCCCGCTGAAGTTGACTTCACTATCAACAATGCTCACCCGCGATGTTCACGCGGCCGCCTGCTGCGACCACCCTGACCCCAATCCAGCCAAACTCCTGCCGCCTGCCGCCGTACCGCTTTGCTTGCATTGATTGGAGCTACCGGCCGTACTGACCCACCTTCGGTGCGCGGCTGCGCCATCTCCGGCGGCCAATGCAGCGGGGCCGGCGGCAGCGGCACGCCGTGCGCCAGCAGCAGCGGGCGGATGCCGTGGTGATCTGCCGCTGTGACCACCAGCACAACCCCATGCTGCGCCAGGTCGCTGCAGGGAGGGCGGGGGGGCCGGGGGGGACAATGTGGGAGTGTTGGGGTTCGGCTTGCAACCCTATGCTGTGCCAGGTCGCTGCAGGGCGGGCACGGGGGAGCACACACGAGAGGCGGTGTGGCGTCCAGGAGAGGGGGATCACAGGGAAGAGGGCGGGAGGGCGCAGGGAGACGCATGGGCTGGCGGGTGGGCGGGCAGGTGGACGGGGGGGAATGCTGGGCCGGGCGCCTGCACAAGGTTGCTGCCTCTCACGACATGAGATGCCCACTACGCCAGCCAGCACGCAGCAGCAGGCAGCAGGTCCCAGTTCTGCGTCAACCCTCCCGCCCCTGGCAGGCTGCTGTGCTGTGCTGTGCTGTGCTGTGCTGTGCTGTGCCGTGCTTGCCTGTGCACCACGCCCATGGTGCGAGCCCCCGTGGCGTCCAGCCCCCGCACGTGGGAGAAGTCGAGCACGAGGTAGGCGGGGGCGGCGGCCAGGGCGGCCACGGCCTGCGGGGAGAAGAAGAGGCAGGGACGTCCCTTCAGACGGGAGGGAAGTGAAGCACGGGGTAGGCGGGGCGGGTGCGAGGACATCTACGCCCTGCCGGTTTGGGAGGAGGAGGCAGAGGAGGGTTACGGGCATGCCGAGGCATAAGGTAGGCGAGGGCGGCAGTGCACATGGATGAGGGCAACTTTCTGTCCAGTGGATACAAGTACCCTCTGGCGCGTTTCTCAGGGTTGTGTGCTCTCTGGCCTCCCCTACCTCACCCACCCACCCACCTGCGTGTGCTTCACCCCCACGTAGCTCTCCCCCATCGTCCGCAGGCTGGTCACAATCGCCTCCTCCACCTCAGCCGCCTGCTGCTCCAGCGTGGCGGGGGCGGCCTCCGACTCGCGGCTACCGCCCAGCCGCTCCGCCTCCTGCGGCAGCCCATCACACCGAGTGGCGGCCGTCAACACTAACACCAGAGGACCTGCTGCGACCATGACCCACCCGCTTGTTCTGGCAGATCCAACAAGGAATCACACACACACACACACAAACAAGAACAGGGTGTGGGGAGACTTGGTTGACACCTCACCTCCTGCAGCCGCTGCCCGATGGTGTTTGCGGACCCAAAGAAGACAAAGCCGTTGAGGTTGATGCAGGCCAGCCGCCCCGCCAGCATGTCCAGCGCCGCCTGCTGCTCCACGGTGCGCACCACGCTGCTGCGCGCCATGTCAGACGGGTCGATGGCCGCGACCTAGGGGGGAAGAACAGGGGGAGCGGCGAAGGGATTGGGAGGGAGGGGAGTGGGGACACCGTCTGCATGCGAGCACGCCTGCTGCTGCGCGGTGCGCAAAGTGGAGGGTGGCAAGCCTGCCACCCCGGCGGGGTGCCCCTCCCCAGCCTGGCCTGCCCCCTTCCCTTCCCGCCTTGCCAAACCACCGCCCCTTGCCCGGCCTCCCCACGGCGCCTTTGCAGCACCCCGTGCAAGCCTGGAAGCCCGGCTCGAGGCCCCGCTGTGTGCAGGGCTTGTCGTCACCCGCCGCCATCAGCACAAGGCCCCGCTCAAGGCGGCTTTGAGGGCGGAAAGCAGCCACAGGCATTTCTCACCTGTGACTTGGCGTATGCGGCGGCAAAGTAGAGTGTTGCCAGGATGATGCCAGCAGCGATGCCGCCCTCCAGCCCCCATTGCATGATGGCGGCAAAGGTGGACAGCAGCAGGCCATACTCTGCGGGGCGGGGGCCCGTGGGATGGAGCAGGGGGAAGCCGATTACAAAAAAGGAGGTGGGGCTGGGGTGGGACAGCATGGGGTCAGGGCAGGGCAGCAAAGCATGGATTGCGCTGCGGCAAGAAGGCGGCGGGGTGTGCGGCACGTGAGCAGACTGCGGCAGGCAGGCAGCCGCGCCCTCACCCCGAAACCGTCACACAGCTGCCTTAAGGCAGCTGTGTGCCAAGCTTGGCGCACCTCACCGCCCCCGCACCACCGCCACCTCACCGCCACCTCGCCGCCTTCCCTCGCCCACCCACCGATGCGCGTCATTTTAGTGAAGGAGAGCAGCAGCCAGTCCCGGGAGATCTCTATCCCAAACCACAGCAGCAGCTGCAGGGGGGCAGGGGGAGACGAAGGGGCACGGCGCTTTAGGTGCACGCTTGCCGCGAAGGAGCCTTGCAGCAGTGCCGCTGTGTGGGGGAGGCTCAAGTTTTCCCCCAAGGCAGCGACTGCTTGCAGACACAGCAGGCGTAGGGGCAGGGGCGGCAGCAGCACCACCAGGGGGCAAGCTGAGGTGGCTGGCGCACTCACAGCTCCGAAGAAGAAGTTGGGGCAGTACTGGATGACTGCAGCAGGACAGGAGGGGCGTCAGCATAAGAGCTGTTTAGGGCAAAGGTACAGCGGCAGGCACGGCAGCAGCAGGCATGGCCACGCTCATGCTCCCGCACACCCCGCCCCCTGCCGCACCACCAGAAACTCGGCTTGTTCCACCCGGCTTGCTCCCCTTGAGCACAGCAGGGCATGTCGTGGCCGCCTCGCGGTGCGCACCCATCCCTCATTCCCTCGCGCCCAGTGCTGCCCAGCTCTGTCCAGCCCTCCAAACCAGGGCGTGACACCACACAGCAAAGCACACAGCCGCACACCATGCAGTCTGAACTTTGTGAGGTACGCAGCACCGGGCCTCGCCTGGGAAGGGCAGCGCAAACATGACTGCCTCGCTGATGGCCACCACCCAGCCATTCCACCGGCTGAACACGCCCGCACGCATCGTGAAGATGGTCTGGCTGCAGGGGGGGAAGCGAGCAAGAGAGAGAGGGGGGGAGGGGAGCAAGAGGGAGGCTGTCAGGCTGCAGCAGGGGGAAGCACTCAACACACGACGTGTTTGCCCGTAAGCCTGCATCGTCCCGCTCCTGGGCCAACCACCGAGTGGCCTGCCTACGGCAAGGTTGGCGGAATCAGTACTTCCCCACCTGAAGATGTAGCTGCCGGTGTAGCCGCAGCCCGCCACGCCCGTGGCCATGTTGCTGACAGCCACCGTGGCCAGCTCCCGATTGAAATCAATCTTCTGCTTTCGTTGCAACGGCAAGGGGGAATGGGCCAACAGAGAGGTGCGTTTTGAAGGCACAGTGACGAAGCAGGGAAAGACGGAGAAGAGGAGTGACACTGTCCACACAGGTCCGGTACTGGACGACCCCATTGCTGCCGGGCGCAACAAGAGTGCTGGAGGGCTGGGAGGTGGCCGTCACATGGATGCAGTAGCGGGCAAGAAAGGGGGGCAGTGGGGCGTGGAGCAGAAGTGCAGAGCTGGCTGCCGCCCATTTCCCACCTTGGGTGTGTCTTGTTGGATGGCGGCAATGTCCATGGCACTGCTCAGGTGTTGGGGGGCAGGTACAATACACGCTGTGTGAGTAGGAGGACGCGCACAGCGTGCGTTGCACAGAGTGTGGGGCACGCGGGCAGCAGCAGCACCCCAGCAACTTGTGTGAGCCCCAGCACAAGGCTGCCGCGCACCCTCACCACCCACCCTCCGCTATGCCCACCCACACCATTGCAAGATAGCGGCTGCCAGCGCCAGCCCTCTTGTGTTACCATGTGACCCCTACCCTGTACCAATTGCCTTCCTGTTACCCCCCAACCCATCTGCCAAATACGATGACCAGCGCCAGCCCCAACCCACGTCGCCCCAATGATACTCTACCTTAGGTACACTAGCTTCTCGACAGCTTCTCACCAGCACCCACCCCCCCACCTGCCAAAGATGACCACCAGCGCCAGCCCCACCATCTTGACCACCTGCTCGCTCATGGCAGGGAAGTAGATGCCGCTGCGGCACCCAGGAGAGGAGAGCGAGGCGTGAGGACAGGAAATGTGTCGGGAGAGGGGAGTGGGTTACCACAGATCTGAGCAGGCAGGCATGATGCCCTGGGCCGTGCGCCAACTCCCTGCCTGCTGAAACAACACGCCAGGCCCCCACCCATGCAAGAGTGCGCACCGCCCCCCCCCTCAACCCCACCCACCCACCTGAGGCTCCAGTCCCGGATGTTGAACATGTCCCACAGCTCCCAAAACTTCTGCTCCCCAGCCTGCAGGAGGAGTGGGCGGCACACAGGGGTTTAGAGGGTGTGGCCGTGAGCAGCACAGTATGTGTAATGCAGCGCAGGGTGGGAGGCAGCATGAGGCTGAAGGGGGCAGAGGCAAAATGCAGTGCACGGCAGTGGCACTAAGCCGAGGGGGAGGCAGGCAGTGCATGGGTGCTACAACCGCCTCATCACTGCCTTTTAATCTTAATGGTTAAGAAAACATCAACTGAGATAGGCTCGAGATTTCCTACACACCGCCCACTCACCGCGGGGCGTATGACCCAGTTTGCGTCCATGGCCTGCTCCAGGCTCACCCCCAGCGCCAGGCGGGCCACGTGGAACAGCACGTTGATGCCAACCATGACTGCGGGGGCGAGGGAGAGCGCGAGAGAGCGAGGAAGGGGTCGACATTTGACGTTTTGAGTGTCTCAACGCTTCCTTGCAGCCATCCCCCGGCCAGGCAGGGGCCATGTGGTCGCCAACCCCGGCACCTGGCATGCCCCCCCGCCTGCCTTCCATGCTGCGCTCTCCGCACCAAACCCAGTACACGCTGTGCCCCCCGCCCGCCTGCCTTCCCTGCTGCGCCTCCTGCTGCGTTCCTCGCCCCCCCATCCAGACAAATGCTGCCCGCCCCCCGCCTGCCTTCCCTGCTATGCCGCCTGCCGCCCGCCCCCCGTGCGCCCACCCCCCGCCTGCATCCTCTGCTGCACCTCACCGCCCGCCCGCCCCCCG
This sequence comes from Micractinium sp. NFX-FRZ, assembly GCA_029339195.1. NCBI lineage: Eukaryota > Viridiplantae > Chlorophyta > Trebouxiophyceae > Chlorellales > Chlorellaceae > Micractinium > Micractinium sp. NFX-FRZ. The sequence continues at coordinate 225,641 of JAPTJF010000014.1, forward strand.
CCTGCCTGAGGGCAGCGCCAGCGGGTGTGAGAAGTGCTCCAGGGTGAGTATGAGGGCCAGGCAGGAGCCTGCTGTGGGGATGAACTTGATGAGGGCGTCCACATGGAACAGGTTGACCCAGCTGCATGACACAACATTCGGGGGGAGTAGGGAGAGAGGCAGGCAGGGGCCAGTGGGTGAGTGAAGGGCGCATGGGTGGGTGGGCGTGGGGGAGCAGCAGGGGGAGGCCAGCTGGAGTGGCCCGTCAGCGGAGCAGCTTGCACGGTGCAGTGCTGCACGGCTGTGCGTGGTGACGTGCCACGCTTTGGCATGCTGTGCTGTGTTTGTAAAGGCATGCTGGGATGAAGAGCAGCAGCGCCCGAGAGCAGCATGCCCACTAGCCTGGCAGGCAGGCAGGTCCCCCTGCCTGCCGCTTGCCCCCGGCACGCACCTGGCGATGCTGCCAATGTCTTGGCTCACGCCCAGCCCGATGCCGGATGCCACGCAGAAGTATCCCACGACTGCAGGGAGGCACAGGCGGGCCATGCCAGTTGTTATAGTCAGTCAACCCTGCAGACTTCAAGCCAACATTATTGATACGGCACAGTTTGTTTCAATGCTCTGGAGCGTCCAGCCGGGAGGCTGCACGAGCCAGCAAGCTTGGCAGGCTACCAGGGCAGCCCAGGCCACCCACAAGGTCGGGAGAGTGCCGTTGGCTGTGGTCACCACGGGCCTTAGCCGCAGCCAGACCGAGTGCGGCAGCTAACAGATGGGCTGCAGCACCAGAGAGGACGCACACAAGCGGGGGCAGGCTCCTGACGGTAACAAGGAACAGTCTGCACCCCTCCCGCCCCATTCAAAGCCACACTGCTCACAGGAGAGGTAGCCTCCAATGACGGGCAGGGGGAGGTACTGCACCAGCTGTGCCAGCTTGAAGTACGCTGCAGGGGAGAGGTTGGGCGTGTGGGTGGGTGGGCACACGAATGGGTGATGGTCCGCGCAGCTGCCAGCAGTGCTGCCAGCAGTGCCAGCAGGCAGTGCCCCCTGCCCTTCCTCCCTCTGCCGGGTAACGCAGCGGCATGGCTGCTTTGGAACCAGCCCCCCGCTTCTGGCACACACGGCTCACCCACGAGCAGCGTCATGGCCCCCGTGAAGAAGGTGGCGACGCTCATGGTGAGCAGGGAGGTGCCCAGCGCGGTGTCAGCGTCCTTGCCTGCCTCCAGGCAGATGCCGGCAATCGAGGTGGCCATGGCAGAGAGGAAGATGAGACCCACATCCTGCACCTGCCCCACTGCAGAGCAGCAGAACAGCAGGGTGTGGGGGAGGTTGAGGGTGGGGAGGTTATGCACTGCTGCTGCGTGCGCTGCGCATCTGGCTGCTCCCAACCCAACAGCCAGCATGCGAGGCCCGCAGGCGGCCACACCTGCAACACCACGCTGCCCCACAGCTGCCCCACAGCGTGCCAATAAAGCAACCACAGCATGCAACCACAGCATACAACCACAGCACGCCACCTCAGCACGCCACCTCAGTCACACCGTGGCGCCCCCCGCACCTGAGAAGGGCAGCGTGCTCAGCAGGCAGAAGACGGCCTGGTGGAGGGCGCTGGAGAGGAAGAAGAACTTGCACAGCTGGTCGATGTAGGGGGCGTAGATGGGGTCCTGCAGACACACACACATGGACACGAAAAGAAAGAACAAGCAGGTCAAGGAACGATAGAATGAGCAGGTCAACATTGGCACCTTGGCGGGGGGGAAAGGGTGCCAAAGGGGAGACGAAAGAGGGGCACTGGCGTGGTGTTGTAGTGCAAAGACAGCATGGGGTGACGGGAAGGGTTGAGGGCGATGCATGCAGCACGCGCAGCGCCCCTGCCCCACAGGCGGGCCGGCCCGGCTTGCCTTGAACACGATGGCGCAGTAGGCCACCAGGGAGGGGATGGTGGCTATGCTGTTGATCATCCTGCAGCCGGCAGGGGGGGAGCACGCACACGCAAGCAAGCAACAGGTGTGCATGGCAGCATGTGTGAAAGGTCAGCACCTGCTGCTACTCCCGGCCTGCGCCAGCTGCTTGCCGCATGCTTGGCTCCTGCACCACATCCCCCAATGTGCTCGCCCCCGGCTGCGCTGCCAAATGCCCCCGGCTGTGCTGCCAACAGTACTCTCGACTCACCCAAACACGAGAGCACGGGAGATGTCGGTGCCGTCATCCCCGGCCAGGCTGGGATCAATGGCAACATGCAGGGCGGCACCCACGCCGTCCTGCGCTGCCCCTGCTGCCGCCGCCACTGGCGTCGTCAGGTCAGCTGCTGCTGCTGCTGCTGCTGCCTTGCTGAGGGGAGATGTGGGCAGGGGGAAGGCGGTGTCTGACAGCTCCCCGGAAAGCAGGGGTTCCAATGCCTCCCCAATCGTGCTGCCGTTGTCGGTGTGGGTGCCCCCCAGGTGCCACCGCTGCGGGCGCTGCTGCGAGTAATCAGCAGAGCTGCGGCGGGGGAGATCTACAGAGTTGCGGCGGGGCGACAGCGGCGGCGGGCTGCTGCCTCGCGGGGCGCGCGGGCCGGCGCCGACAGGGGCCTCTAAGCTGACATGCCTAAGGGCACCGCCCCCACCCAGGCGCAGCCCCGCCCCCAGGCCCGCCTCTGCCGCCGCTGCTGCATCCGACTGCTCGTGCTCCTCGTCGTGTGGCGTCAGGCCGCTGCCCGACGGCTGCAAGGCAGGACGGGACAGGGCGGAGGCAGCACAGGGGCGTACACCCTGGCGTCAGCGAGCGTCTGGTGCCTGTGCATTGGCACATGAAATCCTTGTGAGGATTTCACGGTGCCTGCCCTGTGATGCCAGCAAAGCAAGCTCACACAAGAGATGAGCCACTGGCCAGGATGGGACCCACAAGCAGGCCTGACCAGCTCCCCTCAGGGCAGCCCTGAAACCCCACCTCACATCAGCCCGGAAACCCTAGCCCTGCTAGCGCCCCCCACGCAGTCACTGTAGCGCCACCCCCTCCAGCTGTCCCATGCAGCAGTACCAGCTGCGCCCCAGAAGTACATCACATGCGGGGTACGGATGCGTCATCACTCTTGGTGTCCGGCGCATCAGCACTCGGACCTCTCACCTGCCGTGCAAGGGAGGGGCTGCGGTGCAGCGGCGGACGCGTGGGCGTGCGGAGCACCGCCGTGTGGCCCAGGCTGCCAGAGAGCCAGGCGCCGTGGCCATGGGACGAGCCGTACCCATAGTCGGCTGTGCTGTGCCGCCGTAGGCTGGACCCAAACAGGGCATCGCCCATGCTGGTGGGCATGCCCACAGAAGCCGAGTCAGCATAGCTTGCGCTGCCGACACGGATGTTGACGGCCCACGCCGGGTCGTCCGCCGCCGCCGACTGGCGTGCGCCAGGAATGGGCACCGCCGCAGGGGGGCCGGACCTGCCGGCGCCTCCATCCGTGCTGCTGCGCTGCGGCTGCATGGGGGGAGCCCCAGCGCCGTGAGCGCAACGGCGCTAGGGTGTCGCGCCGAAAGGGAAGCGAGCTTACGACGTTCCCACCTCCTGGCTACTGATCTATACAGGTGGTCGTACTTTATCAAATTCACGCCTTCTCAGGGCCGGCTAAGCTCACCCAGCCCTTTCTGCCACCGTGCCACCCTGTCACGGGGCCACCTTGGTGAATGCTCCCTCTGTTTGAGCTCGCAACATTGCAAAACAATCCCAAAGCTGCACGATCACACTCGTATTGCGGCCAGGACGCGCGGGCAGTTCAGGAAATTGTCCAATGTCGGCCGGCAGCCTGGAGGAAGTGCAGTGCCTGGAGGGGCACACCGACCGCGTATGGCAAGTCACGTGGTCACCCTCAGGTGTGATCACCAGCGCTGCGCTGCTGCGGCGCTGCCTGCCGCCCGCCGCTGCCGCTGCCGCCGCCTGCCGCCTGTAGCCACTGCGCCGCTTACCCCACGCCCTTCCTCCCACCAGGCGACATGCTGGCCAGCTGCGGTGGCGACCGGACGGTGCGCATCTGGGCACCAGTGCCCAGCAGCGGTCGGTGGCGGTGCACAGCGGTGCTTGAAGACACCCACTCCCGCACCATCCGCTCCACGTGTTGGTCCCCCGACGGGCGCCACCTGGCCACCGCCTCCTTTGACCGCACCACTGCCATCTGGCACCACGCGGGCGGGGTGTGGGAGAATGTGGCGATGCTGGAGGGCCACGAAAGCGAGGTGAGTTGGAGAGACGAGGAGGCGAGTCAATGGACCATCCTAGGCACGCAGGTCGGGTGTATGGGCTGGTGGGTGAGGGCTTGTGGGCGCGGTTTGGGGTACTGTGGCGATGCTGGAGGGGCACGGAGATGAGATGAGGGAGGCCCAAGGGAGTGGGATGTGAGAAGATTCAATTCATAAACGTGGGTTGAAGCGGGAGTGGGCCCACTACAGCATTTTGGGCGTGTGCTCCAAGTGCGCATGCAGGCACGTACGGGTGGAAAACGTGGCACAGATTGACTTGCAGTTGCAAGGGGTCTTGTGGGTGCCCTATGGCAGCCTCACTGCAAGCTGTTTCTGTTGCATGGCACCCGCAGGTGAAGGAGGTGGCGTGGGCGCCCAACGGCAGCCTCATCGCGACGTGCTCTCGCGACAAGACGGTGTGGCTGTGGGAGGCGGCCCCAGGCAACGAGTATGAGGTGGTGGACGTGAAGCACGGGCATTCGCAGGTAGGCATGGGGCAGGGCGGAGTTTTCGAGCTGGGGGTGGGGTGTGAGGGTCCCAGGCCAGTCAGCGGCAAGTGTTGGCTGGCAAGCACGGCACGCACGGGTGGGTGTCAGGTGGTGGGTGGGCGGGGGGTTGTTGGGGGCAGTGAGTGAGCTAGCTGCTGGACAGCCGTTTGTGAGCACATGCACCTGCTTTTCAGGGGGGGAACAGGGTGGATTGGGACCTGGGTGGCACGCAACAGAGCTGCTGGCGTGCCCATGCCACCCAGCCTCCCCTCCCTCCCGGCCTGACCACCCACTCCCCCATCCCTCCCGCCCGCAGGACGTCAAGACGGTGCGGTGGCACCCGCAGGGCGAGGTGCTGGTGTCGGCCAGCTACGACGACACAATCAAGCTGTGGGTGGAGGAGGACGATGAATGGATCTGTGCGCAGACGCTGGGAGGTGAGGGGGCACAGCCTGGAGAGTAGAACATTACCGGCCCGAGGGTGTCGGTGATGTGAACCAGCGAAAAGGAAAGGAAGCCAGGGGCACCGGCTAGCTATCCGGGAGGTGAGGAGGCACCGGTCCAGGCGGGACATGGGAGGGAGGTGGGGCTGGGACAGGGGCCCAAGGGAGTGGGCAGGGTTGAAGCTGCAGGGGCAGCAGAGGTTTTCAAGTCTGGGCAGCGGTCCAGGCGCCTGAGTTGAGGACGAGGCAGCACGGCCTGCCCCAATGCCTGCCTGCGTGCCTGCCCGCCTGGCCACCTGGCCGCCCCTGCCTGCTGCCCGCCCGCCTGCCTGCACCCACCCACACATCTGCCTGCTTGCATCTGGTCAACCCCCGCAGGCGCGGGGGGCCACACCTCTACGGTGTGGGAGGTGGCCTTTGACGCCGCGGGGCAGCGTATGGTGTCTTGCAGCGACGACGGCACCCTCAAAGTGTGGTGCTGCCGCAAGGAGGCAGGTGCGAGGGTGGGGTGGAGGTGCGGGGTGGCTCTTTGGCATCGACAGGGCGCCCAGGCTTGGTGGGGCAGGGGCGGGCAACACAGCGGGTAGGGCGTGGCAGGCGAGGGCTGGGGAGCATGGTGGGGACGTGCTGGGGCGCGTGAGGGTGGCGCCACACCGGACCATGAGGTTCCTCCTGTATTGCTGCGGCTGTGGCGAGCTCTCCTCTTCATTTGCTGCTGCCCACACTTTTTGCTGCCCAACCCCACATGCCCTGCAGGCGAGCTGAGGTGGCGCCTGCTGAGCACGCTGAGCGGCTACCACGACCGCACCATCTTTTCGGTGGACTGGTCAAAGGGGGGGCTGATCGCCAGCGGCTGCGCAGACAACACCATCCGAATATTCGGAGAGGCAGCAGCAGCAGCAGCGGAGGCGGCAGAGGGTGCTGCTGGCGGGGGTGCTGATGCAGCGGGCGGGGCAGCTGACATGGCGGTTGATGAGGAGGCGGCAGCAGCAGCGGCGGATGCAGCAGCGGCAGAGCCCGGCTTGCGTGACCTCTTCCTGCGGCCAGGTGCCAGCGGCGGCAGCAGCGGCGGTGACGGCGGCGGCAGCAGCGGCGGCGGCGGCTCGTTCAGCTTGCTGTGCAAGCGGGAGGCGGCGCACCCTTTGGACGTGAACTGCGTGCGGTGGCACCCCACGGACCACACGCTGCTGGCCTCTGGGGGAGACGACTGCTGCATCAAGCTGTGGCGCTGGCGGCCGGCGCAGGCGGCAGCAGCAGCACGTGGAGAGTGAGCACGGCGGTTACGGCGGGGTGCACTCAGCGGCAGCAGCTGGGGTGCCAGAGTACACTCCTGACTCTACCAATGTACAATGCTGAGTGATATGCCGGGCGATACTGTAAGAAACAAACATACAAGGATGGGGGTGAAGGAGCGGGCCTAGTAGGTTGGCGGTGGAAGTTGTATCAACCTGCGTGGGAAGCTGGACCGGGCTGGGCCCAGGGATGGCCTGTGGCCTGGCATGGAACTCTCAACCACCTGCAACTGCATCCGAGGTGGCCTGCAAGGTAGGCACTGGGGCAGCCTGCGTGGCGGCCAGGTGGAGGGTTTGGGGTGCGACCCGCGGGGATGGCTTCACCTGTGATAAGTGCAACAGGCGGCACGGCCTGCTGCTGTCTACTGTTGCAGCAGAGGTGAGAATGGATGCCCGCCAGGGGCAGGGACGGCAGCGGAAGCTCTCACTGCAGCAGAGGCGTCACCGCCGCTAGCGCGTCGGGCAGCGGGCGAAGCCTGGTGCTGGCAGCCTGCCGGTGACATGGACTGGCGGGGCGGGTCAGGCAGTGGGTGCCCACTCATCTTCCCAGTGTCCCAGGTTGCGTTGCCGGGTGCGCGCCCCTCTCGAGAACACGGGAGAACAGCGGGGGTCACCAGGAAGGGACGCATGACGCCTCACTTCCATCTACAACAATCCGTCCACAGTGCAGCCACAGCGCGACAAGGACACTTTCTACCCCTCACCCACGGCAACCTTGTTGCCGGTACTGCAGGGGTTGGTTCGATGCGGGTTACATCACCCAATCCGTCGCCACCCAATCCGTCGCCACCCCTGCACTTTAGCTTCTTCAGCTCCAGGAACCAACAATTATCCCACGTGACATCTGTGAGTTCTCTGTCTGCCATGACACCGCTGCTGCTCCTGCTGCTGGTGGGCGCAGCACCCTTTGCCCGTGGTCTCTGGCCTCTGCCAGAGTCGACAACACCGGGCAGCGGCACGCTGTGCCTGGCCCGAGAGCTGTCGTGGCAGGGGAGCGTGGAGAGCGATGTGCTGGCCGCTGCGTTCGAGAGGTGCGGGAGGAGGAGGGTCGTGCTCCAGGCGGTCACCCGTATGCATGTGGGTGGGTTGTGTTCGGAGTGGGTTGTGCAGCAGATGGGGTAGCCTGGCTGCCCGGGGGCAGTCGATTGTGTCTACTATAGTCGAGATTCTTAAATCCAGCCAATGGTATGGATGCATGCCGTGATTCATTCACTTCTACCCTGGCTGCCCTGGTTGCCCCTTGAGCAGGACCTGCTCCCAACTCTCCCCCTGCCCTGCCCTGACCCTTGCTCAGCTTCCCTCCTCAAACTCTGCAGGTACTCTGCCATCCTGAGCGGCATGCCGGCGGGGCTGGGCCGCCAAGAGAGCGCAGCAGCTACCCTCGCCGCCTTTGCTGGCGCTCAGCCCCTGTGCTCCCAGGTGGTGGAGCAAGTGGAGGTGGCGGTGGCCTCTCCAGACCAGAGCCTCAACCTTGACACACCCGAGGACTACACTCTGGTGGTGGCAGCCCCTGTCATCCGCATCGAGGCCAGCTCGGTGAGTGAGGGAGGCAGAAGGGCAGGTGAGGGAGAGGAAGAGGCACTGGGAGGGCAGGCCATCGCCAGTGGGCAGCATCCAGGCTAGCTTGGTGAGGCGGGGCGTGAGGGGCACCTGTGTGGATCTAGGCTTGAGGCAAGGGGAGGCAAGCAGTGAGCGGGGAAGGCGTGGAGAGAGGGGACAGCTGCACACGAAGCCGGCACGCGGGCTCAAGCTGATCTGCCCACTCGCCCTATGTGCCGCCCCCTTGTGCCTGCACGCTCAGGTGTTTGGCGCGCTGCGTGGCATGGAGACGCTGTCCCAGCTTGTGAGGCGGCAAGCGGCGGACCCTGCGGTGCCAGCGGGGGCTGCCTGGCCAGGTGGGCGCCGCCGCAGTTGGAGAGGGAGAGCACCGGCACCTGTGCGGGTGACTGGGGAGGGCAGGTCGTGCTGTGCAGGGCACAGCTGACGCAGGTTCTCAGCCTTCCTGCACCCTGCTGCTTGCACCCTGCTGCCCACGCTGACCTGTCATGTGGCTCAATCTCGTGGCCCCCTATCAATACCCATGCCCGCTACTGCCCCGCCTCATCTGGCACTCCCGCCCCCCAAGCAGGCAATGCGTCGGGCAGCGGCAGCTCCATCCTCTTGGTGAGCGCAACCACCATCAAGGACTCGCCCCGCTTCCGCCACAGGTGCGCCGCCTGACTCAGCACCCGGGGGAGAGAGGAGTGTCGAGGATGCTCCGCGGAGCTCCGGCACACTGTTGGAATCGGTTTGCTGAGCTGGCACTGACTGCTTGCGCGAAGGAAGCTCTGTGTGCGCATTGCACAGCCCTCCTCCTCCTGGCAATGCCTGGCCCCTGCCCGTCTGGCCAGCTGCATGCACATTGAATCCGCAACCCCCCGATCTGCAGGGGCCTCATGCTCGATACCGCCCGCACCTTTGTGCCCGTGTCGGACATCAAGGCAAGCTAGGGGGGGTGGGGTGCAACAGAGTGCACGCGTGCCCAGCCCTCACGGCATTATTGCCAGTGCAGCCTGGGCAAAGCGGTGTGACCTGAGGCCGCAAATATTGCATGCTGCGGCAGCGGCTCAGGAGTGCCAGCACACTCACCCTGCCCCACCTACCCCGCAGCCAGGGCCGACCATGACGGTTGTGCCTCCAAGGCACGTCTGACGCGACTGCTGTGCCTGCTGTGCAGACCCACCTGGACGCCATGGAGATGGTCAAACTCAATGTGTGAGCGCCCACTTTGCCAGCTGCCTGACCTGCTTGCCTCTCCTGTGTCCCTCCTGCGCTGCTGGTGATAGGCGGTGTTCTGGTCAGCTCGGGCCGCTCTGTGCTGCGAAGCCTGCTGTGGTTGAGCTGCGTGCGCTGTGTGCCCCTCCATCTTCCCGGGCAATGACTGCCTGCCCATTTCCTAAAGGCACCTCCCTGCCTTACCCCGCCTCACCCTCCCCTTGCCCTGTCATCCCCTCCCCCCCGAGCATCGTAAGCAGCTTCCCCATTGCCGCCCCTGGACAGCAGCCTCCATTGGCTGGCCCGCCATCGGCACCAAGCCTTCCCAAGCCTGCTCCCCGCCAGCGTCCACCGTCACTCCCCCTTCCTTCCCCGCCCCCGACTTCCCCGCAGCTTCCAGTGGCACTTCACTGACGACGAATCCTTCGCCTGGCTGAGCGAGCAGTACCCGCAGCTTGCGGAGAAGGGTGCCTTCTCGCCTTCCCAGGTCTATACGGCTGCCGACATCCGGGAGGTGGTGGAGTATGCCCGCCTGAGGGGCATCCGAGTCATACTGGAGCTGGACACACCCGGTGAGAGCATGCACTCAAACAGTCGAGCAAACTGCATGCGGGTGAAAGGTCAACGCATGCTGCGGGCGGGCGCATCATGTGTGCTAAACCTAGGCAGTGCGGCCCACCCTGCCCTGGTAATCCACGCTCAGCCCCCTGCAATACACGGAGCAGCTGCAGGGCAGCTGCGGTCCGCTGCTTCTGCACATGAGCCCAGCCGGCAGCTGCCGCTTGCCCCATGCCCCTCACTTTCCTCTCTCTGCCTCTCGCTCACTGCTGCCGCTGCTGCTGGCGCTCTGTGCTCCTGCAGGCCACACTCAGAGCTGGGGCAAAGGCATGCCCCAGCTGTTGACAGAGTGCTACCAGGATGGGGCAAAGAACGGGAAGCTGGGACCCCTGAACCCCGTTCGCAACGAGACGTAATCGTACACACACACAGCATTCATTACGCAGGGGCTGAACCGGGGGGCAGTGGGGCTGCCAGCAGTAGTGGTCTCTGCGGGCGCCCGCTGCTGATCCCACCAAGCAAAAAGCCTGGCTCCCACCCGAGTGTTTGCCCACCTGCCCATCCGGCTGCCTCGCTCGCTCTTGCCGGCCACGTTGCCGAATGATATGCCCCAGCCACGGTGCCCCCTTGCTGCTTTGCGCGCTGTGCATGCAGGCACGAGGTGGTGGGGAGCCTCCTCCGTGAGCTGGCGAGCCTGGCGCCAGATCCCTTTCTGCATCTCGGCGGCGACGAGGTGGATCACCTGTGCTGGATGGTGAGCAGGGAGCGTGCGGGTGGCTGGTGGGAGGCGCAAGGCTGGGCAGGGGTTGTGCAGGAGATGGACTGCCCCGCTTCTGGATCAAGTCAGGAACACAATTGTTTGAGGTCCGCCTCCGCGGAGGTGACAGCACGCATGGGAGTATGGAGGACGTTGGTCAGAGGGCAGGTCGGCCATACAAGTGCGGGTCCCCGCGTGCTGCTTGGAGAAGAGCACACCACCCAGAGAGCATGCCGTGTGCTGCGGCCCAAACCAGGCTGAGGGTCCCCCGTCACCCCCCACTACCGCCTGTTCTCTTGCAGAGCAACCCTGAGGTCATGGACTTCATGTTTGCCCGGGGTTGGGACTACGACATGGCCAAACTGGAGGGGTACTGGATGGAGCAGGTGGGGGGCGTGGAGTAGGCACGCTGGGTTATGGTGGGGCAAGCATGCGTGTGTCTGTGTGTCTGGGGGAGGGGGGGCGCCCACCCAGCCTGGTTGGAGCAGGTGGGTGCGGTAGTTCATAGCCAGGAAGCTGAAATCCAGGGTTTTGGCGGGCATGTTGGGGTCCCCAGGGTATGGCTCAGCGAGGGATTGGCTGGCACTGCCACGAAGCCTGCTGACAACCTTTGCCGCACCTTGCTGGGCTGCCGAATATGCCCTAGCGACGCAGCCTCCCTTATCGCCGCCCATTGCGCCCAGCAGAAAGTGAAGCTGGCGGCGGCCGTGGGGAGGACCGGCATTGTGTGGCAGGAGGCGTTTGACCACGGCAACCTGCCGCCCCCCACCACCTGGGTGCAAGTGTGGAAGTACACAACGGAGAAGGGGGAGACATGGAATGAGAGGCTGGCGGTGAGACTGGAGGGCTACTCTTTGGCGCCCTCACCCTCATCCGGGCGCTTTCTCTGTGTGCCTGCCTGCCTGCCTGCCTGCCTGCCTGCCTGCCTGCAGGTCTTGTGTGCCTATCGCACCTCGTGGGTGGGTGCCCCCCCGTGTCCGCCTGTGGCCTCGCTTCCATTCGCCCCCCACTTCCCCCTCACCCCCCGGGTGCCAGGCTGTCACCGCCTCGGAGCACAAGGCCCTCCTCTCCAGCCCCTGGTACCTCCTGCAGGACTGCTCGGCCACTGAGGTGAGCGCCCTGTCTGTCTGAGGTGCTCCAAACGCACGCTCTTGGATGGGCGCAGCACCGGAGCTGACCAGGCTCCAGGGGTCGCCTTCCTTGTGCCTGTGCTGGGCGCCCGCACTGCTCCGCCTGCCTGCCAAGCTGCCCCCCTACGGGTGCTGCATCCGGTTTTTGATCGGGTGCCCCTTCCTCTCCCCGTGTGCAAAATTGGACATCCGGTTTTTGAATCGGGTGCCCCTTCCTCTCCCCGTGTGCAGGATTGGAGGGAGCACTACGAGGCTGACCCCCACGACTTTACAGGGAGTGCTGAGCAGGTGAGAGGAGCCTCCTTATGTGGGCATGCAAGGCACGCGATGCAGGGGCTGAGATGGCGCAGATGTAAAGCGCGCTGCCTTGTTTACCTGACCTGGAAAAGCAGCGGTATCAGGCAGCAATGCATGCTGGGCAGCCGATGGAAGTAGGAGCGCTTGCTTGGTCGCCTGCCTGCTTGCGTGCCTGCCCTCCTCCCGCCGCGCCAACTCGTCTCCTGCCGACGCCCTCTCCAGCTGCCTGGCTTTCAACACATTGAGCGCCAAGGCATTGCTTCTGCTGCCTGTGCAGAAAGCGCTGGTGATGGGGGGCGAGGCCTGCGCCTGGGAGTTCCCAGATGCTGCCAGCTCGTTCACACGAGTGTGGCCCTGCGCCGCTGCGGCGGCAGAGCGCCTGTGGTCCCCGCCCAGCCTTGCCAAATCCGACAAGGCAGAGGGCAGGCTGGGCGAGGTGGGGTGCCGCATGAAGGCGCGTGGCATCCCTGCGCAGGACATGGGCCTGGGGGCGCCCTGCCCTGGCAGCTGAGGTGCTGGCAGCGCCGACTAACGCTGACACGAGCAACACGCACGACGGATCCCTTCTGCCCTCGCCCCCAACCCGCTCCCCGCCCCCTTCCATGCCCAGTGTTTTCACCGTGTCATTCTTTTTCCCTGCCATGTTCCTGACTGACTTTGGACGTCCTTGTTCAGAAACCCCCCCAAAACGTGCCCATCCAAACAGATGACTCCAGCCAGTCCAAGCTCCCCACGCCCCGCTACCGATGCACCCACACATTTTTTCACCGTCTGCAATTCTACCCTGTCCCTCCAGCCTCAACTGACTTTGTTACCCTGCAGCTGCAGTTCTCAACACGGCAGCTCGTGTCCCGCGTGCTGCCAGTCGATGCATCTGCACCAGTGACTTAGCATGGAAGTGTGTTCAGATGATTAACGCATAGCGCCCCGCAAGCCAATCCGCACTCCCAGGCCTCATGGCACAACCGGCACACGCGCGCCCTACCCAATTTGTGCATCACACCTTCTGGGCCTCCCTGTAGCTGCACAGTGCATTGTAATGCCTTCAGGGTTGCAAACATTACAGAAGCAACACGAAACAAAAAGAGCTCAACCGGAGCTGCATGCACCCTGTACCCGGAGCAACCGATGCGCACCCCCGAGGGGGAAATTACCCATATATAGGGAGCGCCGCAGGCGCGACGCTGGTAAATAGGGAAGGGGGGGGAGGAAAGAGGGAGGGGGGAGAAAATAAGTCGGCGCGCGCAGCGCGCCGCCGCCGCCACGCAGAGTTACTTTCTCAGCCGGCGTGCTCCTGCAGTCAATTTCCCGCATATTTGCGACATAATTTGAATACATCAGAGCGTCATTAGACGGATGTTCCACATTTGGAAAACAAAAAACCTGCTGCTGGTGACCTGGCGCCTCGCTCGCATGCTGTGTCAAAGTAAAGCATCAGTAAAGAAATGCATCAGAAAGTTATTCACTCAACATCAAAGAAAACATCACTGGGTGAGTCAGTTGGAAGCTGTTCCTGCTGCTGCTGCTGCCGCTCTTGCTGTTGCTGCCGCCCTGGTTGCTGCTCTTGTTGTTCCTGCCGCCCCGGTTGCTGCTGCGCCGGCTGCTGCTGTTGCCGCTGCTGTTGCCTCCCAAGCCTCATGCCTGAGTATCCTGCCCAAAGATCACGCAGCGGGTTGTGCTGCTGCTGCCGCTGCTGCTGCTGCGCTGCCCCTGGCGCAGGTGGCACGGCTGCTGTCCTCTGTTGAGGTGCCGAAGTGGGGCGGACACCCTGGGCCTGCGCTGCCAGAGCTTCCTGCCGTGCTGCATCGCTTGTGCGCGCGTCCTCTTCTGTCCACTTCTTTGATAGCCTATTCTGCTCAGCGGCTCCTTTGGCATCCCAGGCCGCTTTGTGTGGGCACACTTTATAGTGTGCAGGGCTGTACCGGGTCTGCACACCTTGGGACCTGCAGTGAAGGGTGATGATGGGGTGAGGTTGATGCATGGTGAGGGTGGCGGTGTCGTTGTCGATCCTAGTGCCCTAGGATGCCCCGGCTTCAAGCAGTCAAGCAGTCACGCACACATTGCAGTCAAGCAGTCAAGCAGTCAAGCCACAGAGTGCCCCTACTACTGACCTGCATGCTCTGCACAGCCCAATCTTTGTGGGCCCGCCACGCCCTCCACCTCGCCCGCCGCGGCCGCCTCGAGCAGCGCTGCCCCGGCCGCCTGCCGGCGGTGGTGATGGATGCAGCGGCGGCGGCTGCGGCAGCTGCATTGGCACCCCAATTGGGGCCCCTGGCTGCTGCTGCTGTTGCTGCTGCTGCTGTTGCTGCTGCTGCTGCTGCGCCTCCGAATCCAGCGGCTCTTGCTGCTGCTGTTGCTGTTGCTGCTCAAGACGAGCTGCAGCCCGCTCTGCTGCTGCAGCTGGGTGCAGCGTGTAGTGCTGTTCACCCAGGTGCAGCACGAGCTCATAAAATTCCTTCAAATACTTGCCCTCCGTGTACCGCAGCTGGGTAGGCACCTTCCGAGCCAGCCGTACCACCACCTCAAAGTTCCAATGCGCGCTAACGTGTCCCACTCCTCGACAGTGCGTGGTGGGGCGCTGCCGTGCGGTAACAGCTTGCTGAGCTGCGCCACATCCTCTTCACTATCCAACCGCGGCATGCACGGTTCCAGCCGGGCTTTGTGAAAACGGCCCACTGGCGGGTTGCTGCCATGCCGCTGCTGCCTGGCGCTGGTGGCTCGGCGCTGCCCAGAACCTGCCATGCTGCTGTGGTGCTGAGCACCTGCAGCGGTGCGGTCGGGCCCAGCTGCCTGTTCCGATACCTCCTCAACTGCTGCCGTGCCGCTCTGTTGGCCCCATTCAAAGTCGTCGAGAGAAGCTGGGTGCTTCCGCTTCCGGTGCTCGCGGCTGCTGCCAGATGCATCGGCGCTGACCAGTTGCTCATTGCGACCAGATGCCGGCATAGCAGGGCTCTGGCTGGTCTACAGGCGAAGGTGCAGGGTGGGCAAGGCGGTGGATTTAGTTGGGAGGGGTGCCAGCACCGCTGGCATAGCAGGCAATGCACCCACAACAGGCACAGCTGGCATTGCAGGCAATGCAGGCACAGCAGGCAGCGCACGCAGGCTCCACTGCGCACCCGCAAGGCCCCACAAGAGGCATCCCCCCACCCTCCTCCGCACCTGCTGCTGGTGGCGCTGGGTGGCACGAGGCGCTGCTGCCGAGGCCGCCACTGTGGCGGCGGCCTGGGCAGCGCTCTGGCTGGGCTGCAGGGGGAGGGGCAGGGTGGGGCAGGGCGGGGAGTTGGGGCGAGGTGAGAGGTGCCAGCACCGCTAGCGTAGGACGCACAGCAGGCAGCGCAGGCACAGCAGGCAGCGCACGCAGGCTCCACTGCGCACCCGCAAGGCCCCACAAGAGGCATCCCCCCACCCTCCT
>JAPTJF010000014.1:241052-314625 GCA_029339195.1 Micractinium sp. NFX-FRZ
TGCAGGGGGAGGGGCAGGGTGGGGCAGGGCGGGGAGTTGGGGCGAGGTGAGAGGTGCCAGCACCGCTAGCGTAGGACCCACAGCAGGCAGCGCAGGCAGCGCTGGCAGTGCAGGCCAGGGTACCGCACACGAGGGCACAACACAGGTCCCGCCACCCACCCACCCCGCACCTGCTCCTGCTGGCTGTTGGCGTCTTGCAAGATGCAGACTGCCGCATGAATGTCGTAGGCCTTGAAGAGCAGCTCCTTGGACTCGATGCGCAGCCTAGATGCCTTTGCCAGGTCTTTGACCCTGAGCGCCGCCTTAGCCTCTGCTGCCTTGAAGGCGCTCTGCCTATGCAGTGCCTCCACTTTGTTGCTTTCCGTCCGCACCAGCTGGTCGAGCGGCAGGGTTGATGCTTCCAAGCGCTCCAGCTCTGCCATCACGCCTGCTGTGGCCGCAAGCGAGGGGGGCTCCGGCAGCGCGCCCACCCAGTCCTCGTGAGTGATGCCTGGCTTGGGCTGCGTGATGCCTGGGTAGGGCGGGTCGGCGCAGCCTGCCTGGGCAGCGCGCCGGTTGATGCTGTGCATGAGCTGGTAGTCATCACACTCGTAGGCTGCGTAATCCTCGTGGCGCCTCTCCACGCGCTGCCGAGCAGTGTGTCTGCACGCGGGAAGCGGTGAGGCAGCACATGGGTTCCAATGCAACTTCAGAAAACATGGGGGGGTTGAAAGGCCCGGCTCAGCACAGCTCTGCAACGCAACTTCGAAATTGAAGCAGCTGCAAGCCGTAAGCTCCTCACTCAACAACATGAACCCTTCCACCAATGCACCTGAAAGCAAAGTTGGTCATGGCAGCCTCCATGCCCTTGAGGCCCAGCTTGGTGCCCGGGATGAACGCCTTCAGATGCTTGTTCACGTTCTCTAGCGCGCTGCTGCTGCGGATGGGGCACGGCTCGCCCTTGCGGTTCATGTAATACATCTCTGAAGTCTTGAGCGGGTCTGCACGGCAGGGTGCATGGCCATGAAGAATCGGTTGCAGCAGCTGGTAGGGTGAAAAGGGGTTGTGAGTACAGGGGTTGTGAGCTGGTGCGGGGTGGGGGGTGGGTGGGGTTAGGTGGGGTGTGGGGAGGCGCCTCCCCAGTCTTGCCTCAAAGAGCCTGGTTGGCGTGGCCTGCCCTGTCCCCAGCTGCACGTGCTGCCATGCTGCATACGGCAGCGCCACGCTCACCCTCGAGGTAGCCGTTGCCGACCAGGGCGCGGACGCGAGCATGCACTGCAGACAGCTGCGGGGTGATGAGCTCCTGGTTGGTGCGGGCGCACGTCGGGTTGTCCTTGGTCCACTTCTCCCAATGCTGGTCGAGCAACTCAAGTCCCCGCTCCCAGCTAGGGTGCTCCCTACATGGAGGAGTTGGGGAGTGCACACGTGGCTTAAAATGGAGTAGATTCTGGTTGGAGTGGGCAGTATGGCGGTAAGGACTTGGGGTGGCTTGCATGGGGACGGCACCGTGGCATGGCAGGTCCACGCACGCTCAGGAACATTACAACAGAACTGGCATTAGCCACTGCCCTCTCTCCAGCCCCTCCTCACGCCACACTCACCACAGGCCGCCTTGGGCGTCCCACCAGGCGCGGAAGGCAGGCGAAGCGTGATCAACGCGCTCGTACTGGCCCATGCCATGCTCCTGCCGCCACCGCGCCATAAGTACAGAGCCCTTCTCCTTGCCGCCCTCGCCCATGTACGGCAGCTGGAAGCACTGCCGCAGCTCCTGGTTGAACGCCTCTGCATAGGAATGCAAGCTGGGACATTAATAGTGCACCTTGTGCATCAAAAGCTGTCACGTGCGGACTGCCCAATTGCCAGGGCACTGCCATGCACTGCTGCCATGCACCACCCTCACTCATGCAGGCACCGTTGACAGTCAGTTCATCCCCACTCACCCCCAGCGCTGTGGCCCTCGGGCACGGCGTCACCGTAGCACTTGTAGATGTGGAACAGGTCCTGGTACACCTTGGACTCCTCCCAAATCTCTGTGAGCACCCGCTCCATGCCCTGCACGGAAGCCGCAATGGAAGCGCTGCATTACAACATGGTTGCTGCAGGATCGTGCCGATATATGCCTGGCTGGCAGGGCAACCAAAGCACGCTTAGCAGGCTGCCAGGCTGGCAGGCAAATCCGAGCGATGTTTGCGCAGCAGGCCAGACTTGGCGCGCGCTCACCTCCGGCCAGTCCACCCAAAACCACTTTGGTTGCTGCAGGAAGGCATGCGGGCAAGTAGAGGGTCAGCCAGCTTGGCGCGAGGCTGGGCTACGCTGGTAAGCAACTGACACAAGGCAGGCAGCAAGGCGGGAGGCTGGGCTGCGCTGGTAGGGCAATCAAGAAACGGCGGCTGGTGGGCATGCAGGCAAGCAGACAGGCAGGCACGCCAGCTTACCGTGCCGCCGTGCTTGGCAATGTTCTCCTTGACACGCTGCAGGTGCCGCCTGAGCTCCTCCATTGAGGTACTTTGGGTGCCCATCTGCATATGCAACAGGCGAGCGGAATGTGGAGAGTAGGCAGCTGAGCGACAAGCTGCTGCACTGAGGTGTCTGCCGGGGCTTTGGCATGTGGGCCTCCTCTCAAACCAGAAGCGCAGCGGCGCCGACAAAGCTGCCAGGAGCATGCTGGCAGTACTGGCGCATGTGATGACAGTATAGCAGTAAGCTCACCTGAAGAAGAATCTCGCCCCGGGAGTTAAGCAGGGTGAAGACAGCACCGTAGGGCTTGCCGCCACCGCTGTGCAGCTTCTTCATGACGCCGTGGGTGTGGTCGCCAGCCACCGCTGCGTCAGGCCCTGCGTCGACAGAAGCGAGGCACGCACGCTTGAACTCTAGCCGGCCAGCTGCCTGCGCCTTGTGCACTACGCTGCGCAGGTAGTTGCTGCTGAAGCTCTGCAGCAAGTGGGTGTGACGTATTGCAAGCACATGAGAGAGCGAGCTTGGCAGCAGGCGCATGTCTGATGCATGGCAAGTTGGTGAGTGCCTGCGCTGTGCAGCTGGCACTCACGGCATAAGCTTGATGAGTCACAACACGAACCCGCAGCCACAAATTTCCGGAGCACAAGCAGAGTGTGCAGGTATCCACGCGTGTGACGCTGTGGAGGTGGTGGTCAACTGCCTGGTTGGGACCCCCCCGCACTCACCTGCAGCTTCCACTTGTGCCCGTGGCAGATGTCCATCACCTGACCGTGGATGCGGTTCACCTCCTGCGGCAGCAAGGCGACTGGACCCTCCAGCCGCCCCACGGCATACTTCAGGAACTTCTCCTGAATGTGCAGGCGGTGCGCAGCAGCGGCGGAGCGCAGGATCTCATGAAGGCGCTGCCGAGCAAGAATGCGGGGGGTAGGGGGGCAGGGTGGGTTGGCAGGTGAGCGTCAGGTGGGGCGTGCTGAGGCAAAACGCAGTGCAGTGCAGTGCAGGCATTGAGGCATCTCAGCTGCATTCTGTGAGGAGCACATTCTGCAGGCCCAGGTGCCCGCAAGGTTCTCCCAGCCCACCAATGCGTGCCCTGCCCGCCTCTCATCAACCCACCTGCTCTGCCATGGTGCCAGCCTCGTAGATGCTCTGTGCCACGAACAGGACAGACTTGTGGAGAGAGCCACGCTTGGTGTAGTGGATGGTCATGTTGTCGTTGATGAAGCCCAGCCCCTTCTCCTCATACGCCTCCGCCAGCTCGGGGCTGGTGGCCACAAAGGACGTGTTCTTGCCCCGGGCAGCCGCTGCATGCAGGGTGAAGGTTGCAGGACATGTCGTGGAGTTGCAGTGCATGCATGCAATGGCATGCGTGGGCGCAGGGTAGGCGCACCTGCAAACACAGTGCCCACCGCCCGCGAGCGCACCGCCCGCCAGCGCACCGCCCAGCGCACCTGGGCACTTCTCGCAGGCATACTGCCAGTTCAGCGTGAAGCACAGGGTGTCCTGTGAGCCAGTGACACGGATGTTGTTCTTGAGTGGGCCTGCCGACTGCGCCGTAAACCGCTTGCAGGCGGGGCACAGCATGCCGCACTTTGTGCCAGGCGGCAGGCCTGCCGCCTCCGCCAGCTGCCGCCGGTACTGCTCGTGGGGCTTGAGCGCGATGAAGCGGCTCCCCTGCAGCAAGAAGTCTTCTGGGGTGGCTGGCCGCCCTTGGCTGGCAGCGAAGGCCACAGCGTCCGGGCCGCTGACCTCCATTGCTGGCAGCGCCCACTGCTTGCGCTTGCTCCCGCTGTCGCTGCTCATCGTGTCCTGAAGGTACTCAAAAACCCCTAAGGCGGCTGCCTTCAGCTCAGGCAGCCCGGCCATGAGCACGCCATCCTCGTCCGGGAAAGCTGCCTCGTCCAGCTGCTCCTCGCGCTCCATCTTGTCTGTGAGTGTATTGTGAGGAGAAGACACGGCACGGCAGGGCCCAGAACGACTGCTGGAGGCCAGGCAACTAAGTGGCAATTAGCTAGTTTCCCCCCCCTACAAATAGAAAACTACCCCTTCTACGTGCGCATCGAGACGCGGGGCCCTGTTGCCAGACCAGGCTCACGGCGCGTCTCAACATGCACGGCTGCGGGTGCGATGCAGGCAGGCCGACGGACCAGCCGGCCAGCTGCCCGAGAGGGAGGCGGGCAGGCACCCCCCTCACCTTCCTCACTCAGTTGCAGGGGAGTGCCCAGGGCGCCTTCCCAATGACGTGTGGGTTGCGTCGGGAACACGGGCCCCTGACATGCTCACGCGTGCAGTCGGACGGGATGTGGGAGGCCAATCCATGGTTCTCTACCACAATCCCTCGCGGGTTCTGGGCGACGGCTGGGTACCGCAGCATTTATTGTAGTAAGTACCGGCTCTGCACCGATTTCATGCACTCTTCACATAATTTGCGCTTGTTGCACTACTTCTCCTCGCCACACCAAAATGGAGCGAGCGCCTCACGCGGCCCTGGCCGCAGTGCCCCTCCTCCTGCTGATGTTGCTGGGCGGCACACCGGCCGCCCGCGCCCTGTGGCCGCTCCCAGAGTCTGCCGCCCCCGGCAGCAGCGTGCTCTGCCTAGCGCGCGAGCTGTCGTGGCAGGCCGACCTAGGGAGCGATGTGCTGGCTGCTGCGTTCCAGAGGTGCGAGGAAGGGGCGCGGGTGCAGGCCGCCGCCAGCTCTGCCTGCCGCAACGGGGGTGTTGCACAACCTGCGGGTGGATTGTAGCCCGCCAGGCACTAGCATGCACACAAAGGCCTAGCATACAAACGGCCTCTGTCCGCGAGATTCGCTGCCCTGCTTCAAGAAACCGCGTCCTGGACGTTTCCCCCTGGCAAGCCCGAAGCCGTGCGCCCAGTCAGACCCACCTGCCGTGCTCCCGCGTCTCCCCAGCTTGCCTGCCCCCTGCTTGCCACACCAACCCCTCACCGTCTGCTTGCCACTCTGTCTTAATTCCTCATTTGCTCCGCAGGTACCCTGCCATCTTTGCTGCCATACCGGTGGGCATTGGCCTCTCAGATGGTCCCTCAGCACAGAGCCTGTGGAGGGCTGCCGTGGCCGCCATGGCTGGCCCTGGGACCGGCTGCTCCCAGCTGGTGGAGAGGGTGGAGGTTGCGGTTGCCTCTCCAGACCAGAGCCTCGACCTAGACACACCCGAGGACTACACTTTGGTGGTGGCAGCCCCTGTCATCCGCATCCAAGCGGGCTCGGTGAGGCGGGGAGATCAAGGGGCAGGAGAGGGAGGTGAGGAGGCACAAACAGGGGCGAGCCAAGGTCCGGGCATTGGGTTGCAGATGCAAGCCCCCCCGCCCTGCCATTCCCGCCAACATTCCTGCATCGCACTCACCTGCACACACGCAGGTGTATGGCGCGCTGCGTGGCATGGAGACGCTGGCCCAGCTGGTGGGGCGGCAAGAGGCGGACGCCGCGGTGCCGCCGGGGGCAGTTTGGCCGGGTGGGTCCCACGTGCGGAGAGCATTGAGCGCATGCCACAGTCAGGCACAGTGGTGTGCACACTTCCACGGGCCGCTTTGCTTGCATCCTGCTCCACCAGGTATTGCAGCATCCAAGCCACGAGCATCCTGTTGTGCGTGCACGCCCCGCTGACGCGCAACTCTCCCTGCCTTCGGTCGTGCTGTTCCCGCCCTGCTGCTGCTGCTGCAGCCAAGGAGCCGGGCGGCGCCGGCTCCGTGCTGCTGGTGGGAGAGACGACCATCAAGGATGCCCCCCACTTCCTCCACAGGTCAGCGCTTTGCCCTGGGGCCTGCCCACATGCTTCCGAGCGCTTGGCACGGCCTGCACAGAGGGCGGCAGGGGGTGCCTGCTTGAGCGCCGTACTGCCTGCTGAGCTGGCTTGCTGAGCTGGCCGAGCCCGCCTGGCTGTAGAGAAAAGCATATGTTTGTGCACTGCCACTCGCCTCCAACTGCCCCAACCCACACTCCCCTCCCTCCCTGGGCTGCAGGGGCCTCATGCTGGACACCGCCCGCGCCTTTGTGCCCGTGCCAGTGCTCAAGGTGGGCCGGGCAGGCGTGCACGAGGCAAGCATGGCACAGGTGCCGTCCCCTTGAAATGTGTGCATCAGCTGCCCCCGAATGTGGCCGCCAGAACCCAACTTGTGTATGTTCCTGCCCACCCTGCTGTGCCTGCTGTGCCTGCTGTGCAGACCCACCTGGATGCCATGGAGATGGTCAAACTCAACGTGTGAGCCTGGTCAACTCCCAGGGCAGGCTGCAACGGGCTCTGCTCTGCTGGCCAACCTTGCCAGAGGAGCTGTGGTCTTGAGTGTTGCTCTGCCTGCAGCACTCCTTCCACTGGCAACACCATTATAGCGACTTTACCAGTGCGCTTGCAACATCTCCCGGTTCTTGCTGGTCCACGGTTCGCCCACCGCCCAACCCTTCTTCGTATTCCACTGGCACCTCACTGAGATTTCCCTCCCCCATACCTTCCTCGCAGCTTCCACTGGCACCTCACCGACGACGAGTCCTTCCCCTGGCTGAGCGAGCAGTACCCGCAGCTTGCGGAGAAGGGTGCCTTCTCGCCTTCCCAGGTCTACACCGCCGCCGACATACGGGAGGTGGTGGAGCATGCCCGCCTGAGGGGCATCCGAGTCATACTGGAGCTGGACACACCTGGTGAGCGAGCAGGCCCACTTTTAAACACCGAAAGCATGAAAAAACAGTCAGTCAAACTGCATGCTTGAGCTCCTGCGAGGCAGGCTCTTAGCTTGCAGCATAGGGCCCCTGGCGAGGGTGCAGCGCATGGATGGTGCGTGCTCTGTGGGAACTCCAGCCTTGATGGCAACTGCGGCGGCTGTAGCTTAGAGCCTTCCTGCACTGCCGGCTCCTGTGTGCCGCACACAAGTGCCTCTCTCCCACTTCTGCGAGGCTGAACGCTGACTGCTGCCGCTGTCGCTGGTCCTGCATGCAGCCCACACCAAGAGCTGGGGCAAGAGCATGCCCCAGCTGCTCACCGAGTGCTACTTCCGGGGCAGGAAGACGAAGAGGCTCGGTCCACTCAACCCCATCCGCAACGAAACGTGGGTGCCCCCCACCACCACATGCCCGCATGCCAGCCTGGCCCTTTAACACCCACGTGCGCTTCACAGCCGTGCCGCTGCAACTCCCTCTGCCTGCTCCCCTTGCAACTTCCCGCTGCATCCCTCTGTGCCTGCAGCTACGAGGTGGTGGGCCGCCTGCTTCAGGAGCTGGCCACCCTCTCCCCTGATCCCTTGCTCCATCTTGGCGGAGATGAGGTCGACCACACCTGCTGGGTGGTGAGTGGGGAGTGAGCAGGGTGGTTGCCCTGCTGCTGCTTTGTGGCTGCCTCACCCGGCATGCAAGAACCACCGCCCGTGCAGCTCGCGCTGCTGCCGGCCCCTGCATGCATCCCGGCGGCGTGCTTGCTGCCACGATCGTACGTGATGTGCAAAGCGCCGAGCATCCGATTTGTACGGATCGAGTCGAAGGGTCCATTCTGCCCTTGGACCCTGCCTGCAGAGCAACCCGGAGATCAACTCATTCATGGATGCCGTGGGTTTTGGCGAGGACTATGCCAGGCTGGAGGGGTACTGGATGGACCAGGTGAGCTGCCATGGTACTGCAGCATGCTGCCGGAAGATGGGTGACGCATGTAGGAGGCGCGGCGTACATGCCGTGCTGTGCTTGGGCGGAGTCGAAGGGGCCGGGGAAGGTGTGCGTGCTGGCCATGCTGTGCTGTGTGCGCTGGGCCGCCCTTGCGCTGTGGGCCTGCCGCCATGCCCTACCATGCCTCTTGGTGGAAAGCAGTGCAGACCAGGCCAGGCGCCCTCGTCGCCTCCCCCCCTCCTTCCCCTTTTCGGCGTGCAGAAAGTGGCGATGGCATCAGAGGCCAACAAGACCGGCATTGTGTGGCAGGAGGCCTTTGACCACGGCGTCCTGCCACCACCTGCCACCTGGATCCACGTGTGGAAGTTCGAGACAGAGACGGGCAAGCCATGGACCGAGAAGCTGCGGGTGGGTGCGGTGCTCTGCTCTGCGCCTTGACTTCCCCCAGCCTGCGCGCCTACGCCGCACTGCATCGCAGCACTGTCTTGCTCGACACAAGTGTGCTGAACCTGCCAGCCAGGCGCAGCAGGCCCTCGCACTGACCATCGGACCGCCCCCGCCCCACATGGTGCACGCCCCCTTGTAGGAAGTTACCGCCACGGGGCACGCCGCCCTCCTCTCCAGCCCCTGGTACCTCCTGGACGACTGCTCCAAATCTGACGTGAGCGACACCTGGCAGCAGCACGCGGCTTGGTTTCCTAACAGGTTCCTGTTGGCTCGCCCACCTCCCGCCAGCGATGCCTGCGCTGCCTCGTGCTGTGCTGCCAATGCACCCGCCCCGAGGAGCCGCCATCACCTGCAGCACCCGTACCTCTTGTGTTCGAGTCGAAACTCTTCCCTCCTCTACGCCCAATCCTCTACGCCCAATCCTGGCACAGGACTGGAGGGAGCACTTCGAGGCCGAGCCCCTGGCCTTTAAGGGCACTGCTGAACAGGTGAGAAGCAGGGGGGCTAAGCATGGGCAGCACACGGGTGGCAAGGCATCCCACCTGTGTGGCAATGCCGTAGGCGCTGACCTGGCGCTGATGCGGGGAGCAGGTGGGGCGGCACTCCTGTGTCAAGCAGTGCCGTGTTGGGCAGCGTTGCATGCTAGAGGGGCGGGCGCCTTGAGGGAATCCCTGCTGCGGAGAGGCAGGCAGCATGGTTGCCACTCTGGAGGATCCGGCAGCTCTGCCAGGTCAGCAAGTTTGGTCGCCAGGCGGGCAGGCTGGGGGAGGGGCCCACTCGTCTCCTGCTGATGCCTGACAGCATTCCACCCACCCTCCCTGCTGGGAACGCACTGGGAGCCAAGAGGGTTCTTCCCTGCCTCTGCAGAAAGCGCTGGTGATGGGGGGCGAGACGTGTGCCTGGGAGTTCCCAGACGCTGCGAGCTCCCTGAGCCGAGTCTGGCCCTGCGCCGCTGCGGCGGCAGAGCGCCTGTGGTCCTCGCCCACCACCGCCAACGCGGCAGGCGCAGAGGGCAGGCTGGGCGAGGTGGGGTGCCGCATGAAGGCGCGTGGCATCCCTGCGCAGGACATGGGCCTGGGAGCGCCCTGCCCCGCCAGCTGAGCTGCCACGTGCACAAGCCTGCCAAATGGTTCGCCCTACGGCCTGCACCCAGCAGCAACGCTTCCAGCAAGCCCGCCCCAAGACCGCCCTGCAATTTGTTTTAGCCTACCCACCTCGTCCCCTTTCAGCACAAGTCGTCATGCTCTCAGCACAACTGGCATCTCTCTCGGGCGGCACGCGCTAGAGATGAAGGGAGCCACACAGCTTACGTATCTGTATTTTGATTCCTTTGAGCTGAAACTTTGGCTTCAACACCCTATCCAACTATGCGTCTCTCCAAGAGGCTAGCCGCATATGCATGCCTTGCACGTCTTAAAATGAAAATGCCAAGTGTAAACCCCAATGCACGCGGGCACAGCAGAAGAAGCATGACAGTCGCTAGTGGAGGGGAAGTGGGGAGAGACGTGGGGAATTGGGGTGGGTGTATAATATGAGTTGCAAAGGGCGCACCTGTGCGCTAGGCAGGTGGAGCAAAACAGAAAGAGAGGTGTGTTATCACGACTGTAACCGATGCTGAAGGATGTGCAGTCATCAAAAGGC
This sequence comes from Micractinium sp. NFX-FRZ, assembly GCA_029339195.1. Classification (NCBI taxonomy): domain Eukaryota; kingdom Viridiplantae; phylum Chlorophyta; class Trebouxiophyceae; order Chlorellales; family Chlorellaceae; genus Micractinium; species Micractinium sp. NFX-FRZ. The sequence goes on from JAPTJF010000014.1 coordinate 251,178, forward strand.
GTTAGAACAATAGACAAGATGCAGTGCGCTGAAGGAGCAGAGGGTGCTATAATTAGAGGATTGCAGGGGGGCTTTGAGTGACAGTGATGAGCTCTTGAATGATCACAGCATGATCACAGCATGGCGGCCACGGCGGCTGCAGCAGCCAGCGCCAGGGTCGCCAGCAGCGGTGCGGCGCCGCCCCGGGTGCTGGTTCCGCTCGTGGGGCCGGCTGGTGGGGTGGGGACGGCGCTGGGCGCAGCAGCTGGGCTGGGCGCAGCGGCAGGGTCGGGTGCGGCTCCGGCGGGGGCGTCGGCGGCAGACGCAGCGGTGACGGTGCCTGGCTTGGAGAAGACGCCGAGAGGGTCGTAGGCAGCCTTGATGGCCTGCAGGCGGGGCGTGTTGCTCCCAAAGAACGCCTGCTCGTGCTCGGCCAGAGCGATGGGCTGATAGTTGACCTGCGGGCGTGGCCAGTCGACACAGGGGAGTGTTGAAATAAAGGAGAAGGTCAAAGGGTGCGGGTCAGTGGGGGTGGGGAGCAGGGCGGCACGTGCAGGGACGACGCACATACATATGTACGTACGCATGGGGCGGGCGTTCATTTCAAGGCAGTTGCGGAGCGGCTGTGGTGTAACCACTAGTATCCTGCTGGTCAGGCACTCACGTACGCGGCCTCCGGAGTGCTCAGGAAAGGCTTGATGGTGCTGCATGGGGCGTGGGCAGCAGGGGGTGCGCAGACGCAGGGCAGGCAGTTGGGGTGGGCAGCTGGGGGCGGGACAGGCACCAAAGGGTGGCGAGGCAGGCAGGCAGGTGAAGTGGGCACCAGGGGGCGGGGCGGGCGAACGGGAGCGAGAAGAGAGCAGGCCAGGTGGTGGGCAGGGAGGGACCATGAGGCCCTGGCCCCTGCTGCTGAGCCGGACCCGCCATGCTGGCCATCCATTAAAGGCAGCATGGGGTCGGTGGTTGAGCCAGCCCAGCCCCACCCCCGCTTGACCTGCGGCAGCCGTCCAGCGCTCTGCACACGATCCGCTGCCTGCCAGCCAGCCAGCAGCAGCAGCTGGGCACCTGCGCACCCACCTCCGCCCAGAAGACACTCAACGCTATGACGCCTTGGGAACCTGCCACTCCCTTCTACAACGCGGCATGCGACCACATACCTCGCTGGCGCCGTGGCCCGCTGTGCAAGCCCAACCCAGGCACATGTGCGCAGCCCCCACGGGGCTCCCAAACCCAGCCTTCATGCACAGCCCCCTCTTGCAGCCCATTCTGGAAGGGGGTCTCACGTGAGGACTTGGTTGGAGAGGTTGGCAGGGACTGCCAGCACGATGGCCAGGTCAGGCAGGAAGGTCGCCACGAGGTCGGAGGGCACACTCACGACGCCATCAATGATAAAGTACCTGCGCTCGAACAACAACCAGGATGCAAGTTATTGGCCAGCGTGTCGAGCCGAGGACGCAAGCGCGCGCTGCTGCCAAGGTCTGGCGGAGCAGCCCTGAGCGTTTCGACACTGCGCTACGCAGCCAGCCATGCAAGGCAGTCGCGACTTGGGACCATGAAAATGAGGGCACTGAACCCAGCTCGGCGGCTCACTTGTCGCGGTGGGGGAAGGCGGTGGCATCGGGCGCCTTCTCGTTGTACGCGCCTCCCAGCACGTGCCCGGAGATGGACAGCAGGCACTCGACCGACCCTGCTGGGTTTGCTGTGCAGGCGTCATCCATCTTCTTGGCCAGCTGCACCAGGGCCTGCAGCAGCGGTTGGCAGGAAAGAAGGGGGCGGAGGTGCAGTTAGCGGGGACAGAGGCGGACCGGTTGGCAGGGCCTGCAGCAGCAGTTGGCAGGGCAAAGATAGATTGGGAGGTGTGACAAGTCACGCCTTGTGCACAAGGTTACACAGTCACTGCAATGGATCACCCATGCTCTGTGCCGGCATGCATGCCTCCAAATTGTGGATGATTGGCGATCACACATAATGGACAGCACGGCTCTGATGACACAGCCTCCGACGTCACCCACGCATTGGGCCGGAAAGCGTTGCTCTGTCGACGAAGGCACCGACGTCCGCCACCGCTCACCCGCACGCCCTCCTCCGACATGATTCCAGACAGGCGGGACTGGCTGTAGTGCCACACGCTGTAGGAGGGGCCGCCCACGACCTGCAGCCCGTCCTGCCCTGCCATCAGCTTCTTCATGAATGCCAGGTTGGCGGGGGTGGCGGTGAAGTTGCTGGCATCGCCCCAGGGGGTGATGCCGGCAGGGGCCCAGGTGGGCACCACCTGTGGGGCGTAGCAGTGCAAGGGGGGCACCATGGCATGTCATCATCGAGCTGCATTTTGAGCATCCGCGCCAGGTTGGCACGAGGAGCAGGGGGTTGCAGATAGAGGACCAGGGGGCCAGGCAGTTACGCGGGAGCTGAGCGGGCACCGATCAAGCAGGCACACAGCGCGAAGGCAGCGATCAGGCTGTGAGCGGGTATGTGAGACAGGCCCTGCTGCCGCATGCTGGCGTGTCCACGCCGGCTGCGTAGTCCCCCGGCCAAAGGGGTGTGTGCACGTGGCCACCTTGCGTGCCAGCCAGGCCGGGGGCAAGAGACGGCAAGCAGGCCGCGGTGAGAGCGCACCGCCCTTCCCTGCTCATCACAGCAGCGGCACTTCAGGTCACCTTCTGCGCCGCCAGGTCGTAGTAGGAGGGGAAAGGTTCCAGTACGTTCTCCTTGGACGGGCCCTCCGGGTCAAGGTTGGCCAGCAGGCCAGCCGCCTCCAGCACCTGCAGCCCCTCTGCCGGCTCTCCGAGGAAAACGCCCTGCAACAGGAAGGGTGTTTCCCAAGACGAGAAAACGTCGTCAGGGTGGTGGGAACGGCGTCACGGTTGGGGAGACGGGCTAGGAAGGCGGTGGGCAGGCAGGGGCAGATGAGCAGGCGCCCCTTGGCTCGCTGCTGAGCCAGACAGGCCGGCCCGCCTGCCAGCCACCCTGCGACTGCCTTGCCAGCCGCCTGCCAACACGCCTTCCCTGGGCCCACCCACGCCCCTGCTGCTGCTGCGCCCAGCAGGGCCGAGGAACAAGATCAAGCAGCAGCACAATGCGCCCGTGAGTGGTATGCCAGCAGGGCGCCCTTGGCGCGCCTACTCACCGAGAGGGAGAACTTGGCAAAAGAGAGGTCGTAAATCAGGCCCACACGCTTGTCCAGGGTGGGCAGAGCCTGCAGCATGACAAGAGGACGTGCTCTTGTAACTGATTGGTTGCTGAGTTGAAAACCAAAGCCAGGGCGGAGGCAGGCAAGGAGTGGGGGGATCACACCGTGGGGGGCGGGCGTGAGGACCGCAGCGGTTGGGGCGGGTCGCGCGTATCGGGCCGCACCTGGGCAGAGTGGGAGTGGACTTGTGCAGGGGGTGGTCGCATGCAGCCGGGCTGCGCGCTGACGTGGCATTGCCATCAGGGCACCCACCTTTTGGAAGGCCATGAAGGCGGCCACGGTGCTTTCCACGCCAGGCACGTACTCGATCTGCGGCAGCGGCGTTGGTGGCGGGAAGGGCGAGGTGTGGAGGGCTGCCGCAGGGCGGGGCAGGCAGCAAGAGGGGTGCCGGCCTCGCTGGTGCCTCCTACACGCTTCATTTAATTGCACACCAGTAGCATATTCGTCCTGCTTTTCCTTTCCTTTATTCCCCTGACATACCAGTGGGCCAGGCCACAATGACCGACCCCACACCCGCCCAGCACACACCCAATGCCCCTGCCCCCCGCCCCACCCCACCTGCAAATAGCTCATGCGGCCCTCATTGGGCAGGATGGTGATGCTGTAGGTGAAGGATGTGACGATGGCAAAGGTGCCGCCCCCGCCGCCGCAAGAAGCCCACAGCAGATCGGGGTGGCTGGCTGCGGGGTGGGGCGGGAGGGGAGCAGGGGGGCGGAGGCGGGGGTATAAGAGGCGTCGGATGGTGGGCACTGGTGAGGGGCATCAGAAGGGGGTGCCGGCAACCCTTGATGTACATGCTGTTTGCCTTGGACCTCTCCTGCTGCAGGCAGGCTTGCGGGCCGGCCCAGGCCCTTGATCCCACTCAACTAACAAACCGCATGCAGGGCCAGCAAGGCTTCATGACATGCCATGCAGGAGTGCGGCAGCATGGGGCGGTGGCAGGGCTGAACAAATGCGGCGGCCTCTGCTCTGGCCTTGGGACCACAGCCAAAAATCCTGCTAGCCCCTCGGCATGTCCCTCGGGGGCGTCCGTTGCCCATAGCTGTCAAACCAGCAAGCCAGCCAGCGTGCCAGCCAGCCGCTGCCCCCCTCCTTGACGCCCACCCCCAACCCCCACCCCCGCCCCACGCACTGGCGTTGGCCTGCACGATGCTGCCGTCTGCCAGCACAGCCTCCAGCCCCACCACGTTATCGCACCCCAGGCCCAGGTAGCGACCCAGCATGCCAAAACCGCCGCCCAGGTTGAACCCTGCGGGCCAGGCCAGAAGGGCACAAAGGATGCTGGGGTGAAGGGCATGGGAAAGCTGCCGAGGATTTAAAATGAGTACAGCCCAAAGGTGCGGGGGTCAGGAAGCCGACAGGAATGCAAGCCAAAAGGCACCATTCAGTCAGCTACCAGGCATGGGGGAGAAGGGGAGGGCGTGGTGGAGTACGTGCCGCGGTGAGGAGGCAGCAGTGCAGCAGGCTGTGCGGGGCAAGCCCTTTGCAATGGTAGCACGCACCCGAGGTGCCCACGAATGAGCAGACGCCGGTCGTGATTGCGGCGCCAGTGATGTTGGTGTTGTGCAACGAGCTGAGCGTCATCACGTTGCTGCTGCCGGCGCCCACCTGCACAGCAGAGGCGGGGGACGGCACGTGGTTTGCAGGCAGGTTGGAGCGATGGGCACTTCAAGCTGCAACTGAATAAAGCAGTGCTATACAAAACAAGGTATACGGCTGCTTAAGCATGTGGCACTGACAGAGACGCACAGCCGCCAGCCCAACGAGCCGCCATGCACCCGCCTCACCGTGAACAGCTTCTTGTCGGCGCTCAGGCTGGTGGCAGTCATGCTGGTCAGGTCGATCATGAGGTAGCCGTCCTGCGCGGATGCGCCCTGGAAGCCCTGGCGCCCGGCGGCGGGCGTCACTTTGACGCCCCACGCGTGGGCACACTTGACCGCCTCGGATACCTCGGTGACGCTGGTGGCGTAGAATACGGCCGCAGGGGAGCGCACCACACGCGCGTTAAAGGTCCTGCACAACGGGGGTTGGGCCAGCTGGGGGTGTCAGCGGCAGCTTCCAGCGGCGGTGGCTGCGGCTGGGCGGCGGCGGCGGCGGCGGGACCCAAAAGCATCAACAGACACCAGTGTGCGGCGGCACGCGCCTGCGGGCGCCATCATATTCCGGGTCCTCAGGGAAGACGACGCTGGCATTGATCGCCAGCAGGCACTGCCGGAACAAAGGCTCAATGAAAACCGCGGAGCAGTCGGGCCCACAGACGTCGCCTGCTGGGCTAGCGGCTGCCCAGGCTGGCGTGCTGCATGCTGCCAGTGCTATCAAAAGCGCCACAACCAGGCAGGAGCGGTGGTTGGGGCTGGTGGCAGAAACGTCCGCCATTTTGCGACCGGCGTGGACGGAGGGCACAAACAGGGCTACAGAGGGTGGCGGACGCCTTGCGTAGGACGGGACGCCAATAAGCACGAACAACCTGTGGTAAGTGCCTGCAGGCCGGAGATCCGACCACACACGTCCTGGCAGCGTCCTGGGACCACCATCAGCCCTGGGGGGGCAGTCCGCCCCTGGCACCAACAGAATTTCTCCGCTTTCAACCCAAAACACCGAACAATCGGTAGATCTTCGGTGGCGCAGCCACACACTGTATACCATGATGGGCCTACATGGTCGGCCTGCGACCACCTGCCGCCGCTGCGAGCTCAGTGGGGACATCCCCACCGTCGACGGAAGGGGCCTGGTTTCAGATTACCAACAGCATTAAGTGCCGCTCAGCGGCTACAATGCCATTGATAGCCCCCAGACCGCGCATTGCAACAGGGCCGCCGGCTCATGTTCACCCATGCCGCCTCCGGCTGCAGCACAGCCCCGGCACTGACTGCCGCCTGCCGGCACCACGGCCCGGGGCGTGAGACCAATGTGCGCGCAGGAGTTCGCAAGCGCCACATGCAATCCCCATCATGGCAGAGCGGCGTGCTCTGTTGGGGCACGGCACGTGCCAGTGTTGCACTATTGCCGCTGTGCCGCCCCGCCTGTGAGTGCCGGCACCAACCGCCCCCTGCCGGTGAACTCAGGCATGGACAGTGTGTGCGCATGCTGCCGGCAGGATGACCACGAGCAGACCCTCGGCAGCGCAAACATGCCTTATGGATGGGCAACGTTGCGCCCGTGTGACTGCAATGCAGTGATGTCATGGGGCCACCGCCATGGCTGCGGCCAGCGACAGCATGTCAACCTTGACATCAGGACCTGATCTGACAAGGACCTTGGTTGGGGCCAGGGTGGCTGCCCAAATGCAAACGATGCACATGTTGCGTCTTGTATGCGCCCTGCCAACCTCAATTAGAACAACACTGAGCTGGTGGGTGCGGGGACACGGCGCCTAGATGGCAGACCGCTTGTATTGCGTCCAATGTACCTTGGGCAGCGGTTTGGGCATGCGGCGCTGGGCATGCTGCGACCCCTGCCGTCCCGCCCTGGCCCCTGCACCCCTGCTCTGCCATTCCACCCAAGCTTCCTCCCACATGGACATCAGATGTCAGAGGCTGTCTGCAGCAATCAGGGGCCGCTGGGCATGCTGCGGCCCCTGCTGTCATGTGAACACCCTGCCGCTACCCCCCCTGCTCGTCAACTCTCCCAATCACAATATATTCCGTGCACAACAGCGCTCGAAGACTGCTGGACCCACGTGTGTGATTCAAAGTGCCCACCAAGCGAGCCTTGGCGCCAAGCCGCAGCTGCTTAGGTTGATCCAGCAGGAGGAGAGGGCTGACAAGGAGCTAGTCGCCTCTGGCCGGAACTGAGAGGCCTGCGGATCCTTCAGGGCAGCTGGGCGCCTCCATGTCCTCGGAGGCGGCCCAGCAGGCGCCCCTGGGTGGCCTGGAGGGTGGGGAACACGGCGCACTGGTGGCTGCAGTGATCGACAATCGTGCTGGCGAGGTGGGGGTGGCAGTCTTGGAGGCGGGCGGCGGCACGCTGCTGCTGGCGCAGCACGTCGAGGCCACCCGCACCTTTGTGCACACACTGTGAGTCGCCTCCACATCTTGCTGCAGGCACCAGTTCGTGCCTGCCTCTCACGCACAGCAAATTGCTGCCCAGGAGCAACTCCAGGCTGCTGCTCGTTCTGTATCTGCCCCGCTCAACTGCCAGCCGACACGCCCCCCTCCCTGCTCGCCGCAGGAGCCTGCTGGCTCAGCACGCGCCACAGCGCCTGCTGGTGGTGGCTCAGGCGCAGGACACGGGCGTGGCCAAGGCCACACAGACACAGTTTGAGCAGGTGGGTGTTGGGGAGCATGCACACGTGCGCTGCCGGCGGCGCCCCGCGGCACCCACCGCCCGCCCTGGCCGCCGCTTAAAGGCAGACTGCCCACCCCGCGTGCGTGTCTGCCTGGCTGCCTGCCTGCAGGTGCCGCTGCCGCGTGGAGCCTGGGATGACAGCGCCGGCTATGTGGCCCTCACCCGCTATGCCACGCCCGAGGCGCGGGCGTCGCTGGAGGCAGGGATGCTGCAGGCAGCACCCAACGGCTACCTTGCGCATGCGGCGGCGGGCGCGCTGCTCAAGTGGGTGCTGGAAGCTCAGGGTTTGTCCCCCCGGAGGCTGCATGTTGTTGTGGGTGCTGGGTGCTGAGTCACATCTAGTGCTAAGCATTTGCTGTTCAAGAACTGCTCGACAATAATTGGGTACACCGGCAGTTCACAGCGGTCACCGTCACCGGCAGCAACAGGTCGCCAACAGCATGTGGAGCCACATGCACGCTTGTGCCCAATAGCTGCAAGCGGATTCCTGGTCCTAGCAGCTCTCCCCAGGTCATATGATTGACCCCCCCGGGTGCCCGCCCCTCCCCCCACTCAGCTACCTCGCGCAAGGTGACAACGGTCTCGGGCTGGTGCTGGCCGCTGCCAGCCTGGCGGTGCGCCACGTGGGCAGCGGCGACGCCCACATGGCGATTGATGCCGCCACTGTGGCAGCCCTGGAGCTGATCCACCCCATACGGGTGGGGACCTGCTCCACGCAGCTCAGCGGATTCACACTCTTCAGGTGGGTGCTGGGCACGGGAGGAGCACGTAGCAGGGACAGGCTGTACTGGCAGGCTTCAGGAGCGTGCGCTGTGCATGGGGGTGTGGTGTCCGGCATAAACGGGTCAAAGCTGCAGTGATCGTTAGGCACGCAACCAGCACCGGTCCAAGCTTCCCAATGGGGGCTGCGGGGCGGCACATGCTGGCTTCGCTGCCTGCTCTGAACACATGTCGCTCAGTCTCCGCATAATCCTGCCAGCTCAGCACTCAACCCAGCATGGTGCTGCCAGCTCAGCAGTCAGCCGTCTCACGATCAAGCGCCTTCTCTGCCTGCCCAGCAGGGTCCTAAACCGCACCAAGACGCGCTGCGGCTCACGCCTGCTGCGGGCCAACCTTCTGCAGCCGCTACGCGATGTGGCCACGCTCAATGCACGGTGCGCGCGCCACCTGCACATGCGCGACAGCAGGGCGGGACCAGCTGGCCTCCTGCCTGTCCAGCAGATCTGTCCCTGCTGCAGCTGGCAGGCACCTCGCTCCCTGCTCCCGTGGGGTTCCCAGTGCCTGGGTGCTGGTGCCGGTCTCTGCCGCCACCCTCACAGGCCCCGCTCTCTGCATGCGCATGCCAACCCTGCCTGCCCGCCCTCGCCCGCTGCCGCAGGTATGACTGCGTGGAGGAGCTCCTGGGGGATGATGAAATGGCCTTCAATGTGTCTGCCTGCCTGGCGCAGCTGCCGCCTGACCTGGACAAGTGAGTGAACGCGTGAAGCTTCTGAAGGGCGTTGATGCTCCCCGCACGTGGGCTGGGCAGCCAGGCAGCTGTGGCACAGCTCGCAAAAGGAACTGTCTGCTCAAACTTGGCGGCCCCCGGCTTGGAGTTGTACCCACCCTGCACAATTGTACCCGCCCTGCCCCGCCCCGCAGGATGTGCGGCAGCCTGTGCCTGCGCCCCGCCAAGAGCGACCTGGGCACCCTGCGCCGCATCGCCGCCATGATACAGGCGTGTGGGAGGGGGTTAAGGGAGGGAGGGAGGGCAAGTGCCAGGGAGCGGCTGCCCATATGAACATGTTGTGCAGGCACCATGCGCCATAGCCCGACACGGCAGCCGCAAACCGACAGGACTCCCTCTGCCAGTGGTGCTTGCCGCGAGATGCTGCACACACTGCTGTCACCCTGCCCTCCCCCTCTCCATGCTGGCATTCATCCTGCTGCGCCAGGCGCTGGGCGTGCTGGCCCAGCTGCACTCCGCACACACTATAACATTCCCCGCTACCCCTCGCTTCTCTACAGCTCCCAGTCGCTCTTCCTCAGCACATACTGTGCACTCCACGCTGCTCCCTCCCCACACTCCTATCCCCAGCAGAGCTTCATCCTTCTGCGCGAGGCACTGGGCGTGCTGCCCCAGCTGGCATCCGCTCTGGCGGGCGCGCGCTGCGAGGTGCTGCGTGCGGTGGGCGGTGCCGCTGGGCACGGTGCCTGGGGCGAGCTGCGTGCCGAGCTGGAGGCGGTGCTGGAGGAAGACGTGGCATCTTCCAAGAACACGTTCCTCAACAGGTGAGCTGCTCCTGGATGCATCTCAGCATGGGAAAATAGTGGGACAGGAAGCTGCTTGAAAGAATGTTGGCTGAGCCGGTGCATCCTCCCGGTGATCAGCCAAGCGCTTTGAGCGCAGCAGAGGCTGGTGCCAGCATGCAACGGGCAGGGCGAGTGGCCGCCTGGCGCAGCTGGAAAGGTCCTGCTGATAACTGCCAACAGCATGGATGCCTGCTGTGCTGTGTTGTGATGTGCTGTGCTGTGCTGCGCTGTGCCCTGCAGGACGCAGCAGTGCTTTGCTGTGAAGAAGGGCGTGGACGGGTTCCTGGATGTGGCTCGCCAGACCTTCTGCCGCGTCACTGAGCAGGCGAGTGTGTGGTCCAGGGCATGGGTGGGCGCAAGGGGGAGGTGGTGCAGGATGCCAGAGAGGCTGCGCAACAAGAGCTGCAACTAATGGAGTCAGCAGCGCAGGGATTCGTCAACTGGTCGGGCCAGTGTGTTGCCCAGGTGTGCCACCGTGCATCCTGACCCACTGTCTACCCTGGGCTGGAAACTCCCTCGGTCCATTTTATGCCCACCCTGCCCGCCACCCCGCCTCCCCCTCTCTTCTGTCTCCACAGGTGCACGAGCTTGCAGGGCAGCTGCGGGAGCAGCACCGCCTGCCAGACATGCAGGTGCGGTACACCGCCAAGCGAGGCTTCCACCTCCAGCTGGGCGGTGGTGCCGGCGGCGGCCCCGGCGGGCGCGGCGGGCGTGGCGGGCGCGGCGGCGGCGGCGGTGGGCGGCAGAAGCACCCGCGGCACCTTGAAGAGGATGGCACCAAGGAGGGGAGCGCCTGGGAGGAGGATGGCAGCGGCAGGCCGGAGCCCAGCGTGCAGCAAGGGCAGGAGGCATCGGCAGCGCATGGCGGCGGCGTTCGCGGCGGCGGGCAGGCGGGCGCAGTTGTGCGCATGCCCCCTGGGTTTGTGGTGCTGCAGCGGTCGGCGCGGGCGGTGCAGGCCACTACCAATGAGCTAAACGCGCTCAACTCTCGCCTGAGGGACGCCTCCAATGACTGCCTGGTGCTGACGGAGCAGGTAGGCTGGTGCCGCTGGCTGGGACGGGATGAGGTGGTCTCGAAGGCTTAGGGTATTGTTGTGGGTCGGCAGGGAGGGGCACCTGGCACTGTGGATAACACTCCCACAAGCAGGCCGCTAGCACAGGCATATGCCAACCGATCCCCCAGCTGCCCTGCCCCGCCCTGCCCCGCACTGCTCTCTCCACCCGTTCGTCTCAGACGTCCACCAGGCCTGCCTATTTTGTCTGCCTGCCTCCGCCTGCCAGACCCACGCTGCCACCTCGCCCACCCTGCCTCCCCCTGCCACCCCGCCCCAGGTGCTGGAGGGCCTCTCCTCACGCGTGGTCTCCACCTACCTGCCCCTGCTGCACCGCCTGGTGGACGCCATCTCCCTGCTCGACATGCTGGCTGGCTTCAGCCTGGTTGCCAGCGGCAGCGGCAGCAGCAGTGGCAAGGGGGGCAAGGGCGGGGCGCTGGCCGCCACAACCAGCTCAGTGCGGCAGTATGTGAGGCCCGTGCTCACAGAGGGTGGGCCTATAGCGCTGGTGGAGGCGAGGCACCCGGTGCTGGATTGTTTGGACGAGGCGTACCAGCCCAACGACACGTTCCTGGCGCTCAACTCCTCGTTCCACGTCATCACGGGTCAGTGGGGGGCGGGACAGGAGCGGGGATGGGCAGGCTGTTGGCAGAGGGTGGTTGCCGGTTGCTGCCGACGTGTAAAGTGGAGGCTTCTGAGAGGCTGTGATCTGGGCCCTGCGGCGGGGGCATGGAGCAGCGTGTCATCGGGGAGGCAGGCAGGGTGGCCGCTGCCCTCCCTGAGCACACTGTGGCACGCCTCCCCTGCCACACGTGCTCAGCTGCTCGCAACGCCCCCGCATCTTGTGTGGCTGATGGCGCCCAAGACTGCCTGCCCCTCGCTGCCCATGCGCCAACATGAGCGGCAACTCTACCAACCTGTGCCAGGCGGCCGCACTATCTGTCAGTGCCTTCCCACTGCCATTCATGCCTTGCCTGCAGGCCCCTTCATCAGCGGCAAATCCACTTACCTGCGCCAGTTTGCTGCGACATCCCACCTGCCTCCCCACTGCTGTTCATCCGCCTGCAGGCCCCAACATGAGCGGCAAGTCCACCTACCTGCGCCAGGTGGCGCTGTGCGTGGTGGCCGCCCAGGTCGGCGCCTACGTGCCCGCCGCCTTTGCCAGCCTGCCGCCGCGCGACCGCCTGCTGTCCCGGCTGGGAACAGGGGACTCACTGGAGACCTGCTCATCGTCCTTCATGGTGGAGATGCAGGTGGGGCGTGGCCCGTGGTGGGAGGGTGGGTGGGGGGTGGGGGGTGCCTGGCTGAGGGGAGGTGGAGCCGTGTGTGGGTTTGTGCTGGCCGTGGTGAGTGCGGTGGGGCGGAAGGGGGGTATAGGGAGGAGGGTCCTTGGACACCTGCATACTACGTGCGGGTCCTGGCTGCGATCAGGTGGGTGTGGCAATTGAAACACGGGCTTGCGGTGTTGATGTGGTGTGGTGTGGGCACACTGGAGGAGGTATCCTAGCAGCTGGGGGGACCCAGTCACCTCCCCACCGTCTGGCAATTCTCCTGCCTTCCTTGCACTCCTTAAACCCCCCTCTCCCCACCTCCCTCTCCTCCTGTCCCCCCACCCTCTTGACTCTGCCTCTCCACGGCAGGAGGTGGCCTACATCCTGGGCGCCGCCACCCCCAACAGCCTGGTGCTCATCGACGAACTGGGGCGGGCCACCAGCACCGCAGACGGCGTGGGCATCGCCTGGGCGGTATCTGAATGCCTCATCGGGGTGGGGGTGCCCACCCTGTTTGCCACCCACTTTGCTCAGCTGACTGAGCTGGCGGCCCTGTACCCAGCGGCCAAAGCGTGGCACTTTGACGTGGGTGACGTGGCGGGGCGCCGTGCGCTGGATTTCTCGTGGAGGCTCCAGACGGGCGCCAGCGGGGCGGGGCATTACGGGCTGCTGCTGGCCGGGGCGGTGGGCTTCCCGCCGGAGGTGGTGGCGGCGGCAGAGGAGGTGGTGCAAGGTGGGTGCAGAGCGGGTTGGTGGCGCGGGCATGGGGCAAGGAGGGGCAAGCGCAGCAGGGGGCGTGTCATGCTCTGCACGCTTGCGCCCGTGCACACCATCATGCAAGCAGCAACAGTTGTGGTCGCTACCCTGGGTACCCTCCCGCTTGCTGCGATTGCTGTGTGTGATGCCACACTGCTCTACAGCACGGGGGCTGCGCTATGTTGACTCACCCTCTTCTTCCTTGCCCGCCGCCCTTCCCATCCCTCCCCTACCCTGCAGCCCTAGACGCCAGCGAGGAGCAGCGGGTGTGCGCCTATGCCACACCCGGCTCAGCTGAGCTGGAAACTGTGTATGACATAGTCCAGAAGCTGGCCTGTGTGGCACAAAGCTTTGCTGCCAGCGGGGGCGGGGGCGGTGGCGATGCAGATGGAGGCGGAGCGGAAGACGCTGGCGGCGTGGCAGGGGAGCGCGAGAGGGAGCGAGGGGTGCGTGCGCTGCAGAGGCAGCTGAAGGCTCTGCAGCTGGAGGCGCGGGAGGCTCTGGCTGCGGTGCGGGAGGAGCAGGGGCCGCCGGCGCTGTGAGCGGCGCAGCGCAGCGCACCACAGCGCCGCCGGCTGTGACAGCGGTGCCGTGCTGCGGTGCTGGCTGGCACCTGGACAGCTGCTGGTGATGCTATCTTGCATTTACATAAAGCTGTAAATTATGAGTGTCACGGCCCTTGCAGACGGCAGCCTACGCTCCCGCGTGAGCGCGAGAGTGGGCCTTCTCGGTAACCCGAGCGACGGCTTTGGCGGGGCCGTGATCGCCTTCAGCCTGGCGAATTTTGCTGCCGAGGTGCGGCGGGAAGCCTGATGGAACCACACCTGACACCCTGGCCCGCCTCCCGCCCGCCGCCCGCTCACCGCCCCCTGCGCGCACCCACAGGGCAGGTCACGCTCACCCCCTCGCCCACCCTGCGCTTTCTGCCCAACCCGGAGTGCGACCCCCAAGAGTTCGAGGGTCTTCAGGGCCTGGTTAGCCACATCCGCAGCTGCGGTGAGGGGCCCGGCCTGTGGGGCCTGTTCAATGCGCCAATGCATGCACAGCAAGCTGCCAGCGTGTGCCGCCACACTTAGCCCCCATCACACCTACTGTGTCTCCCTTCCCAAATGTCCCGCCTAAGGAGCGGTGAGCCAACCTGACCACACCTCTATTGTCAGGCAACTGAGGCGGCGTGCGCACCCTGCAGACCTCCCTTCCAAGGGGGTGCGTCTGCATTAGCAGAGGCTGGCCGTTCCCACCTTGCTTGTAACTCCTCCACCCGCTTGCAGGCTACTATGGCGGCGTGCGCATCCTGCAGGCCATGTGCAAGCGCTTCTGGGAGCGCTGCCAGCAGGGCGGCATCCAGCTGGCGCCAGCCGGGCCCTTCTCTCTCTCCTACACAACCGACATACCCCGACAGGCAAGCCAGCTGGGCTGTGTGAGGGCCCTGTTTCGGGTTGCGAGCTGCGCAGCTCATGTGCCGTGTTATTCAGACCTGCCCAGCCCCACCCACCATATTTGCAACCCTGGCGTCTAGACCCACGGTGCCTCCCGCTGTCCCGCACCAATTGCCTCCCTCCCTGCCTGCCACAGAGCGGCCTCAGCGGCTCCTCCGCCCTGGCCTGCGCCACGCTCAACTGCCTGCTGCGGCACTACGGGGCAGAGGGTCAGGTGCCCGTGGTGGTGAGGCCCCAGCTAATTTTGGAGGCGGAGCAGGAGCTGGGGATCACTGCAGGGCTGCAGGACCGCGTTGCGCAGGTGGGGTGGGGTTGGGTGGGGTTGAGGTGGAGTGGGCAGACGGGCGAGTGGGTCCTTGCCATGCTGCCCGCCGGCTTCCGTGCATGCTTGCTTTCCCGCCTGCTCTTCTACCGCCCAGTGGGCCCTCCATCCCTCCCGCCCACACCCTCTCCTGCCCCTCTTGTGATCCCCAGGTGTACGGCGGCCTGCTGCACATGGATTTTGACCCAGCATACATGCAAGCCCGCGGGCACGGTCGCTACCAGACTCTCCACCCCGCCCTGCTGCCGCCCCTGCACCTCATCTACCCCGCCGCCCCACCCGACGCCGGCAAGGACAGCGGCGTCGTGCACTCCGATGTAAAGCAGCGCTGGCTGGCGGGAGATGAGGAGGCCAGGTGCGGTTGGTGGAGCATACATGCAGGGTGTACCACGACTGAGCCCTGTTGCCTGTGTGTGCGTGTGTTCTGGCTCAAGCGCCACAGCGACTCGCTTGCCAATGGGGCGGAGCTACAAGTGCACCGCATTTCAAGTTTTGAATTTCGATCCATCTGGTCCCGTTGACTGCTCCGTGTGCTTCTCATGCCAAATGCCGACCTGCTGACACCCACTGAAGCAATCCATGCTGCGCTGCAGGGAGGCGATGGCGCAGATTGCGGTGCTGGCGGGGCAGGGCAGGGAGGCCCTGCTGGCGCACAACTACCGCCAGCTGGCGGAGCTGATGCGCCAAAACTTCCGGCTGCGGCGGCGCCTGTATGGGGACGCTGTGGTTGGGGCTGGCAGCCTGGCAATGGTTGAGGCTGCAGAGTCGGTGGGTGCTGCAGCCAAGCTGACGGGCAGCGGAGGTGCGGTGGTGGCACTGTGCCCCGAGGATGTGGACAGCGGCAGCGAGGAAAGTGGGGAGCAGGCGGAGCGGCTGCGGGCGGCGTGCCGGCAGAGAGGCCTGCGGTGTGTGCGTGTGCAAGTGGGGCCGCAGCTTCACGCGTGTGGATGAGCTGTGCCATTGCCAAGATGCAGGGCTGCCCGTCAAATTTAATGCACCCACAGACAGATTGCGGGTTCAAGATGGGATGGCAGTGCTCACCCTGGTGCCCGGTTCCGCCTGTTGTGCCTTTGAATTACACGGTAGCGACTCCCTTGAAAGGGGTTGGGGAAGCAACCAGGCACAGCCAAGTCAAGCACTGATGGGGCACGTGGTGGTAGGAAGACAGTAACACGAGCTGACTGGATGCAGGGGCTACTAGGCTCATCAAGCTGCCGCTGCTGCCAGTGCTGCCAGTGCTGCTGCTGCTGCTGCTGCTGCTGCTGCTTCAGCCTCAGCCTCAGGCGCAGCGCTCACAGCGCCACGGGGCGGGGCGGCTGCGACACGATGCTCAGCTGCAGCCGCTGCCACGTGACCAGCCGCCCCCCGGGCGCAGCGCTCGCAGCGCGGTGCGCACCCTCCAGCCTGGCTCGCCACGCCTGCCGGCACGCCTCCCACTCTGGCTCCCCTGCCAGCTCAGCAGGCACTGAAAAGCCTAGCAGCGGCTGCCCCTCCAGCTGCGGCACGCCAGGTGGCAGCGCTGCCAGCTGGCAGGCCACAGTGTGCAGGCACAGGCTGCCGCTGGACAGGCCTCGGCTGGCTGCCTGGGCGCCCTCCAGGTTGTGGCAGAGGTAGAGGGCGGGGTATCCCAGCAGGAAGCCGCTGGCAGTGGGCGGGACCACGTGCCGCCAGCCGGGGATGCTCTTTGCCTGCACCACCACCGGCAGCGGTGCGACGCCCCTGCTGCCTGCGCTGCCGCCCCTGCTGGTGTTGCTGCCGTTGCTGCAGCCAGCTCCTTGCTGCTGCTGCTGCTGCTGCTGCTGCCGCTCCACCGCTGCCAACAGGCCCGCCCGCAGCGCCTGTAGAGCGGCGGCGGCCGTGGTTGCGTCGCCCGCCGCTGCCCAGTGCGCATGTGGCCCCTCGAATGCAACAAACATGACCGGCGGGGGCTGCTGCTGCTGCTGGGAGTCGCCCTTGCTGCCTGCCGGAGCTGCCCCACCGACAGCCCCTGCCTGCTCTTCAGCTGCTGCTGGCAGCAGGTTATCCCCGCCTGCTGATTTTGCAGCGCCTCCCCCTGCCAGGTCAGCGCCCTCCCCTGCCACCTCAGCGCGTCCCCCTGCCAGCTGAGCACCCAGGTCTGGCAGCGCCTGCGGCCGCACCAGATAGCAGCAGTCGTTGAGCACAGCCACGCAGCACTGCTGTGCCGCCTCACCCAGGCGCAGCGCCGCAGCCACCGCAGCCGCCGCTGCTGCCAGCTGCTCGGCTGGCAGGGCTCCGTAGTCGAGCATGAAAGCGGGGCGGAGGCCGGTCAGGACAGCCAGGATATCACGGAAGAGGCGGGGGCAGGCGGCCCGCAGCTGCCGGCCGGCGCCCGCCGCCTGCTGCCAAGTGGTGGGGGGGGAGGGAGGGCGGTGAGGGGAGGGGAGCGTCAGAGAGGCACGGGGCGACCCAACTGCGAGCAGCAGTGCAGGCAAATGCCGGCGCAGCGCGGCGCAGCAGACGGCAGGAGAGCGGGCGGGCGGGGCGGCAGGTGGGCAGGCGGTGCACAGTAGGGTGCCGGAGGCTGCCAGCACCCACCTTGGCAAGACCTTCATACGCAGCCCGCACCGCTGATGCCGCTGCTGTATCCGCTGATGCCGCCGCCATGCCCGTGCCGCTCCTACCTGCCGCCCTGCGCGCCCGCGCCTGCCCCCGCGCCGCCCGCCCGCCGCTGCGCCTGCTGTGCCTGCTGCGCCGCCTGGATGCGCCCCAGGGTCGAGCTGATCTCTGAAATCTCTCCTTCAATCACCGAAAGGAACTGCTCCAAATCTCCAAAAAGCAGCGCCTGCTTCTCTAGGTCTTGCACCGCCTTGCCCAGAGTGGCAACGTCTTTGTCTGCCGACACCGCTGCCTTGCGCAGAGCCTTGAGCTCTCCACCCACCCGCTCCTGCCGGTGAAAGACCGCCTCGGCGCCTGCGTTCTGCTCGCGTGCCGCCGCTGTCGCAAGCTCCGCTGCTCCACGCTTGGCGGCTGCGGTGGCACGGGCTGCAGGGAAGGGAGAGTGGCGCGAAGCGTGGGTCACTTCGTCGGGCGATTGGGACTGATGGAGAGTCACGAGTGGGACTAGCACGCTTCAGTGCTTCCCCGACACCACTATGCTGCACTTGCAAGCCTCCAACGCATCATCTACATCACAAACTTGGCGTTGGGACGGCTTCGACGTGCCAGGGCGGGTGCGCCTTTGGGCACAGTTATTGGCAGCGAGCGAATATACTATGGCAGAGAAATGCATTTCCCGCCACCATCTCACCCGAGTCCCTGCTCAGCTCCGCCTGCCTCGCTCTGTAGGCTGCAAGTGCGTCCGCAAACATGGGCGGCCGGGCGCTGCCGGCTGCCGCCCGCAGGCGTCCGCCGCTGCCGCCTGCTGCTGCTGGCCTCGGGTCCGCCGGCTGCGCTGCAATCCGTTCACTCCCGAAAATCGGATGGACCACCTGCGCCGCTACCGCGCTGCTAGCGAGCCGACAAAGACACCACAGCGCCAACCACCTCCTTCAGCGTCAATCGCTGCACAACACAACTTGGAGACGAGGCGAAAATGCATATGCAGCTAGCAGAGGAGTCTGGAACTGCTCTGTACGTGTTAGGGTTTCCAGGCTCCGTCTCCTCGTCATTCAGCTGTACAATTTACCGCCTGGTGATGTTGTGACCAGAGACTAGACGAGTGCGAAAGAAGAATGCCGCAATGGGGATGAGGGCGTCCCCGCCCCAACCTTGGTGCCGCCATCCCCCCGTCGCGGGCGGGGCGCTCAACTTGTTGCCGTGCCCAGCTACTCCTCCCCTGTTGCACAAACACATCATTCAGCATTTTACAAGAAATGAAATGCGGGTGCAGTCACAAGCTTGAGGCATTCACAGTGGGGCAGAGGGTCGACAGACGGGAGCACAGAACAACGAGGGATGGCAGGGCAACAAGAAGACAGGCATGCGTTTGTTTGATGTCGGCCTGGGGCACGGCCAGCGCTCTTTGTTACATGCTTTGCCCCAGACTCACGACGTGGCCGCTGCCGCTGGAGCCACCGCCTCAGCTTCCGCCTGGATGCCCTCCAGCTTCCCCAGCAGCTCCTCCCTGCCTGCCGCCCCCTCCGGCTGCCGCTTCACGTCTGCCAGCATGCGCGAGAGCAGGGAGAAGAAGTAGCGGTCGTTCATGGACAGCCGCTCTGCTGACTCGGGCGCGGCCAGGACCTGCAGGGGAGTGGAGGACGCAGGGAGAGGCAGGATTTGGAGGCAGGAATGAGGCAGGATGAAGGATTAGCGCTCGCGGGTCAGCATACGTCGCTAAGGAGATGTGGGTGCAACCAGCGCCTGCAATGGGCGAGGGGACCAGGGCGGGTGAGTGGACGGGGAGGTGGGCCGCAGGGCAACAGGCAGGCCAAGCTGAGCTGGCAAGCGCGAACAAGGGCTCCACATGCTTGGCACAGGACAATTGTAGGGCAGCAGGTTGCAGTGTGCAGGCGGAAGAGCGTGATGCATGCACCCCGCGGCAGCCATCTTCCCGCCCGCAGGCGTCCCTCCAAAGCCCACCTGCGCCCGCTGCTCCGCGCCCTCCGCCGCCAGCAGCCGGTTGAGCAGCTGGATCTCCGGGCGCAGCGTGGCCTGCTTGGCTTCAAACGCCGCCTTCAGGGCAGCTTCCAGCCGCGCCACCACGTCGCCCTCACCCTCCTTCTTTGCCTGGGGTGATTCCAGGAAGAAAGCAGGGGGAGTGGGAGGGCGTGGGGCACAGCCCAGGTTGAGGATACGGGGAGGCTACACAATGGGCCACTGCCGGCAATATAGCCAGCAGAAGCCCCACTGGGTGGAGAGGGCGGATGAGCCGGTGTGCAGCGGCCGCGCTGCTGCCGGCACGTGCCCGCATCCCGTGAATTGTGCTGCGGCTATGTGGCATGAGGGCTTCCCCAACCCGGCCGCCAGGCAGTGCCGAGAACCAGAGCGCCAGCCCCGCATGCCCCTGCCAGCCATGCCCCCTGGGCCCTCCAGCCTTCCGCCCCGCTCACCATGGTGAGGTACGTGTTGGCGGTCCAGAAGAACTGCGGGGGGAGGGAAGCACAGGCAAGTAAGGTCATTGAGAAGTGCTCCGCACTTGTGGCTGCCAAACAGCTGGGCCCGTCCTCCCACCGCTCCGCCCCTCACTCCTCACCTGCTCATCCAAGCTGTCCACATAAGCGACCGCCACCTCAGCAGGGTCATCCGACTGCAGCAGCTTGGCCAGCATGTCGGTAGCTGCCAGCTGCTGCTGTCGGGAATCCCTGATTGTGTCCTGCATGCGGTGCGCAGTGCTCGAGGTGCCATCACCCGAGCTGCCGCGGCTGCCATCGCCGCTGCCCTTGCGCCCCTTGCGGCTCGAGCGGCACACCCAGGAAGCTGGCTGCCGCAGTTGTTGGGGGCGTAGGAGGCGTGGTGCTGAGCCTGTGTGCTGCTGCCTGCGCTGGCCAGCACGCTGGGGGCCTGCAGGAAGCGCAGAGCGGCGCGGCGTGGGCGGCGGCCCCTCACAGAACCCAGGGAGTGGCGGTGTCGCGCGCTGGCGGCGTACATACATATCGAACTCTCACCATAGCTCAGGGCGCAGCGCTGCGCACAGCAGCCCGTCGCGGCCGACATATCTTTGTTGTCTATCCAACCCTTTCCCCACCCAGCAAGCCGTGATATGTTAGACGGTCCACTTCAGGTTGCTGATCACGCGGATTGTCAACCCCTTCTGAGAGAACACATCCTGACGCTGAGGTGCCGCCAGCGGGAGCGCTCTTGCCCACCAGCTGCTTGGGTGCTAGGTTACAAAGGCAATGCACACGTCATGCATAGGTACACTTGTTTGCTTCGAGTACACATTTGTAATGCTGGGTATGGTGCGGGGCGCTAGGAGGATGAAGGGAGGTTGGAGGCGCGGGGCCGCAGGGGGACGTTCGTTTGGGGGCCGCGGCTCTGGAAGGTGCCTGCTGGCTGGGCGGGGAGATGAGGATCGAGCCTCGAGAGAACATGTTGAGAGAGGAAGGACAAAGGGCTGCTGTTTGGGAGGATGCCAGGGACGCGGGGGGCGGTTGCGTACAAGGGGGGGCGCTGAGAAGCAAGATATTGTGTTGGCATGAGGGAGGTGGGGGACCACAGGGCGGAGCAGGGGAGAAAAGAATAGGGGTGGGGTTGTATCACATCGCAACATGAGGCGGACGGGGCCCCAGGCATAGTAGGGGCAAAGGAGGTTCGACGGCGGCGGTGCGGCGGTGGCATGCATGCTTGCGCTAATTCGTCTCGGGAGGTGGCCGGGAAAAGAAGACAGGGTGAAGACAGCCTTTTTATCATATGCTTGTAAGGTCGGTTTTTGTATGCTGCAAGCGGCGCAGGGCGGCTGGGGGGCACGAGCAGGTCGGCTGCCCGGTACCCTCTCACGGGCGGGGGCGGGGGGCAGGCAGGTGGGTGCTCGCGCGCGTTTCGGCGCTCAGGCGTTGGGCGCGGCGTCGGCGGACGCACGCTCCTGCGCCTCGTAACGGATGCAGGCCAGCTTGGCCAGGCGCTGCGCCTTCTGCCCCTCCAGGAATGAGTCGCCCCCAAACGTGGTTTGCTCAGCACAGCGTGACGCCTCCCTGTCTAGCAGGCTGAAGAACAGGCCGCCGTGGCTGGTGAGGGCGGCCGCCGCCGCGGCGGGGCGCAGCAGCGCCGCCCGCTCCTCCGCCGTCCACGCGTTCATCAGGCGCTGTGGTGGGCGAGTGGGGGGCGCAGGCGGGGCGGCACAGGTGAGAACATGTTCCAGCAGGGTGTGTGGGCATGATTGGGAGGGTATGTGCCGCAGGCTGGGTGTGCCAAGAAAGAGGTGGGCTGACAGACTGCGGCCCAGAGCGCGCATGACACAGCGGCTTCACAGGTGCAGCTGCCAGCACGCCGGCCCGCCAGCCTCAACCGCAGTACCGCCGCCTTTCCACCTTGAACAGGATCAGCGCCGGCTGCTGTGGCGCCAGCCTGGCCCGCATGTCAGGGGCAAAAACAACGCTTGCACTTATGCCCGCAACCACGCTGACCACGTTCAGCTCTGCGCCACGTGCTGCCTGCCTGGCCCGCGCCGAGGAGCGCAGCAGCATTGCTCCCACCCCGCAGCAGCCCTGCCAACCAGGCCGGCACAGGCAGCACCCACGGTCACACACCTTGAGGAGGTTGAGCTCCGGCTCGTGTGCCGCCGCCTGCGCCTCGGAGGCCGCGTTCCACGCCCCGTCCAGCAGCACCATTGCGTCGTACGCTGCCTGGTCCTCCTGCAGCGAGTCCCTCGGGATGCTGCGGAACACCTTCATGCCCTGCACAGCACAGGTGCACAGTGGAGGGGGGGGCAGGGATCAGCACCACACCGTCATACGCTGCCATGCCGTCCCGCGGAGAGTTTCCAAGCGCTGCCGAGCAGCGCGCGCATGCCGTGCAGAGGGATGGACGGGCGGCCAGAGGTGTGAGGAGGAGCGCGCATGGTGCGTGCGTGTGTGGGAAGGGGACGGGACCGCAAGGGGACCGGCGCTGCATGCATGCATGCTACCGCCAGGCAGCAGAGCTCACGCCGTCCCCTCCCACGCCCGCCCTCCCTCACCATGGTCCAGCATTTGCGGATTGTCAGGAACAGCCGCTCGTCCAGCTCGCCTGCCCGGCTGGCAGCCAGTACCGTTGCATCATCCGATACGATCATTGCCCGCACCAGCTGCGTGGCCCGCAGGTTGGCTGGATCCACAGCCAGGATGGCCAGGATTGGATCTAGCAGCTGGCTGTAGGCAGCCATGCGTGCGTATGCGTCGTTTGCAGTGCGCGGGTCGCTGGCGCGGCCGCCCTGCCAGCCCGCGGCGCCGGCGCCCGCGCGTGGGGCAGCAGGACGCCGGCGGCGGGAGCGCGGGGCTGCTGCCGCTGGGAAGCCCCGCGGGGCTGCTGCTGCTGGGAGGTGCTGTGGGGCTGCAGAGCTGCGCAGGCCTGCACAGGGAAGGGCGCAGTTAATGGAAGCATGAGTAAGGGAAGCCAACGGGCCAGCTACGGGGCGCCTGGCAGCTTGGCGTCGGCGGCGCGGCGACGGCCGCAACCCTAGGCGCCAAACCCCTTGTTGCCCCTCCCTGTGCGTGGTGACCAGCAGTCTACAGCCCCACTCCCTGCCGGGCAGCTCACCGGCGGTCTGAACGCTAAGAGTCCGGTGCAAGCCAAGCTGTGTCGTGCTCGCCATGCTGTCTGCGCGCTGAGTGTGTTTGGAGGAAGCACGGGAGTGGAAACAAAGGACGAGGGAGAGCGTTGAAACACAAAGATTCAGTGAATCGCGCAGCACGGTCGCCAGCACGGTCGCCAGACTTCAAATGTTGGGCGCAGTGGATATTTAAATATGCATCAAAGTGCGCCTAACCGCCCACTCCTTCAAAGGGCGGTTTCGATCACCCAACGTTGCGAGTGGCGCGGGGTGGGAGAGGGCGGAGGCGCGCGCCACCACGACAGCCGCTGTCCACACAGCCGGCTCATTTTCCATTTCTCAACGACATACTCGCAAGCGATCCACACATGGTTATCCGATGTTTGCATGCTTCCCGAGACTCTTGTGCGCCACGCTGAGCTGGCGCTTTACGTTGGGTGCTTTATGCTGGCGCTTTCTCTTGTTTGCTATGCTGGTGCAGCCCATTTCGCATTTCTTGCGAGCCCATGTTAAATAAATTCTGCGATGTACCCGGACACCATCATGCACTGTAGCGAGAACCCTAGCGGACCTCCCTGAAGCGTGCAAGTGCATCCTGATCAAGCGACAGGGACGCCACTTATAATTTGGCTGCATGCCAAAGCTATCCGCCCAAGGCTGGCGGTTTGCGCGCTGCCACGGCGGACTAGGTGCTGAGCGCCCACACATGCATGGAGCGATTGATGCATCGGCCTGAGCTCTCACAAACAAAGCCCGTCACAAGTTTCCTCGCAGTCATGCAGCGAGTGCAGGCGCCAACTTCGGGCAGTGCGGCTCTGCTGCGCCCACCACCGGCCAGGCTGTTCTGCCGTGCATTTGTCTCAGGAGCAGCGGTACACGCTCCTGGAGCAGCCGCACGGCAGTCGCTGCAAGCGGCGCCGGCAGCGGCACAGCGGCAGCGGCGGCAGGTGGCAGTGGCGGCGGGCTTCGGCGGGTTTGGCAAGCCCCAGGAGAAGAAGCTGAGCAAGCAGAAGGCGTGCCCCTGTGGCAGCGGTCTAGCATTCAAGGTGCGAAGCCGCGAGTGAGAGGCGGGCTGTCAGTGCGCAGTCGGTGGGTCTGGCAACTGCTTCTCTGGCGTGGGCGCCACCTGCGCAGGCAGAGTGGCGTGTTCAAGACGTACTGCTGCACTTGTTACGTACCTGGCAATGCAAACACCTGAGTGTGCAGAAGCATGTAGGGACGAGGACAGGCAGCAGAGAGTTTGGAGGGGCCCTGCAGGGGCGTGCCACCCCGACAGTGCTGCGCTTCCACGCACACCGCGCGCCTTCCCCTGCCTGCTGCTGTAGGACTGCTGCCAGCCCATCCACGAGGGCAAGCTGCCCGACACCCCCGAGCAGCTCATGCGCTCGCGTTTCACCGCATACGTCAAGGGTGCGGTGCTGCTGAAGCGTGGGGCAGGCTGCTCACCCAGCAGCGACGCCATGCCCCTGCACAGCCTGCTCACCCGCCCCTGCAGGCGTCCCCGTTGCACCTCACTGTAACCTGCTGCGCTCTGCTGTTGTTTGCCCGGATACACTCGCCTGAACCGCTGTCCTGCAGGCAACTGGCGCTACGTGGTGGACACCACCCACCCTGAAAACCCGCTGCTGACGGATGCCGCAGCGCAGGCGGGGCAGCCCACCCTGAAGGACGACGTGATGGCGACCTGCGAGAAGCTGGGCTTCGAGGTGAAGCACACCTGCCGTGCCGGCAGCTGGTTGTGTAGCACTCCCCTGGGTGTGGGTTGGAGAGGGGCGGGGCGAGGCGGGCCGGGGCGCCAGCGCCGTGCAGCCTCCCCGCGCAGCCGCCGCTGTGCCGGGCGGGGCCCTGTGCGCCATAGTGACTATTTGCATGCCTTCTGTTGCACAGCAGCTGTTGGCCACAGGCATGCTGTGCTGCACACCCACACCACCCCATCATGGCACCTCCCCCGCCTCCCGCTTCCGCCCGCAGAAGCTCAAGATCCTGAGCGTGGAGCCCGGCAAGGACGAGGATGAGGGGTATGTGACCTTCCAGGTGAGAGGGCAGGCTTCCTATCTGGTAACCATCGGTCATGTGTAACAACAGTCGTTGGGAAATGGGCAGCGGCACTCAGTTGGAGAGCATGGGGTGGGCGCATGCCGGTCGCAGCCGCTGCGCTTGATGAGACATGCGGTTGCGTGGAATGTGCCCACATTTGACATCTGACACGTGGCTGGATGGCCTGCATCCCGGCCTGTCCTCTTCCTGACCCGCCACCTCATCTGCTCCCCTGGCCGCCCTGCCTCCCCGCCAGGCCTGGTTCAAGAATGTGCAGCAAATGGGGCAGCGCGCGCAGGGGTGGCACACGCAGACGTTTGTGGAGCGCTCTCGCTTCCTGAGGGACAGCGGGCGCTGGCTCTATGGTGAGATCTCAGAGGGGGGAGGCCTGCTGGGTGCTGGCCGTGCTGCTGCCACATTCCGCTGCTGCTGCTGCTGCTGCTGCTGATGATGATGATGATGTTGCTGCTGCTGATGATGCGATACACGACTCCTGAGGGTCGCTGGCCGCTGGCGCGCCATGGTAGGCGGGTGCATGGCGCCCCGCTCCATGCGGGTGCTCCGGCTGCTGCACGGCTGCACGGCTGCCCCATGCTGCTGCTACGCTGCTGCTGCTGGCTGCGAGGCCGGCGCTGCTGTGGATCATGGTGCTGCCACAAAGCCCGCTGCTGTCCCGCCACTCCTCGGCGGTGCCCACTGGCATGCACCAACAGTCGCCGGCCGCCCCATTGCTGCCCTGTGCAGTCGACGGCGAGCAGGAGTGGAAGCAGTAGTGAGGAGCAGCGTCCTGGGCGTTGCTGATGGAAGGGTGCGACCATCTGCCTGTAAATGCACCCCTCCGCTCGTAACAGCAGATCAGAGCGGGGCGAGAGTCGCCGCCTGCACGCTCAGCTGGGGCGCTGGTGATTAAGATGTGAATAGGGCATCAAGATATATGCCTGCATGTTCAAGCGCCGCTTGTCGACACAGCAAGAGTGAAGCAGATCACACAGATGGGAAGCGCATCTGCATCCAAATTGGAGATTCCCATGCCAGGCACAGCGGCGGCGGAGATGGTGAAGAATATAGGCGTGCATGCATGCTGCGCGGCCCTGCTCTGCCTGTTTCACCCCGGGCGGTTCTGAGACGATTTCGGGCAGCGGCCTGCGGAACGTGATAGCAACAGCAGGGTTCAGGGCGCGGCGGCGGCGGGCTGCGCACTGGCCAGTGGGCAACTCTCCTGTCGGCTATATTATTCAAACGAGTTGAGAGGTTGCGAAGCGACAGCGGCCGCTCAGGTGGGCTTCACCACTGCTGCGCACGAAGCGTGGCCCGCAGCCTGCGTGTGTTGCTGTAGCGCGACCCACGCGACGGTGCATTAGCTGGCTGGTGGCACGGCAAGCCACCCGGCCTGGCACTGCCGATTGGACCCTGCGGGCGCCTGGAGCAGGGACCACCCTCGAGCCCGCCCTGCCGCTCGACCAGCAGCACCCTGCTTTGCCGAAGCATCACACTGACCATGCCTATGCCCTGTCCTGCAGGTCCTACTAAATAGTTACTGGAAGGGTACAGGATCTGAGGTGCCTGCCCCTTGCCCGCACACCCAGCACTACAACCCGCTGCCATCTTGACGGCACCCTGACGGACGCGCCAGCATGGCGGCAGGCGCCCAGCAGGCGCTCACCACCCAGCTGGTGGACGTGCTGCAGAGCCAGTGGTCTGATGAAACATTTACCAGCTACTACGACCAGGGCTGGTGCCTCAACCAGAATGTCACCTACAGCCACCGTGTGGACGCTGAAGGTGTGCGGGCAGCCGGGCAGGGTGGCGGCGGTGGCTGGGTGGGCAAGCGGAGGCGCGCTCTGCATGCACCGTGCTGCTGCCGTGGCTGGCCATGTCCAAGTGCGCTGACTATACGCTGCGGGGGAGTCAGGGGATGCTGCTGCCCAAATTGGTGGCACCGGTGTCTGGGCGTGGCACTGCCCCCTCCCAACACGCCTCCTCCATTCGCACCGCACCCGCCCCGCACGTCTGGCCCCTCCTGCAACTCTGTCCACTTCAAACAGTACCTACCCTCCCCTCTTCATCCCTCCCTCCCCTTCGTTGCAGACAATTTCAACTTTTGCTCCGTGCCCCTGAGCGGCTCCGATGCCTTCCTCTTTGCCGCCCTGGCCCTCCTGGTGGGGTCGGTGTGCATGGGCAAGCTGCAGTCCGTGTGGGTGCTCATCGTGGGTGAGTTGCTTGCTGCATGCTCTCTTTGTTGAGTGCGTGGTTTGCAGCGTGTACGCCTGCCAGTGCTGTCAGCTGGGCGCGCACTGTGGGGCAGCCGACGCCGGCCTGCTGCCACTGCACGTGTGCCTGCTGTGCCCATACCCAGCTGCCAGTGCCTGCCGACGGCGCCTGCTTGCTGCTCGAAACCTTGAACCAATCACGTTGTTGTGCTGCAGGCGGCTGCCTGGGCATCCTGAACTACGAGGTAAACCTGTACCGCCTGAGCAACGCCATCTCCCTGTGGCTGGGTATCCAGCCCCCCGACCTCTTCTTCTACGCATTCCTCCCGCCCCTGCTGGTGGATGCCGCCCTGCGCCTCGACTGGTACCGCTTCTCAAAGGTGGGGCGGGGTGGGCGGGGCAGCACATGCGGGTTTGCTGGCCCTGCTGGCAGGCGCAAGGCAGCGGCTTGGTGCGTTTTTCCCGAGTGCATGCTGAGCAGAGTGGGAAGCAGGCCTCAGACGCCCTTCCTTTCCGGGCCCCCCGACACGCGTTAGCCCCACACCTCTCCCCCTGCTCAACTCCTCTTGCCCCCTCCCCCCCGCTGCAGCTGTGGCCCCACATTGTTCTGCTGGCGTATGGCATGGTGCTCATCAATGCCCTGGTCCTGGCGCCCTTCATCCTCTTTGTGCTCGGCTTCTCCAGCCGCGGGTGGGACTGGATCCACGGCGCCGTGCTGGCTGCCATGCTGGCGCCCACCGATGCGGTGGCAGGTGGGTGCTGGGCGTATGAAACGCGTGTTTAGGCTATAGACGTTACCAGGCATGGGAACTTGTGCCCGCTGCTGGCGGGGCCATTGCGTGCATGTGCTTCTGTGCTGCGTGCCCTGCACCCGTCCGCCTCTGCCTGCCTGCCCCTCCCGCCCCACATGCACGCACAGTGACGGCCACCCACAAGGTGCCACTGTTGCAGAAATTGCCATGACCTGCCTGCCTGCCTGCCTGCCTGCCTGCCTGGCCCCCGGTCTGCCTTTCTGCCATGCCTGCAGTGACGGCCATCCTCAAGCGCCGTGTTTGCAGCTGGATTGAACTGCCTATCCCTGCCTGCCTGCCTGCCTGC
Source organism: Micractinium sp. NFX-FRZ (assembly GCA_029339195.1). Taxonomy (NCBI): domain Eukaryota; kingdom Viridiplantae; phylum Chlorophyta; class Trebouxiophyceae; order Chlorellales; family Chlorellaceae; genus Micractinium; species Micractinium sp. NFX-FRZ. Next base: position 279,257 of record JAPTJF010000014.1, read on the forward strand.
CTCGCCCCCTCGCCTGCAGTGACGGCCATCCTCAAGGCGGGCGGCGGCCCCGAGGGCATGGTGGTGCTGATGGAGGGGGAGGCGCTGCTGAACGATGCCTCGGCGGTGACGCTCTACACCGGTGGGTTGGTAGCTGGGGTGTGGGCAAGGCGGCCAGAGTGCGCAGGTGGATGGAGCCGGAGAGTTGGGCGGGCGGGCAGCAGAGCGCGGCACGCACGCCGCACCTCCCTCGATTTGTATCGTGCTGCCATCCCTCAGCGCCCCGCCTCCCGGCTCGCACTCACGCCTGGCCTCCCACCCACCTGCTGCCCACCACTCCCATTCTGATTGATGGAATCTTCCACTCCCCTCCTGTGAGCAGTCTTCCTGCACATCCTCAAGGCATCCTCCCCGGACGACATGCCCTCGGTGCCCTCCCAGATCTGGCCCATCATCCGGGACATCCTCAAGTGAGGGAGGGAGGGAGGGAAGGAAGGGCAGGTGGCAGGGAGCAGAGGAGCATTTGGGAAAAGTCGGGAGGGGCAGGTGGCATCCGGGACGTACTCAAGTGAGGGAGGGAGGGAGGGAGGGGCGGGTGGCAGGGAGCAGAGGACCAGTTGGGAGGTCAAAGGAGGGGCAGGCGGTATGTGGGACATGGGGACATGGGGAGTGGGAGGGAGGGGCAGGGGCCAAGGAGGCAGAGGGTCATTTGAGAAGCTGCAAAACTGGTGAGAGGCCGGCGCAGTAGATCCCAGACGGGCCGGCACCGAGAGCTGTTGCCCTCGCTTACCGTGCAGGCTGACGGGTATCGGCATGGGCGTGGGCCTGGCTTTTGCCTGGGCGCTGGGCTACCTGCTCAAGCTGCTGCGCTGGCGGGGGGCGCGCCCGTACATCGAGTCCCTCGTCGTGCTGGCCACCGCTTACCTGGCATTTTACGTGGCACAGGCGAGAGGGACGCATTGAGGGGTTGGTCAAGTGGCAGACGGAGGGGGGTGCCCAGACATCAAGGACCTGGCGGTGCTGGCCACTGTGTATCTGGCCTTGCCTGTGGCCCAGGTCAAAGGCTGCATTAGGACGGGAATCAGAGCCCGGCTTGGGCTTGCACTGAGTGACTTACTAGTAGTGCTGGCCTCACTGTGTATTGATGTTTGAATGGCCGGCCTGGGGTACTAAGCCCCGCTCTCCTCCCTCTACCTGCCACTGTTTTGTTGTTGCTGCAGAGCCCCGCCAAGGGGTCGGGCGTGATTGCGGTATGCTTGTTTGGCCTGTATGGCAGCGCCAGCGGCCACTGGGGCATGCTGGCCACGGATGCAGGTGAGGAGGGGGGAAGCGAGCCGTGGGCTATCAAGAGGGCAGGGCAGGGCAGCAGGGGCAGCAGTGGGCAGCAGAAGGCAAGGGCAAGGCAGCGCAGGGTGGCGCAGGGCAGGGCAGAGCAGGGCAGGGCAGGGCAGGCTCCTGACTTGGCTGTTAGTGTCTTCAAGGGCTGCAGACCTGCACACCGCCCAGACTGCCGGCGCCGCGCGACACTGCCCTTCACCCACACTGCCCCTGCTGTGCCCCTTCCCGTGCAGAGAGCGGCATTCACGAGGCCGTCTGGGACACCGTTGCGTTTGCAGGTGCGGTGGGTTGGGCGATGTTCCGGCGCTGCGCCCTCGTACTTGCACACTCCACCTGGTGCCCCCAGGCTCAAATGCACCTGCACCTGCCCTCCCGCCTTGCCTGCCCGCCCCGCAATGAACCCTCATCTCAAACCCCACCATGCCGCCTCACCGCGTCACTTTGTCCCACCACTTCTCCACTTCTTTCCTTCCTGGCCTGCCCTCCTGCAGCCAACGCGCTGGTCTTCTTCTGGAGCGGCATCTCCTCCGTCAACTTTGTCGCCAGGTGCGTGAGTGTCAAAGTCGTGGGGGGCAGCAGGTGCGCCCGGCTGGCACGGCTGGCCTGCCCGCCTGCTCGTCGCCTCTTTCATGTTCACTGCCAGGTGAAGGCAGGCAACCCCAGCTAGACACAGCAGGGCCAGCCGCAGCACGTGCCCCTCCAACCTTTGCTGCCCTTGGCCTGCTTTCCCAACGTTGCCACCCCTTCTTCGCTTGGCCCACCCACTAATATAACCTGCCCCCCTCCCCCTCCCGCGCCTCCCACCCTGCAACAACCACGGCACACCTCGGCAGGCCTCCCGCTACAGTGCCCTTCCGATCACACCCTGCCACGTTGGTGCCCAATCCTCTCCCTTGCAGGTCCGCCTCCCAGCTGAACAAGAGCGCCTGGAACTACGGCGCCATCCCCATAATCTTCATCTTCATGTATGCCTTCAGAGGTGAGCCACGGCGACAATTGAAAAGACCTACCGGTAGTTCGATGAAGGGACTGTGACAGCTGCGCCTGCAACGACCGCACTGCTGGTCTTCAGCACGCGCCTTGCTGCCTGGCAGAGTTGCTGGCGAGGGGTTGCGCGGATTTCATAAACGTCGCTGCCTCGCACCCTGCCGCCCGCATGGGCAGCTCACCGCGACCACTGTGCCTCCGCACCCCCGGTCTCCCCGCCAACAGGTGCCTGCATGGTCGCCTTCAAACCCATTTTCAAGCTGCTGGGAACCAGTGAGTGCCGCTCCTGATCGGCTGCCTTCAAGGGCAGAGGCTGCCTGCCCCTGGCGTGCACAAGTACACCCCGTACTCTCACCCATGCGACAAGTACAGGGCGGGCATTGCCAGCAACCTCTCTCTCAATCTCACTGCGCCCCCCCCCCCCCCCCCCCCCCCCCCCCCCCCCCCCCCCCCCCCCCCCCCCCCCCCCCCCCCCCCCCCCCCTGCCCCCTCACGTGTGCTGCCTCCTGACCCCCGCCCCACCTGCAGAGGTGTCCCTCCCAGAGTGCGCATTCTCCACGGTGGCCGGCCTGCGCGGCTCCCTCACACTCATTATGGCGGCAGACTTCATAATCCACTCCGACTTCTACAGCGGGGGGCCCGTGGGTGCGAGGGCGGGGGCTGTGGGTGAGGGTGGGTGGCTGTCGCCTGTGGGCGAGCATTGGCCAGGGTGCCCCCTTCTGCCCCCCTTCTTCGGCTGCCCGCCCACTGGCACCCACCCACTGTGTTTTACTTTCACTCACCCCCTTCATCTCCGCCTGCCCCTGCCCCCCCGCAGCCGAGGCCAACTTTGACGTTGTGCTGTGGGCCAGCGCCTTTGTGCTCCTCTCCCTCCTCATCAACGCGCCCCTGATTGCGCCCGTCATGCGCTGGACAGGCCTCAGGTGCGCCGGGCTGGCCCAAGCGGGGGCTGGGGTGAACGGGGGTGGGCAGGGCGGGCCTGCCTGGGTGAATGTCGGGGGGAGCGCTCCCACAGGGCCAGCGAGCCACGCTCTGCTGCCTTACACCCGGCCTGGCCCACTGCGTGCTGCCTGTTGCTGGCCGGGAGGGAGTCCCTGAACCTTTGCAGCAGAAAGTAAGGTACAGCTCGAAGGGCTGAGTAGACGAGCCCAGCAGGAAAGGAAGCACTGGGAACCTGCTCGCTGCCAGTTCTACCCCCCTGCCCCTGTGCTGCCCCACCTCCACCACCCACCCCATCCAAATGCATCTTGATTGCTGCGCCCAGCCCCTCCTTTACGCCCCCCTGCCCCCTGCCCCGCAGCCGCATCTCCCCAGAGAAGGTGCGGGGGCGGCGGCGTGCGCTGGAGGAGCTGCACACCTTCACCGCCCAGTCTATCGACGACCTGAAGCAGCAGCAGGACGGGGAGTTCCTGCAGGGTGAGCCTCCTCTGTTTGTTCGGTTTCCCGTGACGCGCTGGCTGGGTGCTGGGTGAGGTTCTGTTTATGTGGTTGTCTGTGTTTTGTTCAACCGGCGGGTGGGTGAGGTTCTGCCCGACCTGCCCCATCAGTGTGCGCGATTGCAACCTGGTTTACAGCATGTGTGGTAAGAAACTACCAGCCCTGGGCTGCTACACACAATGTCATGCAGGCGCCAACTGGGACCTTGTGGCCACGTTCGTTGACCAGAGCTCGCGCCTCAAGGGCTTTGTGCCCAAGCAGCGTGGCGGCAAGGCGGGCAACAAGCGGGTGGCCGAAAGCGAGGTGCCAGAGGCGGCACCTGCGGTGCCTGCGGCTGCAGCTGCGGCTGCGTCGGCGGCCGGGACGCAGGCAGCAGCGGGAGACTCGATGGGGTCCCGCAAGGGCAGCCACAACCGGGTGTCTTTCCGGCTGGAGGCAGATGCCGATGATTACGAGGTGCCCTTCATGCCTCACAGGTGGGGCGGGGCGTGTGGGTGGGAGGCGGCGCGTGCCGGGCAGGCGGGCTGATGGTGGGGGTGGGCGTGGAAGTACGGATGGCATGTGGCAGGTGCAGCAGCGCCCACCCCTGCTTCCCTGTGGCTGGCAGGGCGAGCGGGAGCACTCCTTGTCTGCTCCTTGCCTGCTTGCTTGGCCCACGTGCCGCCAGCCGGGCTCCACCCTGATCTAGGGTTTAGGGTATCCTAAAACCGTAAAACCCTAAACCCACCTTGGCCTTCCCTCCCATGCAGCCGCGGCGCTGTCCCCGCCCCCACAACCCGCCCCCACGACGAGATTGCCCACACCCTCAACCTGCCGGCTCTCCAGGCGGCCGCACGCGGCGGCGGCGGCAGCCTGCGCGGCAGCTTCTACGACGCCTCCTCAGCCACCGAGGTTGCGGCCGCTGCGGCGGCCACGGCGGCTGCGGCTGCCGTGAAGCGAGCCCTGGGCGGTGGGCCTGCTGGGCCTGCTGGGCCACGTGGTCCACCCACAGAGGGAGGCTCCACGGTCCTGGTGGAGGACGATGAGGTGGAGATGCTGTTCAGCCGGGGGGAGGGAGATGGGGAGGCACCCGGCGCTGTCTCCACCGAGTTTGACTCGCGCTGGCAGCTGTCGCTGGACCGGCGCTCGGCTGCGGTGCAGGGCGCCCCTGCTGATGCCGCCACCGCCGCCGCTGCTGCCGGTCCCGGCGGCGACAGCAGCAAGTGGACGGCGGAAGAGATGCAGCGGCAGCTTGCGGCCACGGCTGCGCAGCGGGCAGCTGCCATGGTGCGCCGCCAGATCAGCTCGGTGGCTGCCTCGCGCGCGGCTGCCGCTGGTGCTGGCAGCTCCCGGGACCTCCTGGGCCGGCTGCAGAGCATGGATGTGGGCGGGCGTGAGGGGGCAGGCGCCGCCCTGGATGCACCCTCCCTGTCCGTGCTGCGGGATGCCGCCGTCGCCCAGCCCGCGGCGCAGCCAGCGGTGCGGCCGCCGGCGCCGCAGCAGGGCGTGTCTGCTGCGCTTCTGTCACGAGCCCCGTCCAAGCAGATCAGCAGGCACCTCAAATATGGTGGGCGCTTGAGCCCCGAGGGTGGCCCCTCTGATGCTGCTGAGCACGCTGTGCGCGACCTGGAGGCCGGCCAGGGCGCAGCAGCGGCGACGGGGCAGGGAGACGAGGGGTCACCCAAGGCGGGCAGCGCCAGCGAGGATGGCGGCGAGGCGGAGGCACTGCACGAGCTGCGCCTGCGGGTGCTCACAGGAGTGAAGCGGCACTTCAGGGCCAAGCGCCTGGCGGGGCTGCTGTCCCCCGATGGACTTCGCGTCGCCATGTGAGGGGGCGTGGGTGGGCGGGCCGCCAAGGCTGGGGGGCATTGGTGGGCGGCTGGGGTGATGGTATGGCCTGTGCCACGGTGGCTGAGCATGCTGAGGAGGGTCCGCCAGTGCGCCGCTGCAGCTGTGGCGCTCCCCTAAGCTACACTGCCAGCTAAACGGTCCTACATACTGTGTGTGTATGTGACGCCCCCATACCACACTGCAGCTACGCCTGTGACAGGGCGATTGAGCACGCCGAGGAGCACCCCAGCGAGCCCCTCCAGCTGTGGCAGTTCCTGAACCAGGAGATCCGGTGAGCTGGCAGCTGAGCTGGCAGGGCGGGAGGCGCTGAGTTGGCTTGGTGATGGGGGACGGTGACTGCCTCACTGCCTGCCTGCTGGCGCCCTTTGCAACTGCTCCCGCACTGGAGCGCCAACTCCCTGGCGGGCCTTGCTGCCCCGCCTAGCTACCTGCCTGACAACCCCATGCTTCCCCACTCTCCAGCCTGCCGCCTCGCCTGCCTGCTCAATCCCCTGCTTTCTCTTCTCCTCTCAATCATCCGCCTCCTCATGTGCTCCCGCCTCCCCTCCCTCCTGCAGCGGCAACTGGCTCGTCTACTCCCTGGCCTCCCTGCTGGCCGGCACGCTGCGCCTGCACCGCGCCTCGCCCTCCTGGTGGCGCCGAGCCTCCGCCCTGCCCTTCCGCCTGTTCACGGGAGTCCTGCGCAAGAAGCTGGGGAGGTGAGCGGGCGGTATGAAGGGCAGCTATGCACGTGCGGGTGCGGGCTGTGTTGCACAGAACAGGCCGGGGGGACAGGTGGGGGCGCCGGCGCCAAATCGGGCGGAGCCGTGGCCGCTTGTGGGCTGGACTGATTGCCATGCCACTCCCAGCTGGGCTTGCCCAAGTGCTGGCCCCCTCTGTCGCGCACCGCCCAGCGCCCAACCCTGAACCCTGCCCCACATCCCCGCACGATTGGTTTCACAACATCCCCACGTGTGCTGCAGCAAGATGCTGATTGCTTGTGAGGCAACGGTGGAGCTCTACATGGGCCTGGCCGCCAGCCCCCAGATGCAGGTGTGCGACGTAACAACATCACAACGGCGCCAACGGAAGGGCGGGGCAGCCACGAGCGGGGGCAGGGTGCATATGCATTGGGCCCTCATCTACCGACATCACGGTTCACGTTTCTTGTGACCCTGCTAAACGTGACACGTGCGTTCTTGTGTCCGCTCGCCCGCAGTGGGTGTACTTTGGCGAGGACGTGCCTGTTGAGCTTCTGGAAGAGGTGCAGGGGCAGCTGCTGGGCGCCTACGAGTTCATCCAGGACAGGGAGGCCGAGGCGCCGGCGCAGTACCGCGCAGTACAGGTGTGCGTTGGGAGGGTTGTTTGAGGGCGTGGGGTGGGGTGGTGAAGTTGAGGCCATACCCAGGCTTGATGCGAAGGGGACAGCCGCCGGAAGTGTCATCCCGCAGATGTAACGCCAGCAGCGCACCTTCACCGCCGACCTCTGCCTTCCCCCCACCCCCTCCTTTGATGTACTTCAGTCGTACCGCGCCGCCATGGCGGTCCTCCGCCAGCAGCGCACCTTCACCGCCGACCTGTACGAGCGGGGAGCGGTGGACGAGGACGAGCGGGAGGCGCTGGCGGCGGCGGTGGATGCTGCCATGCGGCACCTGGACATGACGGGTGGGTGGGCGTGGTGGGCGGGTGGATGGGTGGATGCGGGCATGGCCCTGCATGCAGGTGCATGTGGGGGCCTGCCATTGAACGGTGTGGCGCACGGAGCAGAGCAAAGGGTGTGAGGAGGGTGCCTCAGCAGCAGCTTGGAACTTTCCCCGACGCTTGCTCCCCGCTTGGCCGCCCACCACCTCACCCCGAACCGTGGCCGCCCCGCCCGCCCCGCCCGCCCCCGCTGCAGGCCCCATCTGGCGCCCCCCCGTGCCTGAGCAGGTGCTGCGCAGCCTGGACATTTTCAAGGCAGCGCCGCCAGAGCTTACCGACGCCCTGCTGCGCCAGTCCAAGATGAAGGGTGATTGCCGCCCTTGCTCGCTACGCCCCGCCTGGAGCACCCCGCCACCCCGCCTGCCCAGCTCTGTTGTCTGCCGTGGCACCCTTGCCCCCTGCCCTCCCTCGCCCCCCGCCCCGCCCTATTGTGTTTCGCTCTTCAATGCCCACCTTCCCCCCCCCGCCTGCAGAGTACCGACCCCAGGAGCGGGTGTGGGCCTCTGAGGAGCCACAGGGCGGCCTGTTCGTGGTCCTGTCTGGAGTGGTGAAGGAGGAATATGCCGGGGCCGACGGCGGCGCCGGCGCCTCCCAGCTTCGGGTAAGGAGAGGCGGGGCGGGGGGGGCACGGTGGGGCGGGGTAGGGCAACCTGGCCTTCTCGTTGTGAGGCTTGCATGGGTGTGGAGGCTGCGTCGCAGGCCCAGCGCTGTCCTTGCAGCTAGTAACCACCTCTGCCCATGCGCCCCTGTCTGATGCGATTGTCACCTCCTTCCTTCCATCGCCCCCCCTCTTCCCAGGGTGTGGGCTCCATCTTCGGCGACTTTGCCGGCCTCTGCGGCGGCGGCCGCCTGCCCGGCCGCGAGCTGGTGGCGGCGGTGGGCAACAGCTTTGGGCGGGGCCCCCTGGTCTGCCACCTCCCGCCCGCCGCCCTCGACACCCTGCACACCAGGTGTGGCGGGAAGGTTGCCACCGGTGCCGGTCTGGCCCCGCTCGCTGTCAATCCTTGCAGCTGTTGGCAGGCACGAGGCAGGGGTGCCTACCTGGCCGGCCTGTCAACCCCATTTCCCGTACTAGCATCCAGCACACTCTAACTCAGCAGGGCCTCTGCGCTGTCCTGCCGCCCCGTACCGCAGGGCTGCGGCTGGCGACGCGGCAGCGGCTGCGCTGGAGGCGGAGCTGCTGCGTGTGGCGGCCATGCACATGCTGCAGCACATGCAGGGCGATGTGCAGGGCGTGGTCGGGTGAGGGGGGCACCAAGGCTGGGGGGCCACCAAGGCACCCGCCCAGGGGCCAGGGGTCAGTGCAGCCAGCGGGACTTTGTGGATCTGGCATTGGCTCCCATGTGCACCTCACTTGTGCATGCGCCCTCCACCCATCGCCCCCGCCACGCTCCCGCCCTCCCCCCTCCCCCACCCCACCTCCACTGCCCACCGTGCCCCTTCCCCTCCCCTCCCCCTCTCCAGGTCCTATTTGGAGCGGTACCGCCCGCTGGGCAAGTACAGCGCTGCCGATGCCCAGAACCGCCAGCTGCCCGAGCGGGTGGCACGCTACACAGCGCAAGGTGGGGCATGACCCTTCCTGGCCCTTCCCGGGGAGCGCGCTAGGCTGCTGGGGCACAAGCTGAGGGGCAGGGCTGTCGTGCTGCAGATGGGCTGTGGGCAAGCTGTAACATGCGACTTGCGTGTGCCGTGTGCTGTGGTGAACTCCCCCTCTGTTTGCCCGCCCGCCCGCAGTGCTGCTGGACCTCCTGCAAACCATCCCCACGGCGCCGTTGGTGCACCTGGCTGCGGGCGAGCAGTACCGGCAGGGCGCGCACGTGGTGCTGCTGCAGGCAAGCGCATGCATTGTGCCAAGAAAGCCGCAGCACCCCCACCTGCAGCAGCGCCACACACCAGGGTGCTCTCACTGCAGCGGTCTTGAACCCGGCAAGCTGCGCAGTCAGGCCGCAAGGCCAGCCGTGTAGCCTACGGGTGTGCAGCCCCCTGCGTCTTACCCCATTGAACAGCCTGCCGACCAGCCTCCTGCCTCGTGCTCCCCCTGTTGCAGGGCTCCCTGGTCCCCGAGGCAGCAGCTGGAGAAGATCTACAGGCGCCCGCCGTGCTGCCCTACATCACCTCCCACCGCTTCAGCTTTGCCCAGGCCCGGGCGGCCCAGGAGCAGCACCCCGCCTGGCGCGCCGGCAGCGGCGGCGCCAAGCTGCTTGTGGCCAGCAGCAGCAGCTAACAGTGGGCCGGGAGCGCGTCTCCTGGCGCCCACTAGCCTTCCTCAAGAGGCAAGGGTTGGGCCAGGAAGGGTGCCTTGTGCGGCCCTTCTGCTCACTCTCTCAACCCCTCTGTGTTGGTCTTGGTCTACACTGGACTTTAAATTCGGCTTTCAGTTTGTTTCGGGGATGCCCAGCCACCATCCATGCAGGGGTGTTTCTTTAGAGCTAGCTTCAAACCCCCGGAGGGTTTCTTTCGTTGGCGTCGCATGATGTGCTCTCATGAATGTGGCCGCTGCCGCTGTGTGACCATCTAGCATTGCTAAACTTTTCGAAATATTACATTGTGCACAAGAGGGCTGCTGGGAAGTATGATAATTGCAAGCAAATACAAAAGGACAGGTCGTAGACAGGAGATCATGAATTTAGATTGTACGAAGTGGGGAAGGCAACTCAAGCACTGCTTTTGGGCACGGCTAAAGTCACCTGTCTGCCGGCTGCGGGCCTTGCGCAGGCCCGGGAGCTGGCTCTTTGCTGGGCGCTGCTGCTGCGGCTGTCGCTGCTGCTTCTTCCACTGCTTCGGCTGCTGGCTGCTCATCTGGCGCAGGGGCGCCGGCCTCTGCTTCAGCTGGCATGGGCGGAGGCGGGCGAGGCTTCCGGCGGGTAGGTGAGGGGGGCGGTAGGGGAGGGTCCAGCTCAGCGAGCTGCTCATCAATCCACTGCCTGCGGAGGGCAGGGCGGAACAAGAACAAACACAAAGCGTGAAACAAAGAGCGTCAGTGACAGCGCCCACAGCAGGGAACACCAAACCGTGGCTGGCTGTGCTGTGCTGTGCTGTGCTGTACAGGGGGACTCGAAAACCCGCCTGCCCTCCTCCTGGCCAGCGTGCCCTCCCTGCTCCCTTGCAGCTGATCGAGCTCGCCTGTAGTGCGGAATGAAGGTGAACACGCCGGGCATGCCGGGCAGGGCGCAGGTGGGGAAAGAGAATGACGTGATGCCCAGCTGGACGTCCTCCGCCGCGCTGCGCCCCGTCAGCAGCAGCGGGCCTCCCGAGTCGCCGAAACAGATGTTGCGCTGCGACTGGAGGCCTGCAAATAACACCCCGGTTGGGCATGGAGATGTGCTCAGACAGGGTGCAGGGGCAGGGGCTGTGAGGGTAGGCAGGCGGACGTCAATTGGTGTCTGCATGCGCAGCTGCCGGGCCCACTGTCACGGGACGCAGTGGTCATGCCCCTGCTGTGCCAGCTGGCGACCATACCATGCCAGGCAAGTGCGTGTCACACCTCGCCCACCTGCACACATGTGGCCCGCCCCCAGCAGGGAGGGGGCTGCCCCTGCATAGCTCCACTGCTGCCGGCACAGCTCCCGGCTCACAACAGGCAACGCCAGGTCCTGCACGGGTGGATGAGGTGAGGTACCGGTAGGCAGTACGTTACGTGAAGGGCGCTACCGGAACAGCTGCCGGCTCTGAGCAGGCAGCGCCGCGTCCCGCAGGGGTGGCCCATGGGAGTGAAGGGGCCGGCGCTCGTAGGCGGGGCCACCCGCCAGCCTGTTGCTGCCACCCACCCGGCCCCCCTGCCCAGCCACCCCGGCCCACCTGCAGGCTGTATGCTGGCTGGCTGTTGTCAGAGTCTGTGGAGCCCCACCCCACAGCATGCAGCTCAGTCGCGTCCTTTGGGTAGGGGGTGGTCTCTGCAGCAGAAGGGCAGGGGGCAAAGGGAATCATTTTTCAGCACGTGTGGGCCTGAGTGTGGGAACCTTGCCAAGTGCATGCAGACAGTCGCCGGGACTTTCGGGGTAGCGTGTGCTCTTTGTGGCGCAGCAAGGGGCGAGAGGTGGGGCCAGAAGCAGTGAGGGAAGCAACCGTGGGCAGGGCAGAAGCTTAAGGGTGGGGCTCATAGGAACGTTCTGTGGGCAGCGCCTGCCCCCAGCAGCGCAGCCCCACCCTTCCCCACGCTGCCCTGCCCCGGAAACTGCCCTTCCCATCCGGGCCTGCCAGCCTGGCCTGACCTGGAGCACCGCCCTGGCACCCCCACCCACCATTGGCCAGCGGCACAAGCGGGAAGGCCTCCGAGGCTGGTTCATCAAGCTGGATCAGGGCGATATCGTTGGGAGAGGTGGGCTGGTCCTCAGGAAGCTGAACGTATCCAGGGTGCGTCACAATGCGCGATGCCCGGCGCAGCTCAAACGGATGCTGCACAGCAGTACAACATCCAGTGGGTCAGATAGTTGATGGTGAGGGGTGGTCGGCAGCCAGGGGCCGACAGCTAGCAGCAGCTGCGGGGCTTGCAGCAAGGGCGCTGCAAGTGGTGGGGGTGGCAGCTGGGGACAGCCAGCGCGGCAACAGCTGGCAGCAGCTGGGGGCAGCTTGCTGAGCAAGGGGGGGGGCGAGGCCACGCATGCACGCTGGGCACTGGGGTCCCGCCCAGCGGGCGTGCACAGCAGCAGTTGGAAGCCCTGCAGGCACGGCACATGAGCGGGGGAGACGGCGCACGAGTGCCTGGCCGCAGAAGCACCAGCTGCCGCTCACCGACACCGCGGCCCCCTCCGTCTGCAGTGCCACTTGTCGCTCACAAACCCACCTTCAATGCCTCGTCTGTCAGAGGGTTGAAGGCTCCAATGCGCAGGAACACGTTTCCGTTGCCAGGCCGAGCTAGCGCCACGCACTACAGACCCAGCAGCAGTGGCAGCAGCAAGGGTCGGGGGCGGCATTGGGGCGACGGCATTGGGGCGGGCAGAGCAGGGGTGGGGCACGACCCGCACACAGCGGCAATGACCTGCACGCGTCACAGGGCAAAACTTCCGTGCCGTGTCTCCAGGACCGGGCCTTTCCGTGCCTAATGCATGGCCGCTGCATCACGAGCTCACATGTCCGGCTGTGAGGACGACGGAGCGGGAGATGAGGGTGCCGCCACACCCCGCCAGCAGACCCAGCTTGTCATCGAGCAAGAAGTGGATGCGCACAGCATACGCGTATCTGCTTTCCTCTCGTGCCCGCCGACCGCCCACCAGCAGTTGTCGGGGGATCACTCTGCATCAGGGAGAGAGCTGGAATTAGGAGCCAGAGCCACAGCCGGCCGCCCCGCCTGCCCCCGAGTGCCTGGTACCGGCGCACCTGGCTGCCCTTCCGGTCGCTCTCGCCCCCTCGACGATCGCTGAGTGGAACAGAAGCAGAAGCAGGAGCAGCAGGGGGAGGGGCTGCTGCGGGCGGCGGCAGCCGCCCACATGCCGCTGCAGATGCAGCAGCATCTTGGAAGTCAACCGCTGCGGCTAGCGCGCCATCCTCTGGTCGGCTCTTCTTGAACCGCTTTGAGCCCCAAAGAAGATGATGGACCGTCTGTGGTAGGCTGTCGGTGGCTGCTGTATCGGCCCAACCGCACGCCCAGCTTTCCACCCCGTCTCGCGGCTCGCTTGCTACCACCACCTACCTAAACACATCGTGGATTGTTCAGATCTTCGTTACCGGCTCTCTGTGGCGATCCGAAAGCCGCGGGCAGTGTGCGGCATGCGCCTTGCCGCTGCGAGCCTGCTGGCGCTATGTTTGCTCGCCAGGTAGAACCGAGCAGCCAAGATCTGATGATCAGCGACCTGACGCCGTCCAGCCTGCAGATGGCGACCCACATGTGCACGCCCCGTCCGCTGCCGCCGCTGCTCACCGCACTCCTGGGCTCCCCTCTCCCGCCCCTATCCCGCAGGCTGGCAGCCGGTGTCCCCAGGCAAGCACGCACTGTCGCCGACACACCCCCCTTCATAGCTCTCATCAACGATAAGGAGTCGCCGCTGTGCACGGGCGCGCTCGTGTCGCCCCACGCAGTGCTCACTTCCGCGAGCTGCGTGGCGGGCGCCGACCCCCGCTTCGTCTTCTTGGGAACCCACAACATCTTTCTGGACAGCTTCAGGCGAGCTTATTTATGACGTCATCAGTCATAGGGATGCTGAGGGAGCCTGCAGCTCATGCCGTGGCCCTCCTAGGTTAATCAACACTTGTTGCTTGCGCTTGCGCCCTACTCCCGCCTCCCTCCTGCCGGCGCCATGTCCCAGCTGGACCCCTGCCTCTCGTGCACCCCTGCCCTTGCGATCTACAGGAGGGAGGACGAGTACGAAATCAGGAAGGTGGCCACGGTGGTGGTGCACCCAGACTTTGTGCCCTCGGATGTGCAGCAAAACAACCTGGCGCTGCTAGTGCTGAGCAAGGCCAGCCGGCATGAACCGGTGGCGCTGGCGCAAGGTGAGGCGGTGCCATGCTTACGGGTCCATTGGGTGGGTGGGTGCCATGTGTCCCCTGCTTCCAGTGCCGGGCCAGAGCCGGCGTCACGCCGGCATGAGCCTGCGGTACTGCAAGCGAGTTGCACCCACGCAGCATTGGGCCAGCTATCCGGCCCTCCATTGCCTGCGGTGCGTCCCCACCCGTCCCAGCCCTGTGCCCACGCCTCTTCTGGATTGCCCTCTTTAGCCCGTCTCCCTCAACCCTGCCGCCCCCCACTGCAGAAGGCTTTTCCTTACCCGCTGTGTATGCCCCACCGCCCCCGCTGCGTAACCCCTGCCTGCCCATTCGTTGACTGCTGCAGAAGACTTTGCTTACCCGCTCAACGCCACCGCGGTGCAAGCACTGGGGTACGGCAGCCTCAGCGCCGACGGTTTCTTCCCCCAGCTCCATGCCGACGCCCTCACCCTGCTGCCAGAGGACGAGTGCAGCGGGCTGCAGACGGCGTACGGCCGCTGGTGGGCGTCGGCAAACCTAGAAGCTGATGCCGCCATCCAGGCATGCACAGGCGAGCATTGTTGTGGGAAGCGTGGCGCTGGCTGCGTGGATTTGGCTGGCTGGTTGTGATGTGCACGGTGCTGTGTGTTCAGTGCTGCATGGTGTTGTGGGGCACTCAACTCCAGGAAGACTGGGCAACCACAGCGTGGCCAGCAGAGGTGAGTCGCAGCAGAGCCTCTCACATACGAAAGCCGCACCCAGCGCCAGACTCCCATCCAACCTCCTTGCAACCTCTGCCTCTGCGCCTTTGCTGCCGTGCAGGCCTGAGCCACAGCTTCCGAGCGTGCGCCACCGGCAACGCGGGCGGCCCGCTGCTGCTGCCCCGCGGCGCCAGCGGGGGCGGCCCGCTGCAGCTGGGGCTGCTGACCAGCGGCTTTGCCTGCAGCACAGACCCTGCAGTGGCCAGCGCCAGCAGCCCTGCGCTGTACACGTGGCTGCCACGGTACGCGGACTGGCTGGAAGAGCAGCTGGGGGCTGCAGCCAAGGAGGCGGAGCAGGCAGCGGAGGCAGGGCAGTGACCATGGGTGCACATGTTGGGACCCTCGGGCAGAGCGGCACTCGCAAACCTTTCTGGCCAACTAACGAATGCTGCACCCTCATGTTGCCTTGTCTTGCCTTGCCTTGCCTTGTCGGCGTTGTAAACCAACGCAGAAGCAAGTGGGTGCAGCCTGAGCGGGGCGCGCCGGGCAGCATGGAAAGGATGGGAGAATGGGGAGCGCGCACAGCAACAGGTCGGCAGGCCCGCTGGGGACAGAAGAAGATTGTGTGTAATGGGTAATGCAAATAGCAAATGCAAGAAGTGTGAGCGCTGGGCGTGCAAGCCAGCAATGCAGCTGCCGTTGAAGGTCGAGCCGCAAGGCGGTCACACCTGTGCCCGTGGTGCAGAGGGGGTATACAAGGGACATGATTGTTTGGTAGCAGCCCAAGAGTGCTGACAGCTGGTCAAAGTCGGCCTTATGGTGCTGCTGAGCCCCGAGTGGTAATGCCGCTCCTGCATGTGTTGCATGCCGATGTGGCACCAGCATGCAACACATGCATGCGGCGCTGAGGGGCGCGTGGCGCTGTGCCTTGCTGCACAGAACGCACTCATTGCCGCAGGCCTGTCACTCCCGTTCTCGTCAAGCAAAAACTGGACCTACCGCTCGCCACCGCCTGTTGGGTTGGTGCGCCACTGCCCCGCCAAACGCTTCTCCGGTGGGGCCGCGGAGGTTGCCGCGCTGCGACGGGTGAGAGAGGACCGAGAAGCTTATTTGATTCGCAAGCACTCATGCATGCAAAGCGGTTTAGCCGCTGCCTGCTCCCTTGCCGCCGCCTTGGCGTCGCCGCCACCGCCACCACTAGATGCCCGCTCCCCTGCCGCAGGCCACCTTTCTACGTGAGGCCTCACTCCGCAGCGCTGCCCCCATCACGTTTGGCTCCGGTGGCCTGATTCGGTTGAACTTAAGCTATCCAGCAGCGCAGTAAACGCTCTCACCTCAGCATGTCCGCCAACGTCAGCACCCAACTCGACGCTGTGCTAGCAGCGCTGGGCGCACACGGGCGGCGGCCAAACGTCATCAGCCTAGCTCTATCCACTGCCCAGTTTGACCAGGCGTCAGTGCGGGCGGTCCTAGTGGCAGGGGAGCTCACGCCGCAGCAGAAGAGCCGCTTGCACAAGTGAGGGAGTGGGCCCCCTTCTGCCTCCTGCGTGCCCGCCTCCTGCCTGCCTGCCTGGCTTGGAAACAAGCAGAAGAACAGTCATGCTCTTAGCTCCGCGGCCTTTGAACCAATCAACCATTCAATTCTGGTGGTGTTGTGCTTGATCGTGTACCATGCAGGCAGTTTGCGCAGTTGGGGGCCCGCTTGGCGGCGCTTGAGCGGCACTGCCAGTCCGCCGGCAGTGAGGCGCTGCTTTCAGTGGCCTGCGGCATCCTGTACCACGCAGCCCGGCTGGGCCACGCCAGCGGCTGCCGCGGCCGCGACGCACAGCAGCTGGGTGCAGCCATGGCGCTGCTGCTGGGTGCTGGGCGGCCAGCGGTCGAGCGGGCGCTGCGCAGCGGCAGCGCGGTGGATGCTGCCAGCCTGGCAGGGCTGCAACTCAATGCAGCATACATGGTGCTCAATCTGCTGGCTGAGTCACCAGACCCCGCCTGCGTGGCACATGCCTCCTCCACGCTGTTCAGGCCTGGCCCCACGGTGGCCTGGCTGGGGACCACCACCCGGGCGCTGTGGGCAGCGCTGGAACAAGACGGCATGGGTGAGATGGGTGTGTGTGAACGCATGGCATGCAGGCAAGCCCATGCCCTGCTGATGCACGCCATGCAGGACCAACGCTGCTGTGCTGCGTGTGGAGTGAAGCGGCGCTGTAGGCTCCCCACCTTGCCTGAGACCTGGGACACCGCTGCCCACCAAATTCAAACTCTGGGCATATTACGTACACGATAGGCCGGCAGGTGCACTGCCTGTGGTCATTGCCACTCCTGCCTGACACACCCACCTGGCCCTCCTCTCTTGCTTGCTTCAGGGGACCGCCTGGGCTTTGTTGGCTCACACGCAGCCGTCTGCCTGAGGCTGTTCTACCCACGCCCTGCCGGCGCCTTCAGCGGGGTGCAGGCAGCAGTGCTGGCCGATGCTGGCCTTCAGCGGCAGCTGGTCAGCCTGCTGCGCAAGTACAGCCTGCGGGCTGCGGCGGCGGTGCTGGTGCCGGCTGAGGCAGCTGCAATCATGCCAGGCTGGCAGCTGCCAGCCGAGCGTGAGGAGCCGCGGTCCAACAGCTGGCGCCAGCTCACGAACACCCTCCAGGCGTTCCGCACGTCAGCCCTGGAGGCGGAAGCTGACCGGCAGCTGGAGCAGCCCGCTGAGCTGGCAGCAGTGCGCCACCTGGCGGTTTGCCTGGCTGAGGGGCTCCCGCTGGCCCGCCCAGACGGCGTGCTGGAGGTCACGTTCACAAACGGGTGGCGCATAGTCACGCGCCTGCTGCAGACGAACCTGTGGTCGCTCCAGACCTGGTGCCAGCACGAGGGGCAGGAGCAGCTGGGTCGGCAGCAGGCTGCGGCGACGCTGCGGGAGGGTTCGTGGGACATGCTGCGCGTGCTGCCGCGCCTGCTGGCAGCCATGCGCGTCACGGCGCGCACCACACCACAGCTGGAGGCCACCCTGGGCAGCTGCTGCTTCCTGGAGGCCCTGCTCATCAAAGCGGCCCACATGGGCAGTGTGGACAGCGCGCGGCAGGCGGAGCAGCTGCTGGCGGCCGCCGACGCTGCGCTGGGCCTGCTGCCCCTGCTGCACCAGCTGTCCCAGCAGCGGCAGGCGGCGGGCCGGCGGACAGATGCCCACGAGGCGGGCTTGGCACGCCAGTGCCTGGCGCTGTGGGCCCAGACCAGTGCAGCGTTGGAGGCCGCAGTGGAGGCCGCTTACGGCAGTGCTGATGACGAGGCTGATGACAGCGGCAGTGGTGAGCTGGCGCCGCTTTTTGCTGGCAGCCCGGCAGAGCGCGCCGCAGCCGCCCACGCAGCCCGCAGCCTGCAGCTGTCCTCCTTCCGCCTGGTCCACTTTATGGCGACGGCAGTGGAGCCAGAGTGGCTGGGGGCCGTGTGGACTCGCGGCGGCCTGCCGGAGCTGTACAGCACGTGCGTAGAGCTGTCCTGTACGACCCTCATGGTGGCCGATGGCGAGCGTTTTCATTCGATCCCTGATGGGGTGGTGGAGGGCGCCGCAGAGGACAGGTGGGCATATTGTTGTGGTGCGTGTGCGCAAGAATGAGAGGGCGGCAGGCACCTTGGTTCAAAGGGGAGGTCAGCCGCGCCTGCCCTTGTGCCTTCCCGTGCGTGGCATTGCCACACTGCACCTTCTAACAACATTCCGCCCCACCCGTCTGCTGCAGGCAGCGGGAGGTGTTTGTGGCCGCGCGCTGGGCGGCCGCACACCAGGTGTTCTCAGCGCTGGAGCCTGCAATCGCCACCACTGGCAAGGCAATGCTGCAGGCCTGCGCTACAGAGATTGTGATTGCTGGGCAGGACGCCCTTGCTGCCCTTCTCACCGACCAGCAGCTGCAGCCGCTGCTGCAGATTGTGGAAGCCGCGGTGAGATGGCGGCCAGGACAGCGCTTGCACGGATAGGAAATGGTGTATCTGTCCTGGAGCTCATGCCACGCACTGATCAACACGCAACATGCCTGCCATACTGCAAATGCACATGAGCCCTCCTGGCAGCCCCGAGCCCTGGAATAATACTCGCCCACCCGCTTACCCCATGCCTCTTGCGCCCCCCTGGCTGTGTGTGCAGGTGGAGGGCGAGCACAGCGAGAGCGCGCTGCAGCCTGGAGCTCTCCTGGCAGGCGCAGTCACGTCGGTGCACTGCATGGCAGCGCTCCTGTCTGGCAGGGTGGTGGCCGCCTTTCTGGCTGTGCCTGACGACGCCTTGTGGCGAAGCAACCCCGGCATGGTGAGCCGCAGCAGCCTGCTGCGTTCCTTTCCGCATCAAGTTGTGTTTGATCCAAGTGCGGTTGCGTGTGTTGCTGGTGTGCACGATCCCGCTGCATCCCCCCGAAAGGGTCCTAGGTTGCGTCGCTGGTGGGCCTGCTGCCTCTTGCAAGCATGGCGCCGCTCTTTTGGCTTGCGCCGCCACCATACATACATAGGGAGGGAAGATCGGCTGCATGCAATCGAGCTGCCACTGGGACCTCTCCTATATTCCCCAACTGCATGCAGGTCACCAGTTGTCGGGAGGCTGTCTGCACAATGGCTGCTTGCAAACCCTAGCCTGACACGAACCTCTTTCACAACCACCTAAAAACCTGGGATTTTCCACTAGTTACTGTCTATGTGGGGGGGGTGAGCACCAGCCTGCAGTGCAACGCCCATTCAACAGAACCCTAGCACTAAGCCAAATATAACGCCCAACTGCTCGCAGGTTGTCCGCTATCTGGATGCCGTTACCACAGGGCTGCTGCACTTCTCAGAGCGGGTCGCAGACATTGCTGCCCACTTGGCCGACAGCTGTGGCACTGCCAACCCTGGCGGCAGCGACAGTGGTGCTGGCAGTGCTGCTGCCAGCGCCAGCGCCAGCAGTGCCAGCAGTGCCCATGTGGGCAGGCAGCTCAGTGAGCTGGCAGCGGCGATCAGCAGCGGCTTGCATGCCTTTGAGAACGCGGCTCTGCTGGAGCCTGCCATGGCAGTGCTCAGGGAGCAGGTGCTGCCCAGCGCTGAGGAGGCTGCAGGGCTGCTGCGCCAGCACTGGCAGCAGGCGGAGCAGCAGGCGGCGCTGCAGCTGGAGCTGGCACAGGCGGCGGCCACCCGCAGCTGCGCCTACCTGCGCTGCGCCAACCTGGGAGCCGAGTGTAGCAAGCGGTGCGGCGGGTGCAGAGTGGCACGGTACTGCAGTACCGCCTGCTCGCACGCCGACTGGCGGGCGGGGCACAAGCGCGTGTGCAAGGCGCTGGCGGCAGAGCGGCAGCGTGAGTCGGCACGGGGGTAGGGGCCCAAAGCCTGCGCCTAATGGCACTGCACCACCCTCCCCTCGACTCGACCACTGCCACATTGCAGTATACCTCCTGTTACATCAACTCACGAGAGTTACAATGGCAGTCGTATGCATGACACATGGCTTGGCCCTGTGCGAGAGAGGGTGGAGAGAGGTCGAGGCCAGGCGGCAGACAGGCGGCAGAGCTCACCGGCGGCACCGCAGGACGGTGGAGACCTGGTGCAAACTCCCACTGACCTGCCTTTGGCTTCTGTATTCGTACGTTCTTTTATCACGCATGTGCGTCTTTGAAACGTACTAGCTGGCGTTGTTTTTGCTGCGCTGTGCATGATGCCAGCGCATCTGCCTCTGGAGGAACTGGCCAGCGGGCCGACACATAGCGGACGCTCAGCCCAGTCCTCCGCATTCGCCTTCCATATCTCCTTGCCTGGCTGAGGACCCCTACTTTTCGACACTGCGCCGCCACTATGCGGAAGGGTGTGCTGCTCGCCGTCCTCTTGGCGTGCTCCCTCGCGGCGTGAGTTGCGAGCGCCGGAGCTCGAACTTGCAGCATGCAGAAGCTTAAGGCAGCCGCGGCGTGCACGCCCGGGCACTAAGAGGCCAGCGGTGGGGCACCCACACGGCAGGGTTCCGCCCCCCGCCGGTGGGCGGACTGGACGAGCGCACGCGCTCTTTTGCCAGTCTGCCTGCCCCGCCCTGCCCCCTGTCCCCTGCCGGCGCTCCACCAATGCCCGGGGTCCCTTTGAGCTGCTGCTGCCCTCTATTCAGCGCTCACGAAGCCCCGCCCGCCTGCCCCGCTTCCCCGTATGCAGGCGCGCCCAGGACGAGCCAGGCGACCCACCCCTCGACACCCCCAGCAGCCCGGGCGACCCTGACGGCTCACTTGTCACCCTCCCTGGCCCGGGAGACTCTCCTGATGGTGATACCACCACCACCACTGACCCCACAGACCCGCCCCTCGACCAAGAGGATCCCCCAGTACTCGATGACACCCCCCCAGGTGACGGCGACGGCACAGAGGTGATCCCCATCATGCTCCCCATCCACATCAGGCCCGCCAAGGGCCAGTGCGCCCAGCCCAAGGTCACCGGCCCCTGCCGCGCCTACCAGCGGCGCTGGTGGTACAACGGCAAGGCCGGCAAGTGCGAGCGATTTTTGTACGGTGAGCTGAGGGGGGAGCAGCGGCGGCTGGACGGGCTTTGTGGAAGCGGAGCGTGGCAGCGCGGGCTGAGGGTCAGGAGAAGGGGCCCTCAAGGGCGGTGAAGCGGTGCAGAGATCATGTATGCCTGCCGGCTGGTAACAGCCTGGATCATCGCCCTCCTCCACAGCCTACATCCTGCCACCTACTTCTCCTGGCTTTGCAGGCGGCTGCCAAGGCAACCAAAACAACTTTGCGCTCAAGGCTGGCTGCGAGCGCGTGTGCGGGTGAGTGCGCGCAGTGCCAACCGGGCGCAGGTCAAACACTGCTTGCCGGGAGCGAGGCGTGGGCTGGCGCCAGCAGCAGTGACGCCCACCGAGCGGCACCAGTCTGTTGGCCTGCAGATGGATCAGCGGATCGGCTGTTGCGCCCATGCTCCATGCTCCACCACGTGTGTGTGCATGACCCCCTGGATGCTCCAGCATCGCACACTCACTCCAGTCCAGCATTCCAAGGAACCCCTCGTGACACACCGCTCTCTGCCACCACCCCTCCCCTTGCGCCCCCTCCGCTCGCAGCAAGCCCCCCCGCCGCCCCAGCGCCTGCGCCCAGCCCAAGAAGGTGGGCCCCTGCAGGGCCCGCCTGCCCCGCTTCTTCTTCGACAAAGCCACCAACACCTGCAAGCGCTTCTGGTGAGCGGGCCAGCAGGCCAGGGCAGGCAGGCAGGTAGCCACCAGCTGTGAGCGGCTCTGGGATTGGGCTGCCCTATCTGAGGAGCGCGTGAGGAGCGCCTTCGCAGCTGCGGCGCTTCTATGGCAGGCTGCGCACCGGCTGCGTGCCCCATGCAGGCGGCCCCAGCTGCCACGTTTGTTGCGCTGGTTTGCAGCGGCCTGCACCCCCTCTCCCTGTGGACCCCCCTTCACTGCACACGCTCTCTCCCTCAATCAACCTGCAGGTACGGCGGCTGCAGCGGCAACTCCAACCGCTTCCTGGCCAAGCGCGCCTGCGAGAAGGCCTGCATGTGAGTCCTGTGTGCTGTGCCTGCTGCCCGGCCCCGCTTTAAAATCTCAGCTCCGCGCATGCCTGCGCAGCCAAAGGCTGCGGCGACAGCTGCGTGCCGCCGCCATGCAGCTCCTGTTGATCTATGTATGACAGCGAGCATGACGGAGTGATCTTATGCAGGGTGGCCGTAGTGCCCTCCAGGTCACACGGGGTGTGCACACAAGAAGCTGGGCAAGCAGCACGTGCGTTTTCCCATCACGTCCGCATCCCTTCCCCAACCCACACACCTGCAGCAAGCGCAGGGTCTGAGGCAGCTGCTGCACCGCCGGCCAAGCAGTGCCCTTCACGGGGCCACGTGCACCAGCAAGCCAGCACCCACAGCCAGCGGCCAAGCAGATGCAGTGGTTGCTAACAGTGAGCAAGGGCTTTCCTCTCAGTTGTGGCTGGCTGCCCAACCCACCTCCCCTTCCTGCCCCCACCGTGACCTTGGTGACCGCTCCCCTTCCCTTGCGTGACTGATTGTCGATTGAAGACAACAAGTTGAAAAACATAGAGTTGAGTTTATGATAAGTTTGCTTTTGAGTATCTGAACCCTTCCTTTCGACCCTCCTCTGGACTCAAATGCCGAATCTCCGCCTTCAAGCACTGATCTCCTCCCTTTTGCCCTGTGGGGCTCCCGGCTGCCTGCCCCACCTGATTCCCATCTCTCCTGGAAAGTGGTTTCTTTTTTCGTGGCCCCTTTTCGCAGACTGTGCAACGACTGATGTTACTCTCGCACCCCCTGTGATCCACATGCAATGTAAGCGCAATTGCACACACGCACACACCACAAAAGGGCATGCTATCCCACAGCAGGGCGCATCACAAATATGCGTGAAGCACCCAGGGGGCACGCAGTGGCAGCTGCGGCGGCGCTCCTGCCCTCGCCCCCGGCCCAGCCATCCGCCCACCGCTCCTGCCGGCGCACCACCTCGAGCCCCGCAGCTGCCGCCAGGTGCAGCAGCTCCGCTGGCGCCACCTCACGCAGCGCCCACTCCTCCTCGCACTGCCAGAGAGATGATGTGCCTGCTGCGCCTGCTGCGCCTGCTGTGCTTGCTGCGCCTGCTGCGCCTGCTGTGCCTGCTGTGCTTGCTGCGCCTGCCTCTCTGCCGCCTCCGTCATCGGCAGCTGCCTCCTGCTCCCTTGCCGCCGCAGCCGCCGCAGCTGCCGCCTCTGGGGTGGTGTAGCGCTCCAGCCGGAAGCGCTGCCGCCAGACGATGCCGCCGTCTGCCGCTGCCTGCCGCTCCTGGCGCAGGCACGTGCGCAGGAAGGGCCCCACGAGTGCCGCCTGCCCAGGAGTGGCTCGCAGGTGGTCGGCATCAAGAAGGTTGATCACTGCATAAGCCGAGGTGGGCCGCGCACGCAGGCAGCCTGCGATGCCGCGTAGGCAGACCAGCTGGTCAGCTGTTGTGGTCAGGTGGTGGAAACTGCCAGCAGAAACGACTGCCAGGCTGCACCGCCCGCGCAGGGCCGCCACTGCCGGCGCCGCTGCCAGCGCTGCCGCATCGGCGGCGTGCCAGGCCAGGCCGACGCTCGCATCGCCGCCTCCGCTGCCGCTGCCGCCGCCGCCCTCTGTGCGCTGCTCTTGTGCCTGAGCCTCTGCCTTGGTGCGCGCCGCTGCCAGCATCTCAGAGCTGCTGTCCACGCCCAGAATCTGCAGACGTGAGCCGGGCGGGCGGCCGGCCCATGCCGCCCACCGCGCCGCCAGCGCCAGCGCCACGCGCCCGCTCCCACAGCAAACGTCGAGCACGTGCAGCGTGGCTGCAGCCGGGCTTGCATATGCCTCGCCAGCAGCACCGCCTGAGCCGCATGTGGCACCAGCACCGGCACTGCCAGCACTGCCAGGGCTGCCGCTGTCGGCGTTGGCAGCGCTGTCGGCGCTGGCAGCTGCGAGCTCCGTCAGCAGCGGCCAGTACATGCCGTCCACGTCAGCACCCACTTCAAACTCTGGTGGTAGTCCCTGCAAGTGTGTGGGATACTGGCGGCTCAGAGGATACTGAGGATAGCTCGATAGGGGGTCGAGGAGGGCGGGCAGGTGACCACCCACACTGCCTCTTTCACCACCCCACCACCGCCGGGCAAGAGGCACACCTCCCTCTCGGCCATTGTCACACCACCTCCATATACAGTGCACTACCATCTCCATGAATACGACTTAGCACCCACTCACCTGGACCATGAGGTCGTAAAAGGCGGCAAACCCGGGCACGCTGTAGCTCTCCTGCAGCTGAAGAGATGCACAGGTGTGGCGCTGGGCGGTACACCACGCGCACAGGGGTGTGTGTGCGATCTGGTTGAGGGCACGGCACGCTGTAGCTCCCCCTGCGCGGGTGCAGAGTGCGTGGTATGCACGTGTGGGTGGTCCCGTGCAGCCAGGGGTGGGTCGAATTGGTGCAGTTGTGCCCAAAAGCACTGCAGATCCCCTACAGCCAGAAGTGTGTAGCTGATGCCGAGGAGCTGGGCAAGATTGAGTGGCTGGCAGGGCATGCTGGGGACGTGTGGGGTGTGGTGAAGACGGCGGCGGCCGGCTTGAGCAGCCCAGGACCTCGGCGGGCGGCAACACAGCATAATCACTGTGGTGTGCACCGCCTCAATGTATTAAAGTGGCGCCTTCAAGGCTTGGCTGAGCCCTGGCGGGACTCGCGAGCGGAACTCGCCTGTGGCGTGGGATTCATTGTGGCACGCAGACTTGTGCGTCGACAAAACGCATATAGAGTCAGGATGTGCGGTGGCGACCACAAGCCGCTTTCCTGGAGAAGAGCAGGGCGGGAGCGGCAGATCGTGCACAGCGTGGCGGCCAGCGGCAGCCATGGCGCCGGCACAAATGAGACGCTGCCATGCCTGGTCCTGCCCTTCTACAGCTCAGTGCTTGGGAGCAATGCAGTCGAAGTCTTCACTCGCCTTGCCAGAGCAGCAGTGCTCCACACGCTAGGCGCTACAAGAGCTTGGGACGAGAAGCATCTGCTGGAGCATCCATGCAGAGTAATATAATTCAAGAAACAAATTGCAGTGCACGCTACATGAATTGAAGAGAATATCTATTGTACATAAACACAGTGGGGCACGTCGGCAGGCTCATCAAGCCCACTCTGCCGCTCGCTCATGTTGACATCAAGAGCATGCGCCTCAGTGCCGCCCATTGGGCACTCACGCTCAGCCAGACTGCACGCTAGCCATCGCCATTGCTGGCATCCCGCAGATCCCGCTCATAATTGAGCACGCTCGTTCTCTGCCCTGGCCAGCCAGAGGAGGCACGCCGTGCAGCTGCAGGAGGCACCTGCCCGCCTGCCTGTCGCTGGCTGCCCGCTCGCGAGGCGCTCCTGCCGCTTGGGGGCAGCAGCCGGTTTTGGCTGCCTTGCGCCTGCAGCTCCACTCCCTGGCTGTTGCCTGCGCTGATCCCTCCACGGCTCTCAACATCGTACTGGCTCAGCCAAAGGCCGGAACCTCCTGCTGCCGCTCCGCCTGCTCCGCCGCCGCTGCTGGCTGCGCTGTGCAAGGGGCGCAGGCCGTGAGGGCTGCCGGCGTTGACTGCCCGGCAGATGGCCCCCGCCCCAAGCTCCAGAGGGCTGCCAACGGCCTCTGCGGGCTGGCCACTGGCACGGCCGCCATCGGCTGCAGTGCGCACGCGTGCCAGCAGCGAGTGAAGGCCCGGAGAGCCGCTGCGCGCGCTGCCACCACCGTGGCGGCTGCCGCTGGCGCTGGGGTTGCTGCCGCCCACGCCGCCGCCGTGGTTTGGGATTGCGGCTGCGGCAATGTCCACGCTTTTAGAGCGCTGCGGCAGGCCCAGGCTGCGCGCCTTGGGTGTGCCCCCCAGACTTCCCCCCACGCTGCGGCTGCCGCTGCGACCGTCGGTGGAGTGCCGGCGCGGCGAAGCCACCACCTCCTGCACAATCTCCTCCACAGTCGTGGCGTCGATGCGCCTCAGGCTCTGCATTTGCGACAGGTACTCCCACGCCAGCCGCCCGCCGTGAGCGCTGGCCTCGTTTGCCTCCAGGGCGCTCCAACCGCTGGCGCTGCCCTCCTGCTTGATGGCTGCCGTCGCCTTGGCCGTCTTGAGGGCGATCAGACGGTTGCGGGCCTGCAGGTGAGAGGGCAGGGAAGGAGGGCAGGGTAGGAGGGTGCAGTGAGGAAGGGTGGGTGGCGGCAGTGTATGGATGGGGAGGTGGAGGAGGCAGCACTGCCCGGCGGGGCAGGCTGCGTACGAGCTTTGCCTGTACGCGGAAGACTGCAGGGCAGGGTTGGCAGCACGCAGTGCGAGGCCAGGCCTGCCCATCCGGCCGGGTAGGGCAGGCCTGTCGAGCAGGGCAGGGCAGGCAGGCATGAGGGCAGGACAAGCAAGGCAGCCAAGCGCAGGCAGGGAGGGCAGGCAAGCAGGCAGTCAAGCGCAGGCAGGCAATCAAGCGCAGGCAGGCAGGCAGGCAGGCGGTGGGTCGGCGCACCATGATCCCTGTGATGGGCAGCTGGTTGTGGCGCAGGCCGGGGGGCGGGAAGGGGTGGAAGCTGCGGCGCAGCCAGCGCCAGATGCCCAGCACAGACCCCTTTTGCGACTCGTAGCTGCGCAGCTCGGCGGTGAAGTCGCGGCTGCGCCCGCCTGCAGCAGTGGGGAACAGCAGGCGGCATGGGGGTCACAGGGAGGGGGGGTCAGTTATTGTGGAGCAGAAGGCGCTTAGGGAGAGGGTCTCATGGAAGGAGGTCGCTTAACAGGAACGAATGGGATCATGCAATGCAGCAAGACGGGAAAGTGAGGTGGCCCGTCTCCTCACACCCAAATTGCACGCTTGCCCACCCAGCCCCGCTAGCCTGCATCGCAGCTCAACCACCCGCCCACCTTCACCAACCGACTTGACATAAGCACACGGCGCCAACACACACCAGCACACGTCCTGAGTGCACCTTACCGCCCTCCTCACCATACAGCACGTACTCCGAACTCCAGCTCCCCATCTGCTACCGCCCTACCAGCACGCCCCCCCACCCCCACCCCCACCCCCACCCCCCACTCATCCACTTGTTGATAAGCGAAGGCACGGGCCCTGCTCACCATTCAGCACACACTCCGACTCCTGCTCCCCCCATCCACGCTCCTATAAAACCTGCCTGCTGCCGCCATGCCAACAAAACCACCCACCCCCCGCCCTGCTCACCGTACAGCACATACTCCGACTCCAGCTCCCCCGTCGCGCACAGCAGCGGCTGCGCCTGGTGGCTTCGGTTGCCGTAGTACAAACCTAGCTGGCACAGAGCAAAGGAGCGCCAGAAGCTGCCCACTGCAGGTGTAACGGAAGGGCCCAGGGGGCGGCAGGCGTGACGAGACTTGGCGACAGGCTGGCGCAGTGCACCGCAAACCCTGCAGGCTGACGGTGCGCGCCCCGGGCTGCACCGGAGCCTGCATCGTCATGCTGATGTGAACAGGGTGCACCTGCGGGCGCGGTGCGGGTGGCCACGGCCCGCCGTTTGCCTCCTTACTGCGCTGCAGTCCCCACCCAACCCTGTCGAGAATCAACCAAAGGGGGGGGCGCACCTGCGGGCGCGGTGCGGGTGGCCATGGCCGTCAGATCCTCGGCGCTCCAGCTGTAGAGCAGGCAGTCGGTGGTTGCCTCCACGCACAGCAGGTGCGCCTCGGTCTTCTCAAAATGGATGTAGATGCCAAACAGGTTGAGCAGGTCTGCACAGCAGGAGAACAGGGATTGCCAATCAAGTTATGCAAGTACCTTCCACACTAGTTGAGCAGGCGTGCACAAAGAGTGGGTGGGTCAGTAGGGTGGGTGCCCTGCAATTTGCCCCCTGCTGGCCCCCTCCCCTCGGAGCCCCATCCAGAGATGCTAAAGCACAGCAGCTACATGCCGATCCGCTCCCACAACCCCTGCCATCACCACTCCGCCCCGCCTCCAGCCCCGCCCGGGACCCCCCCCTGCCACTCCCCGCCGCCCTCCCGCCACGCACTCTGGTCGAAGCAGCAGCCGCTGTACTGCAGGCGGGGCGGCTCTTGGATGCCGTGGTAGGCATGCTGCAGTGAGGCCAGCCCCTCCACCAGCACATAGAAGCGCAGGTGTGCCTCGTGCGCTGCAATGATGGGCTGCCCCGCCTTGACCCGCTGCCAGCTGCCATACTTGAGCACCTGTGGACGGTGGAGGCCAGGGAGACAGCCGCTGTCAGCGGGAGCCGGAAGCAGGGGAGGTTGCGAGGACACAAGCATGGTAAGGGGGCATGGCAGGGAGCACGGTAGGCTGTAGAGGACTGAGAATGGGCTGGGCGGCAAGCAGGGAAGGGAGTGGACCTGGTAGTGGGGTTAGGGTTGACAGAGCGCGGGTCAGGGGTGGCAGCGGGAGGGGTGAGCAACAGCTGAGCTGAGTGAGGTAGGCAAACACAACGCAACTCTCGGGCAGCCACTGTGTGCGCTGGGGTGGGGGCCGCAGCAACCGCGCTGGCTGCATGCCCAACAATGTGTGGCAGCTGGCGTGAGGTGCAGGGTCAGCCCCCACAGCCCTGGCGCGCCTTGCCTGCTTGAACTCGAGGCGCCCCATGCCGCTGCGCCGGTAGAAGAAGCGCCTGCGGCAGCAAAGGAGAGGGTGGGGCAGCGGGCAGGTTAATGGGGTGGCTGCCGGCCTTGCTTCCTGTCCTGCGCCCCTCCCACTCGCACGATCTTGACAGCTGAACGCACTACCCCCGCTGCTGCTGCCCCTCCCATGCATGCCTTGCCATTGACTAGCCCACCACGGCTGTGCAGCTGCTCCTGCAACTCACCACCTCTGCCACTCTCTACATCCGCAGCTCGCCACAGCTGCTGCCCATCCTCCCACAGAACTTGATGCGTCCACGTCCACATCACTTGCACCCACGTGCCACTGCCCCCCAACTGCCCCACCCTCCTCTGCTGCCCACCACCAGCTCCAGCTGCTGCCCTGCAAGCCTGTGCACACACTCACCACAGCTGCTCCTCATCCTCTGATTTGAACTTGATCCGCCGCTCGTCCCAGAGCAGGCGTGTGAGGGAGAAGCCGTGGAAGAGGAGGCAGAGGCAGGCCCAGGTGAGGGTGTCTGCTGCCAGGCCGCCGGTGGGCTCCATGGAGGGCCACTTGGGCAGGCCCAGAGAGGCAGCTGCAGAGGCCAGCGGGGGAGGCCAGGAGGCACCCTGTCTTGGGCGTCTGCTGCACACATTTGCTGCTGCAGCTGTCTGCTGCAGGCCGCCAGTGGTCCCCGAGGAGTAGGCCACCGGGGCAGGCCCAGCCAGGGAGCCATGTGGGGCCAGGCAGAGGCGCACAGGGCACAGCAGCAGGCATGCAGCAGCAGGGCAACCGAGGCGTCAGCCGTCCCCACACGTCCCACGACTCGTGCTGGCCCCCATGCAAAAAGTGAGCGACAATGGAGCAGGAGGCGCTCACAAATGAGTAGCCATAGGTAGGCGAGGCACAGGAAGAGGCGGATCAGGAGGACGTCTGACACTGCAAGGCAAAGACAGAGGAGGCATGAGGGGGACGCCCACGTAAGCGGGCACGGTGCTCTGGTGGCCTGGGCACCATAGGGCTCTCAGTGCACGCGTCTGCAACAATGCCGGATTAGCAGTGCGCTTGTCGCAGTGGCATGGCGTTAAGGACGGCGCCGCACCTCTGCCGTTGCACCGCACCCACCACCAGGGCCATGCGGGGCTGCCTCATGCGCATCACCACCCCTGCTCACCGAGGGCCGCCAAAAAGAAGGAGGCATTGGCCAGCTGTCCTGCTGGGCCGCTTGGGAGGAAGACGGTCATAAGCAGGTGCAGCTTCGTGAGGAGAGGCGTACGCCAGTGCAGCTGCCGCCGCCGCCGCCGGCGCACGTGGCTCGACGTCCACGGACGGCACGTAACCCAACGCGGTGCGCCACGACCTGCACACCATCGAAGGGAATTACTTGTTGAACACTACAGACTTTGCCCACGGCAGCCGCCGGCACATGGTTTTGTAAACGCCGCTGCACACTCACTGAAGGTCAAAGTAAACTAACTATGCAGCTCATTGCATTTCCGGAGGGGAGCAATGTTGCAGAGCGCGAGCAGGAAGTGAACAGGCGTCCCGCTTTATGCTGCGGCGTGCTGTGGCTGTGGCTGGGCTCATGCACCTGCATTCTGGCTCAATCACATTTGAGCGCATACCCGGCAATCACATATCTGCAGGCACTGCAGAGGCTGCATCGCCACCAATTTGTGTTTGTTTGTCGCCCTCACGTTGCAGCGAAGCCCACCAGGCCCAAAACGATCTCCTGTGGGTGCAGAGAAGCTAGGTGGTCCGCCGCATCAGAGCGCACTTGGCCGAGCGGGGGTGGGAGCTCTGTATGCTGCGCCGGCGAGGAGGCCGGGCGGAGTGCGCTCTAGCAGCCACATGTTCAACAACTGGGCCTGGCAGCCGACACTAGCCATCAAGGTCGGCACATCAGTCGGTTGCAAGAACAAGACCGGACAATCTTGATTCAAGTGGCAGGGAGGCAAGGGGCGGCAGCGGTGCACTTGCAGCGGTGCACCTGGAGCAGGCATGCTGTAGGGGCAGCACTCGGGTGCAGCACCAATCCCAACACCCTCCTGTTTCAGAATCCCCTGACCACAGCTGATTTACCAGTCAAGAGAGCAGTGTATAAACAGCAAGCAGGGGAAAACAGCACGCGGTGGCGGAAAACATGGCAGCGGGGTTGGGCCACTGCATGGGCGCGCCGGAGGGGGGCGGAGCGGCGGGCGGCTCGCAGCAAAGCCGTGCGCGTTGGGTCTGCTTTGCTTCTGGTGTTGCTCGGCGTGGGCGCTTCTGCATGGTCCCGTGCAGCCTGTGCATGCCATGTGCCAGGGGTACTGGGCCTTCTGCGTACCGGATGGAATTGCGCCACCTGAGGGTATCCCAGCAACCTGAAGTCTGACGGATCAGTGTTGAAAGTGTTTGACAGCCTTGTGGCACAGTCTGCTAGCAGGTGCCCTGCCAAGGAAGTCCGCCAGCCGCAGACCGAATGTATGGTTGTTGTTATTCGAGCTATTGACCTGCTGGCAGCTCCTGGCCGGCTCCTGGCCACCAGCGTAGACTTGTGACCAGGTGGACAAGAAGGAGGGGGGTCGGCCGCCTCGCTCCATGCCTCTCGCATGGTATGCACCGCCTAGTTAGACCGCAGACGTGCCGCTTACACGCGTGGTAGTATACTGGACCGCGGCACGGCTTGTTCCCGCGACCGAACTGCAGGCACCTGTAGGCGCTATGCGACCGGGGTGGAGCTGTCTGTGTGGCGCGCAGGCGGCGCGCTTGACGCTTCTGCTTGCAGCCACTGCTGTTGTGCTGCGTCCTACGGCTGCAGCGCCCGCCGGCGTGTCGGCGGCAGCCTCTGGCTTTGCAGCTGCGGCGCGTGGTGTGGGGCGTGGCGGCCAGCTGCAGGTGGCAGATTTGCAGCTGGAGGGTGAAGTGAAGGCATCCACGTTGGATCTGGAGCGTGTAGAGGTGTGGAAGAGCGACGCGCAGATCATCATCCATGGCCCAGGCGGCAGCAAGCGCGTGGAGGTGAGGCCTGGCGATGGGAGGGGGCAGTATAAATAAAGAGAAAATGCAGCAATTAAATCATTGTGGGCGTGCCACCCTTACTGTGCAAGCATCTGCCCCACGATAATACTGCCTGTGCTGGAGGCGCCCCCTGCTGCTTTGCCACCGAAGCCCCTCTCGTTTGTGTTGCCCCTGCAGCGCCCGCCCTCCACCGCCTACTTCCGCGGCACCGTGGCTGGCGACCCTTACTCTCACCCCTGCTGGCAATTGGCGAAGACGGGCGCAGCCGTGGCATGGCGCTCAGCGGCACCACAGCGCATGCCCTGGGCAAGGGGCGCGGCGCCGGGCGCCTGCAGTCCCGCCGCGTGACTAGTTCGGAAGGCGTGGCGGCTGCAGCTGCGGCACGCGCGGAAAGCCCCTTCGTTTGTGGCACTATTGGAACTATGCAGCTAAACCGTCTGCCAGTGAACGCCAGCGTGCCAAGGCGCCGCCTCCAGCAGGTGGGCAAGGCTGGAGGGCATCAATGCCCGGCGTGCTGCCCATTGCGTCACGAACAGCCGCGCCGGCGTCTGCCTTGCACCGTGTGTCGATGGGGTGCCCTACTGTGCGTGCCATTGCCCGCATTACTGCACACGGACACCCGCTGTCCAAGCCCTCTCGCGCCGCCCCGCTTAGCACCCAAAGGAACACATGGTAGCGTGCTCATGCCACGGGCCACAAATGGCCGGAGCGTGAGCTACACAACCTCAGAATCGGTTGTTGCCTGACTTGCATCCCTTCCTTGCACACCCTCTGCCTGCCTGCTCCAGTTTGTGCAAGAACCCTTGGTGGCCACAATAGCCGTGGACACGGATTGGGAGCTGTACCAGCTGTTCAAAGACACGGCAGCGCTAGTGGACTATGTGGGGGACGTGTTGGGTTGTGAGTGTTGCGCTGCGATGCACTGGGTTGTACCGCTTAAGCCGTGCTATTCCACGTTGGATTGTGCAGTGTTGTGCAATGCTACAAGCATGCACAAACTGACCGATGTGCGATAGTGATGCATGTGTGGAGCTGAAATTGGTGGAATGTTTCTGGCCTCGGTTGCATTGGCAAGGGCATTCCATACATGTTGCACCACGTGGGCCATGCGGGTGTTGGGCCTGACTCGCTGCCCTGCATGCCACCCCAACATGTCCCCCACACAGACACTGATTTGGTGTACTCGCGCGAGATAGGGGTGGACATACGGATAGGTAGGTACATGCCCGGGGGGAATAGGCGGCCAAGGAGGGAGGCAACCGCCAGCCCTTACGGGGCGGCCGCAGGCATGCAAGGCACGGCGGGCAACTGTTGAAGTGGTGTTGGCAGGTGCAACAATGATGCTGGAAGGTGATGCAGAGATGTTGGCAGGTGCTTGGGGAGGAGGGCAGAAGGGGCACACAAATTTGTGGGCCAGGGGTGCGGCGGCGCAGGTGGGGCATGGCGCAGGTGATGTAGGCATGCGCAACATTGAGGCGCAACAGTGATGCCAACACTTGTGTCTAAATCGGTGTGTGTATTCACCCATATCCCCGTGCAGGCCTTCTGAATGTGTTCGCCACTGCGAAGGATCCCTACTCCTCCACGTACAACACGACCGCCCTGCTGGATGAGTTGCAGAGCCGGTGGAGCAGCAATGCGTTGCTGCGGGTACGCCCGCCCGCCCGTCACCCTGCTGCTACCCACAACAAAGCAGCCCACGCCGCAACTTGTGCTGCTATTAGATGCAGTAATGCGCATGCAGTGCCAAGCACACACTGCAATGCTCTGTGGGTGTCACGGTTAATGCAACACACGTGTACAAAGTTTGTACGATGAAGACAGCCTCTGAAACCCATGCTCCATAGGTGACATCCCATTGCATCCCCTACTCGCAATCTTGAATGTTGTCAAGCTGCTGTTGCTGACGTTGGGTAAGCTGCCCGCCATGTCGCAGGCTGTGCCCCGCACCACAACGTTGTACATGTCAGCCAAGGCCTTTGGCGGGATGGCATTCATGAACAACAACACCTTGTGCGGGTGGTACGATGACAGGTGAGGCGTGGCAACACGAACGTGTCATTGACTGGGTGGCGTGCCAAGGTGGCGCCACACCAGCATTTGTCGTGTTGTAGCAAGTGTGATGAGATGGCCCAAAAAAGACGGGTGACACTTTCCTCCAAACGCACTCTGACAGGAGCGGCCTTAGCTCATACCTCTTTGCTGGCTACCTGCAAGGCAACTTCATGTGGAGCGAGAACCAGGCTGCAAATCCGATGGTGTTCACTTGGGACGCCTTTGTCGTGTAAGTATGCCACGATGCCGATGGCAAGATAACACATATTTTGCCCCCCACGCCCCCCAACCTTTTGCTGGGCTCACGTGTGAGCCCCACAACATCGTTCTTTGGCAGCCATACCCCTCCTCACTCCTTCCCCTCTTGTGCACACTCTTCTTGGCCCAGCATGCACGAGTTGGGTCACCTCTTTAATGCGCCGCACACCCACGACACATGCGGCCTGGGTGGCGTGGCGGACCCGGTGGACCGTTGCTTTGAGGGATGCACGTCGGCTGCGGGCCTGCCCACCTGCAACCCAGACAAACCCTCTCCTTTCTTCCACACCGCCGGGGGCAAAGGGGAGGGCACCATCATGAGGTGCGGCTTGGCTGGCTATGGGTGGCGTGGCATTGTTTTTATGGCAGCGCGACCGAGGGTGCAAGCTAAGGTTGCTACGGGGCGGCACACGGTGCCAGCTGCTCTCCTGCTCACGAGGCCAGGTTAAAGCTTCTACGCCAACCTTCCACTGAAACCTGCCCCACTCACCCCACCACAACCGACGCAGCTACTGCCACTTGGCCCTTGGCGGCTTTGGCGTTGACTTAAAGCACCAGGTGCACAACTGCCCGGCGGGCCATGCCGATTTTTCGCGCATGCCCTCCTTGCTTGCCCGCCTGCCTGGTTGTGCTGCAGTAGCTGCCACGCCTCACTGTTGCGCCTTCATTCCCCCCGCCCCTCCCAAGGCTGCCACCTTCGGGCTGGGCCACAATTGCGGCATCAAGCCTGAACGCGTACCCGCCGCCATGAAGGCGTATGCACAGCAGCGCGCGGCTGAACATCCCGCCTGCTTCGGCGCCGGCATGCCCAACCCGCCGCCAACCCCGCCATCCCCACCATCCCCACCGCCCGCCCCGCCATCCCAGCCATCCCCGCCCTCGCCGCCGCCTCCCCTTGGCAGCATGGCCAACCCGGTGGTCATCAAGGGCTACCCCTTCCCATACCTCAGCCGCGCAAGCTCGGTGGGGCGGCAGGGCAAGTTGCACGCATGCGGCGCGTCCCAACGCTTGCCCGGTCCGCCAGCATGGCCTGTCTCCAGCTCAACGCCACCCCTACCGCCCTCTCCCCGCGCAGCTGTACTTCTACGAGCTCACTCTCCCGTTCAATGATTACAAGTGCATATGGAAATCGCTGGTCTCAGATTCACTTGAACCGCAACCCATGCACGTGTTCAGGTGATACCTTGTTGGGGTTGTTGTGCCTGCTGAGCTTTGGGCTGGTCCACACCACGCTCAGGGGTGGCACCATCACCCCCCGAGGGGCCCTCTCTTTGCGTGATGGTCGCAGGTGGTGGAGCGGCAACGCTGAGGGCATGCTCATGGCGGACATCTGCGATTCTACTGGGGGTGGGTTCACACATTTGGGGGTTGTGGCCACGCAGAAACCTAACTTGGTGGCAACTAGGCAGGAAAAGGGTCCGTGCCGTGAGTTGTGATGTGCAGTCTGAGCGGCGTCATGCTACGTGGTGGTGACGGTGCGAGTTAATCCGAAACGTTATGCTTACTTATGTTTACAGTCCGTTCTTTCCGCAATACTTGCGATACATGCCCCCAAGCGGCAGCTTGGGCTGGTCCCGTTGGGGATCAAATCAAACATGCATAAACAAGGGTAGGGAGAGGTTGATAAGCAAGGTACCGGGAGGGCAGCGCCTGATTGACGAGTACAGGGCACGGCGGGCGGCCATGCGGGTGGAGGAAGC